>JAEMWC010000057.1:1730000-1775000 GCA_016490735.1 Pachyseris speciosa | reverse complement strand
TGTAGAAGTCCTTGCTCGTACCCAGTCTTCCGTCGAGCGAGTAGCAACCATTGAATCTACCGAGAATGCCAACAGATTGGACGCACTTTGTAATGAATTGAGTGAGCTTAAACATCTCCTTCATCCAGAATCTGTTGTGGATGATGTAAACGCTGTTTCTTCCAAACAACCCAACCTAGGATCGTCACCTCGCAAGTGTTTTTCTTGTGGATCTACCATGCATTTGCAAAGTCAATGTAGCCCTACCCCCCCCCCCCCCCCACCAGTGCAGAGCAGAGGGCGGAATCGAGGGCGTTTTTACCGCAGTGGCCCTCGTTGCCAAGTACGAAGAGCCCCAAATTCGATTACCTGTTATAATTGTGGAGGCCTTGGACATGTAGCCAGCCAGTGTTCCTCACCACATTTAAACTAAACTCCACCAGTGCAGCGAGGCCACCACTGGTGCGTAACTCAACTGATAGTGCCTCATTTGCCTCACAACGCCCATGGTCTCAGAGACGATCTACCTTGCATGTGACAGGAAAAATTGAAAATGTGAAATGCACCTGGCTGTTGGATACCGGCTCAGATGTTACCTGTATTAGCTCTCGATTACCTGGCATTGCGAAGTGGCGCCTCAGCCCTCCACAGAGTGCACCTGCTACAGCAAATGGAAGCCCTTTACACTGTGTAGGTGAGATTGTCACTAACATTGAGATAGGTCATGTCTCAAAACACAATGTGCGTTTACTTGTAATTCACAATTTAAACGTCCCAGCCATTTTGGGTATGGATACCCTTGGAAGTTTCGGCTCCTTTGGAATTGATTGGGCACATCGGACACTTACTCTTGGCGATGCCAAGTTGATTGTGGAGAAACGTTCACATGGATCTGTGCTATCACCAGTAGTTGTCTCCCTCATCTCAGACCAAGTCATTCCTCCCCGTTCACAGTGCTTCGTCCATGCCGCAGCTACAGACTATGGACCATGTGACCAAGATGTTTTATTTTCCCCGTTCATTGATAAAATGGCTCGTTTAAATCTTCTTTTGGGTGCAAGTGTAGCTGCTGCAGACCCCCAAAACCGAATACCAGTCACAGTCATGAACAACAGTAATCTGCCAATTAAACTGTTCGCGGGCACAAGAATTGGAGAACTCTCCCCAGTCAAAGTCGATGATCAGGGTGCCGATATCAACACTGTTTCAGAGAACCCCCCACCTCCTCCTGTGCCACCTAAGAAAGGTCCAGTAGCAGTTAACTTGGATCATTGTCAGAGAAAGCGGAACTAGCAACTCTCCTTGATGATTACCGTGATGTGTTCGCTAACAATGATACAGAAGTCGGCCGCACTAACAGAGCCTACTTCCACATTCATACCAAGACTGAGGTGCCTGTCGCAATAAAGCTCCGTCGAACGCCCTTCTCTCTCCGCGCAGAGGTTGATCGACAGATCCAGAACATGGAGAAGCGAGGTATCATTGAGCCCTCCACGTCACCATATTCTGCTCCCATTTTACTCGTCCCGAAAGCTGATGGTTCATACCGTTTTTGTGCAGATTTTCGCGGCTTGAATGATGCAACCATTACGGAGATATTTCCCTTGCCGTCTGTTCGCGAATGCCTTGACTCGCTGCATGGTTCCAATCTCTTTACAACCTTCTATACAGTGGGTACTGGCAGATTCCAATAGCCACGAAGCATCGCCACAAGACAGCATTCTCAACTGAATCTGGTCATTGGCAGTTTTGCGTTATGCCCTTTGGGGTCAAAAATGCACCAGCTGTCTTTGCACGCCTCATGGCAGATATTATGAAAGGTTTACAGTGGAATGGTATTGCTGTCTACTTGGATGATATCATCATCGGAGGGAGGAACTTTCGCGAACATTACGACCTTTTGAAGGAGGTCCTTGAGCGTCTGCGGGCAGCAGGATTGACTATCAATTCTAGCAAAGTGTCATTATGTCGAAAGAAGCTCATTTTCCTGGGTCACCAAATCTCAGCAAAGGGCATCGAGCCCGACCCTGCGAAATTAAGTGAAATCCGTAATTGGCCACGTCCTCAAAACACTAAGGAACTGCGGGCATTCCTTGGACTGTGTAATTACTATGGTGAATTCATCCCTAATCTTCAACAACGTGCTCATGTCCTAAACCAGTTAACAGGGAAATCGAAATTCGTCTGGACTATTGAGAGGGACGCCGCCTTCAATGACTTTAAATTTGCATTAACGTCGAGTGACGTCCTCCTTCAGTTCCCTGATATGTCTAAACCTTTTGAACTGAGCACCGATGCTTCTGATACGGGAATAGGCTGTGTTCTGTCCCAGAGAGATGACTCTGGTAGAGATCAACCAGTTTTGTTCGCATCCAAGGCGCTAGCCGACAACGAGTTAAACTGGCACACGCGTGACAAAGAGGCATATGCCTTCATCTTCGGGTTACGCAAATTTCGTCCGTACCTGTTAGGGCGTCGCTTTACCTGGCACACAGATCATAAAGGTCTTCAGTGGTTAAGGAACACTCGCGATCCCCGAGGCCGCTATGCCCGTTGGCTAGAAGAATCTGAGGAATTTGACTTTGTGATTAATCACCGACCTGGTGTTACGAACCTCCATGCCGATGCTCTCTCGCGTAAGTCTTCTGTCAACACGTTATCGCGCGATGGCCTGTTCAGTGTTGCTAAATTTCAAGAGTACCAGCAGTCACACCCCGTGTTAGGGATTGTAATCAATGTATTGCAACGTGGTGGAAAGCAGTTCCCAGACACAAATCCTGCACTTCGCCGTCGGTCTACCAAAAGGCAATTTCTTTTTCTGGGAAAAGACGATGGTCTGTTGTATATTCATTACAAAACTAACAAACACCACGTCAACCAGCTGGTGGTCCCTGATGCCCTCATTCCCTTCGTTTTACGCTTGAAACATGACCATGCAGGCCACATGGCTGCTGAGAAAACCACCAGCCTGATTCGGGAATATTTCTGGCTGAACATGGTCGCCGATGTTCAGAAGTATTGCCAGTCATGTGTTCCATGTGCGCGCAACCGTCCCGCCCCTTCCCGTCCTTATACACAGTTCACGCTGTCATCACAACCACGAGAACCATGGCAGGAGATTGCGATGGATATCAAAGGCCCCTTTGGCAAGAAACGCGGAAACCGTTATGTTTTAGTGGTCATAGATTTGCTTACCCGAGCGGTGGAAATGATCCCTATTCCCGATAAGTCAGCCAAAACCGTTGCTCGTGCTGTTGTGCATCATGTTTTCTTTCGTCGGGGAATCCCCGAGTCCATCTTAACCGACCGTGGCTGCGAATTTGACAACCAGGCCCTAAGCACGATTGCTCATGAACTTGGCATTGACAAGAAACGCATATCTGCTCTCCACCCTCAAGCCAATGGCAATGTTGAGAGACTAAACCGTACTATTGGGGAGATGCTGAGGAAGTGCGGAGATATTTGGGATTTGGAGATCCCTTTTGTGCAATTCAATTACATGAATCACGATCACAGCGCTACTGGGTACTCGCCATTTTACCTGTCTTATGGGTATGCGCCACGTACCCCACGATTGGTTCTTGCTCCTGGTCCTACAAAGTCCCCATCCACCGTTCAACAATGGGCGTCAACCCTGTCTTCACGTCTAAAGGAGGCCCACTCAAGTGCAGCCGATCGGGACCTTCAAAACAAGCAAAGGAGAGTTGCGGGCAGCGAAGGGACCTCTTCCCCTTTACATGTTGGAGACTCTGTAATGATGCATGTCCCCCCTCGGCCAGGTTTGCCCTCCAAACTACAAAGCCGTTGGCAAGGTCCTTTCATAGTTGTGAAATGTCTTGCAGGTAATACCTACTGCATCAAGCAGGCCAGTAATTTCCGTAAACGCTTTTTACGACATCGTGATCAGCTTCGTCCCCTTCGCACACGCCCAGTACGCCTTCGTCCTAGCCAAAACGATTGTGACAGCGAGAGTGCCTCACCAGTTCCAGTTACAGTACCTCCTGTAACCCGTCCACTGGAAAACGCTTCTGTCCCTGAAGTCTCCTGCTCAGATGGGCAGCCAGCAAGGACCCCTGTACTTCCTTCTTCGGATATTGTCTCACCAATGCCTGCGTCAAGCATAGAGATCCAGTCCATACAGGCTAAGAGCTGTGCCGGGAGGACTGACCGATTAGATCGTGAAAGCTTAGATGATTCTGAACCGGAACCTGGCCCTGCGCCTTTCTCGTCATTGCGGAGAGGGATTAGGTCACGGCAACCCCCTGATAGGTATGGAGAATGGGAACTGAACCCTGCCTTTGAGGACGATGATGAAGATGCCGGCATTTACTTTTTACAATGACTTGTAACCTGAGCTTTGTTGTGTTCCTAACTGTTCCGGTCTTATTTACCTCCCTAGGGGGGAAGAGTGTGACAGTTGTAACCAGGGCCCCATTAGGCCACTTTAGGGCAAAGGGGTCTGGGACGGGAGTTCGGGGGGAGTTATGAAGGACGAGCTAAGATTCTCCGGCTTCTGAGTTTACATCATTATTTGAAGTTGAGTTTACAGCATAATTTTAACGTGAAATTCGATACGCGCAGGTGGCCGGTACCGATTAATGAAAACGTAAAGCTTGTGGGATGTGGCTGGAGTGACAAGGATATACCTCACAAATTAATGTGATTTGGTAAGCTGAAGCCACTCTAAAGGCACTAAGGCCACATGGTAGCGGGCATTACCCCTTAAATCTACCAAAGCAAAGATTCAGCCCAAGCATTAGCAGCCATGGACAGCTGTTTCGGCCTTGTTAGGCCTCATCAGCATGGCATAGCTAATGCTCAGGCTCAAGTACCCACATATCCATAAAACAAGCAGTGAAAACGTAAAGCTTGTGGGATGTGGCTGGAGTGACCGGTACCGATTAATGTTCACTCTTAATGGTGCTCGTTCGTAACTTTATTTCGTTGAAACAGGGTTTTCTTCGACCGTCCTTAGGAATAAATTTTAAAATGTAACTCCTCCAAACTAGAGACACAAATGTGTGTAATTCGTTATGGTATGCAAATTTTCTGTTCTCACGCGCGTTGCCTGTCAAGTCTATTTTTAATTCGATGTTTTCTTTGTGCTATTTTTGGCCGAAGAGTGAAGATCATCTCGTCGACGTTTCTATCCAAATTATACACGTATTTCACTTCGGATGTTTCCTCGGAGTTTTTCTAGTGTTCCCATCGAACGTTTGTCAATTTATTTATTTCAAAGGCCAGGAGCGATTTTCGATAAGCTACCATGTATTGTTTCCGTCCTCGTGGTTGTTTATAAATGAGCGGCTTTGGAAACTTGTTCGATAAACCGCACCAGCCTTTAATTCCTTACGCTTGTCAAGCGACTACAGGCTAGCGACTACGCTATTCGTCTACTTGTACACTGTGCATTGTCGTCGAGAAATAGGCCGCTAATTCTTGAAATTTTGATCCATATCGCTTTTGATGACAGTGTCCGCGATGAACCGCAGCGATCTTGATTCGTTGAACTGCCATACATTGTATGAACGTACATGTAGCATCGGAATTTTTATGCAGAAAAAAAGCACGACGCTGTAACCTCGAATGAAACTGAATGTATTTTGACCTTGTTTTTTTTAATGCAGTATGCGATATTTCCTCGAGAAGTACACCGCGCGTCCTCA
This sequence comes from Pachyseris speciosa, assembly GCA_016490735.1. Taxonomy (NCBI): domain Eukaryota; kingdom Metazoa; phylum Cnidaria; class Anthozoa; order Scleractinia; family Pachyseridae; genus Pachyseris; species Pachyseris speciosa. Next base: position 1,769,355 of record JAEMWC010000057.1, on the reverse strand, counting down.
AAACATAAAATGACTTTTGACAGTATTTGACCGCGCTGAACTTTAGCGTGAATTCGTTGCGTTGTTCAAACGGAAACTGTTGTAGTGACTTTTTGTCCATACAGAACAACTATGTTCTTTCCTCAAGAACTCGAAAAGTCTCCAAACAAACGCCGAACAAACGCCTCCAAAACCCACACAATCTCAGTAGGCAAAGATACGAAACAAGCGGCAACGAAAGGGAAGGAACGCTTGTGCGCCCAGTACCGCCTTTTGATTGGTTAACACCAAAATCTAACACGTCTTTTCATTGGTTCCAATGGTTCCGTCATTGCAATTGGCTCAAACCAAAGTCTCAAGGGAATCTACATTATATTAGGTTACACTTTTTGAAGATCGATCGAGAATTTTTCTCGAAAATTTGGTTTATCAACGGAGTTGATAATGTAAATTGACCACCGTACAGGGATTCGATTAGCTGACGTTTGGAGCGTTAGCCCTTCGTCGGAGCGAATCGAGGAATTGTGGGTTGTGTATGGTTTATATACAGAAAATGGAGCTACGCTATTGGTGGTAACATGGTAACGTGAAAAACATGAATAAATTAATTGAATGAAAAGCGTTCGTTGATACCGTGGGGATTAAGAGTGCCAATTTGAAAGATCAGTTTTTGCTCGAGATTTTTACGGCTTTCCGTGGTACCTTGATGTAGGGAAAGGCCGGAGATCGACATGTGTTGTTTGGAATGGTTAGGGAGATTAAAATGCCGAGCGACAGGTTTGGATGCGTCTTTGTCATCTTTCTCAACATCACGAAGATGTTCTCGGAATCGGTCACCTAGCCGTCTTCCTGTTTCGCCGATGTATAACTTTTTGCATAATGTGCAGGTTATGCAATAGATAACATTTGCGGAGGTACACGTGAAACGATCAGTGATCTTAACAGATCGCTTAGGGCCCGATATTTTGTCAGTATTTTGAATGAAAGGACAAGTTTTGCATCGCGAGCGCGCGCATTTGAAAGTGCCAGGTTGTTCAGTTGTTTTGAATGCGCTTTTAACTAGAAAGTTACCTACATTTTTGTCGCGTTTGAATGAAATCAGCGGTGGTTCCGAAAAGATTCTAGCAGTTTCTGGATCGTTTTGCAGTATCTTAAAGTTATTAAGAATGATGGCTTTAACTGGGTTATTATGCGGGTGAAATGTGAGGGTGAATGGTATTCTGTCATTCTTTTCCTTCAAAACAACTGAACAACCTGGCACTTTCAAATGCGCGCGCTCGCGATGCAAAACTTGTCCTTTCATTCAAAATACTGACAAAATATCGGGCCCTAAGCGATCTGTTAAGATCACTGATCGTTTCACGTGTACCTCCGCAAATGTTATCTATTGCATAACCTGCACATTATACAAAAAGTTATACATCGGCGAAACAGGAAGACGACTAGGTGACCGATTCCGAGAACATCTTCGTGATGTTGAGAAAGATGACAAAGACGCATCCAAACCTGTCGCTCGGCATTTTAATCTCCCTAACCATTCCAAACAACACATGTCGATCTCCGGCCATTCCCTACATCAAGGTACCACGGAAAGCCGTAAAAATCTCGAGCAAAAACTGATCTTTCAAATTGGCACTCTTAATCCCCACGGTATCAACGAACGCTTTTCATTCAATTAATTTATTCATGTTTTTCACGTTACCATGTTACCACCAATAGCGTAGCTCCATTTTCTGTATATAAACCATACACAACCCACAATTCCTCGATTCGCTCCGACGAAGGGCTAACGCTCGAAACGTCAGCTAATCGAATCCCTGTACGGTGGTCAATTTACCTTATCAACTCCGTTGATAAACTAAATTTTCGTGTTTTTATTACTCCCCACCGACGCAGCACCACAGTTTCTTTAGAAACTAATCCCCTTTATTCACTCGAGAATTTTTCTGCCTATTGCCATTTCTTGCGCGGCTCTAATCTGCTGCCGCCTCGCCATCCGAGCGTCTTCGCTCGGATGGCTCGTTGGTTGCCAACGAGCCATCCGAGCGAAGACGCTCGGATGGCAAGGCGGCAGCAGAATAGAGCCGCGCAAGAAATGGCAATAGGCAGAAAAATTCTCGATCGAGCTTCAAAAAGTGTAACCTAATATAATGTAGATTCCCTTGAGACTTTGGTTTGAGCCAATTGCAACGACGGAACCATTGGAACCAATGAAAAGACGTGTTAGATTTTGGTGTTAACCAATCAAAAGACGGTACTGGGCGCACAAGCGTTCCTTCAGTTTCGTTGCCGCTTGTTTCGTATCTTTGCCCGCTGAGATTGTGTGGGTTTTGGAGGCGTTTGTTCGGCGGTTGTTTGGAGACTTTTCGAGTTCTTGAGGAAAGGACACAGTTGTTCTGTATGGACAAAAAGACACTACAACAGTTTCCGCAACGAATTCACGCTAAAGGACAGCGCGGTCAAATACTGTCAAAAGTCATTTTATTTTTTGACGACACGGTGTACTTCTCGAGGAAATATCGGATACTGCACTAAAAAAAACAAGGTCAAAAGACATTCAGTTTCATTCGAGGTTACAGCGTTGTTCTTTTTTTTCTGCATAAAAATTCCGATGCTACATGTACGTCCATACAATGTATGGCCGTTCGTTCAACGAATCAAGATCGCTGCGGTTCATCGCGGACACTGTCATCTAAAGCGATAAAAATTTCAAGAATTAGCAGCCTATTTCTCGACGACAATGCACAGTGTACAAATAGGCGAATAGCGTAGTCGCTAGCCAGTAGTCGCTTGGCAAGCGTAAGGAATTAAAGGCTGGTGCGGTTGATCGAACAAGTTTCCAAAGCCGCTCATTTATAAACAACCACGAGGACGGAAACAACACATGGTAGCTTATCGAAAATCGCTCCTGGCCTTTGAAATAAATAAATTGACAAACGTTCGATGGGAACACTAGAAAAACTCCGAGGAAACATCCGAAGTGAAATACGTGTATAATTTGGATAGAAACGTCGACGAGATGATCTTCACTCTTCGGCCAAAAATAGCACAAAGAAAACATCGAATTAAAAATAGACTTGACAGGCAACGCGCGTGAGAACAGAAAATTTGCAGTTTGGAGGAGTTACATTGTAAGATTTATTCCTAAGAACGGTCGAAGAAAACCCTGTTTCAACGAAATAAAGTTACGAACGAGCACCATTAAGAGTGAACATTAATCGGTACCGGCCACATGTATTGACACCTGCGCGTATCGAATTTCATGTTGAAATTATGCGTGTCTGACAAAAACATGCAACACTCAGATAAACTTTAGAGGTTGGCCAAGTTTTCTTCATCGAACATTTGTTACTTATTGCGAGACTGATTGAAGTGGTGTGGTCAGTCCTTGGCCAATGTTCTTTCTCAAGCGTTGATTTCTGCGAATCGCGGCCCATCTGTCAGTTGTAAGAGGTTTGCATTTTTAGAAACATATCGCGTACTGAAAGACTACTCTTGCATCGTTTGCCTTCCTTCGAGTAGCTGAAGGAATATGTAAACGATGTGGACGAGTATTTTGTAATTGCTCCAAGTTACTTTTCAAGATGTGATCCCGATTTGCTCGAAAGGTCTATCGAGTGATCAGTCAAGCGACAAGCTCATTATCTCTGATCTTGCGGAGACGCGATCCTCGACTCGATTCTCGATAGCTGAGCCTCGATCCTCGATGCTCGAAACTCGCAGGAATCGAGGAACGAGGATCAACTTACTTTTAACCGGTACTGTAGGTGAAAGTTGTGAACTCAGAGGCATGGTACGTTGTGCCGGTCATCGTTTCACGGTAGCTGTAAATAATCACAGTGAATGGATATATGTAGATGATTTGAGTGTTTCAGTCTCGTTGGCACTCTATCGATAGGTATACCTAGTTTATTAGCTAACAACAACAACAACAACAAAAACAACAATAACAACTTTATTGACGACAATTTGTCCACCCGAGTACAGCAGAGCTAATCGAGTCAGGTGGAACAATAGCACAGCAGTACAACATGTACAATAAATTATTATAGAGCTAAAATTGACAGTACTGCTGGGAGGCTTAAATGATTACAAAAACAATACTCTGGGGTTTCTTTAAAAACAACACGCACAGGAGCGATTTTCCGAATTAAGGGACCCCGGAGGGTTTACAAAAACCGTAAATGGTCAATCTGCTGTCCGCCTTTTTTTATCGTTCTACGTGTCTCGTTCGTTCGACAGAGTATCCTTCAAGGAACGTTTTGGTTTCAAGGGGCCCAGAAACCCGTAAATCGACAAATTTCGCTTGAACTCAACCAAAATCACTTTTAAGGAACTAGGAAAATCAAGATGAAGACCAATCGGAGGTTGTAAACTTTACGCCCAGAACTACATGTAATTCGAACACTTTCTCTGGTCCGAATTCTTGTTGTTGTTGTTGTTTGGTATAGGCTTTTTGTTTCTGGTGTTACGGACAGTGGGACGCTCCTGAAACGTTTCGGGGCGATAGAATTTTCCTTTCACGGGCCAGACAATTTTGGCGATCGGGCGAGTATTGCTCATATTCCCCTGTTCATATTCCCCTGTTCACATTCCCCTACTCATATTCGGCCTCGACTTAGTCTCCCATTAGGGAACAGAGTTGGCGCAGTGGTGAGAGCGCTCGCCTTCCACCTATGTGTCCCGGGTTCGATTCCCGGAATCGGCGTCATAAGTGGGCTGAGTTTGTTGGTTCTCTACTCTGCTCCGAGAGGTTTTTCTCAGGGTACTCCGGTTTTCCCCTCTCCCCAAAAACCAACATTTGATTTCATTTGATTTATTTAGAGTTGATTTGATTTATTCTCCCGAATTAGTAGAGTATGGAGGCCCGTTCTGGTCAAAATGGTGCATATAATTTTTAACTGTGCATGAATTAATTTTACACGTGGATAGAATTAATATTTTGCATTTCTAAGACATTTTGTTTAACCGCCAAATTAATTTTACCATACCTATTAATTATATTTTTAGAAGACTTATATTTTGTGTGTTTGTAATTATTTTTGTGTGTGTTTGGAATTAATTTTGTGTATGTTTGGAATTAATTTTGTGTGTGTTTGGAATTAATTTTGTGTGTGTTTGTAATTAATTTTGTGTGTGTTTTTGTAATTAATTTTGTGTGTGTTTGGAATTAATTTTGTGTGTGCTTGGAATTAATTTTATGCGTGTTTGGGGTTTCTCAAAATTCCTTTACCCATAACACCCTGCGGTAGTTCTCTACCATGTGCTGCGAAACAAAGATGGCGACGTCCGAAAAAGTGAAAGAAATCGCACAAGCTGCAATAGACAGTATTAATCAGCTGTCCTCGTTAATTGCGCACGGACCATCAACGACAAGAATTCCTAGTAACGAACGTCAACCAACAACATCGGAGACGACTTTCGTTCGCCAAACCCAGCCAGCTAATAGCGCACTAACAGAATTGCAGAGGAGGTTTCCGACAGTTTCAAGAGGAAGATACAGAAGACCTTCTAATTCTAGCTCGCGGCCGTATCCAGTCGTTCAGAATGTAAGGCGTCCTGCTGGTCGACCGTTGGCATCTGAGATAGTTTCAAAGGATGTTATGATACTAGAAATGGGAAGAGAGAAAATACCGACGAAAGAAGAAAAGCTTGATTTAGAGAGAAGTGGACGAATTATATCAGGCGTTGACATTGATAGAAAGTGGGATGCCAAAAAACTTCAGCAAGAGTTAGCGAAATTATTGACAGGTGAAATGGAGGGCTTGTATTTCGAAATAGTCAAGAACTCTGGTGGTACTTTGCTAAGACCGAACATCCAGGCAGGAAAAGAGATTGATTCAAAGCTGCTGCTGAAATCGATTGCTCCATCTGGTTGGATCTATTTAAGACTCCTGGAGGAACTGCCATCCATGATTGATCCCAGTGATAAACAACTAGAAGTTCCTGTGTTTGAAGTCCCTGAATCTGACATACTTTCAAGTGATGCTAGTGGTAGAGACGACTTGTTTTGTAATATCATGGATTTGACAAAAGATTCTGATGCGAGTGTCCAATTGTCTCGACATATGTCAGACACCAATGCTGATGCCTCTAATACAAATGCAGGATCAGTGTTCAGTACAAGTAAGAGTCAGCCACCCTCGAGTTCATTTGATATCCAGTCAGTAATCAAAGGTGCTAAAGATCAGGGTTTAACTGACCCTGTAGAAGTGCTTAAAGTTCTGCAAAAAGAGATTGTAACTGGCCGAGCCTTAGAAGTTACAAGCTGCGAAGAAACCATCGAGGGAGAAACAAATTACATTACTGTCGACAGGGCAAATATATTAGAAACAACAATTAGTGAACTAGAATACATTACAAATTATAGACCGACATTTCAGGTGGACTTCATGGGAGAAGAATGTGTTGATCACGGTGGGCCACGTAAGGAATGGATAAGACTAATGAATCAAGCCATTAAAGAAAAGTACTTTGACCATGGCTTGAGGCCATTATTAGCACAAAATTACTACTTTGTTGGAGTGATGATGGCAGTTGCCATGCTTCAAAACGGGCAATTGCCTGTATTTGTAGAGGAGAGCACTCTGCAGCAAATTGTTTCTTTAGGAGAGTGTTTTGACCCTTGTGTTCGTCAAATTAGGCACGGACTAGAAGAGCTTGGAATGATGTCAGCTCTTCAGGAACTGCCAATGTTGGTTCATCTCCTGAGACCCCAAGCACGAGGCAAGTTGAGTGTACAAATGTTACTTCACATTTTGAAGCCTAACTTTTCAGAGGAGGGTTCTAATACCCTGAAAAAGGAAAAAGAAGTTTATCAACTCTTTGTCAAGTATGTTCGAGAGGTGGCAGCTTCTAGGAGGGTGTGTGGGCAGACTACCCTTGATTTGAGTCACATACTTCAGTTTGCAACTGGTACTGCAGAGGAGCCTGTCCTTGGTTTCAGCCTTGCACCATCACTGGAGTTTATACTACCCACAGAAATCGTGAAAGTTGCAAGTCAAGAAGGACTCAGTGATGAGCAGAAGAAAGGAGAGAGTGATAAGCAGCAGGAAGAACAAAGGGAAGAGCAGCACCCACCTGTGGAGGGCGGCTTCCTCCCTTTAGCTCATACCTGTACCAACTTGCTCGAGCTTCCAAGGCCAACTGAGAAAGTTCCTCTGCCTCCTATGGATAGATTATTTGCTCTCTATGACTTAGCATTCTCACAGTGTTACTTTGGCAAGAAGTAAATGGCCTGCAGTCTATGGCCGATGTTGCCATTTTTGACTTTAAAGTTGTAAGACTGCTAATGAGGTGCTGTTTTTCTTGACAAACATTGAGTTATGGAGGTTGAGTTCTTTTGGTCTTAATGGGTTTTTTGTAAAGTGTAGGAAGGTACAATTTTGTGGTGTCCATTTCCTAATTATTGTCTAATTAGTAGACTCTGTTGCATTGGAGAAAAGTGAACTTTGGTATGTAGCATGTTGCTGAGAAGCTTTTATTTCAATAGACTCATTGGTTAAGGTGATAGATTATTGATTTAAGTTGACATTTTAATAAGATTTAATGTATCAGTTAATATTATTTTATGCAGATGCATGCAAGACAAGACAAAAATTTAATTGGTGGGTCAGAAAATACATAAAGCTAAGGTTCCATCAATGTTTTTCTGTATTCCAGACTGTCAAAATTCCCCATTGTCATCAATATTTTGAACTTGACAATGTTGCCAAGCAATAAATTTAAGTCAAAGAAAGCTTAATTTAAGTTCTATACGTCCATATATATTGATGGGTTTATATACATGCACTGTTGTGTTTCTTGTTGCCAGTTTGAGTTTAGGTTTGATTGACCTCAGTGCAATAACTGTACTCAAACTGAATGATATTCATTTTATGTTGCTGTTAATAAAAGTAAAGAACTAAATTAATGCAATAAATCTGTTCAGAGTTTTTTATGACCCATACTGTTATAATTTATGGATGAAAGCAATGATCTATCAAAGTCAATTGAACAGAGCATCACCACTCTATTTTATTAAAATCTATACCAGGAAAAGCCTGTGATTAGGGATAATTAAACTTAATATTCCAATGATATATAGATCTATTCTATCTATGATTCATAGATCTATCTATGAATGATGTTGATAGCAAAAAAAGGAGAAACATTAACAAAGCGAGGCATTTTAATACTGGATACAACTTGATTTGAAACTCGTTTGTTAACGAAATTCATGAAACTGCATCGCCTTTATCACGAACAGTCAGGCGTAACAATTCTTATATAACGTTTGGTCACGAAGTTTTCGTTTTGTTTGTATAGATAGTATTTGAATTCAACTTGATTTTCCGGTTTTTATATTATGATCAAATTACTTGTATATATTTTCATGACACGTGTAATTTTAGAGCGGATATGTTTTTTCGATAAATCAATAAACGGATGCACAAATTTACGACTGTAGTTACAAGTTCTTAACAGCCTTTGTGGCAGATCAAATGGTTAATCCATTTAACCACAGGTAAACTCCTTCCAACTGCTTTCCTTTAGCAACCCTATTAGGGATAAACCTTTCTATAGGGAGCAGGCAGGAAGGCAATTACCCCCTCCCCTCTAAAAAAAGTTGTGAACAGCAAAACATCTTGCACGTCAAAATAATGTTTCAATTTTAATGATCAAGTAAAGAAGTAAAGGGAGAAACTGGTGAATTTGTTGCCCAGAATATCTGCTCCTATGGGTGAGAAAAAATTTATTATAGTGGCACTGTTTGGTTCTTCCTTTTAGGCCTCAAGAGACTTCACTCGAGGTCAGAAACATGTTAATGATATCAATACATTGCAGGAAGAGATCTTTTCCGCCATTTCCATCATCTGACAGAGGATCTGGTAGCTGTGCAAGCTGTTCATCTGAAATAGTGGAACAGAGAATTAACTCTGAAGTGTAAATTAAAGTGCTACTTAAACCCATGAATAACCCACTGGGCGTTAGCCCTAGTAAAGGGAAACAGGGATCCACACGAGGCAAAGAAAAAATCTTTTGACCTCGGTGGGAATCGAACCGAGTACCCTTACTTTCTCTTTGCCGCGATTCACCATCTAAAATCGTCCCCGACTTTCTCTGTGCGACCTTGTAGCTCAGTCGGCAGAGTAACGGTAGATCTAATCCGGAGGTCGTGGGTTCGATTCCCACCGAGGTCAAAAGATTTTTTCTTTGCCTCGTGTGGATCCCTGTTTCCCTTTACTAGGGCTAACGCCCAGTGGGTTATTCATGGGTTTAAGTAGCACTTTAATTTACACTTCAGAGTTAATTCTCTGTTCCACTATTTGTGTTCCTAATGCTACGCGGCACAACATTCATATGTTCATCTGAAAGGCTGATTAATGGTGGTGAAATATCTACCTGGTAATCTTCATCTTCTACTGTTTGCACACCATTAGGATCTACTCCAAAGTGATCAATTTCAGCCTCACTTAATGCAGTATGTCCTGAATGTAAGTTCTCTAGCATACCCTTCTCCCACGTTTGAAGTGGTGACAGGTTCCTTTCGGTTGACACTGGCCGATTATTCATTTGCCTGACAAGTTCCCCTAGAGAATTTTCAATTCTTGGAATGTAGACATGGTGTAGGCTGAAAATATGCAGATCATTAAGGACATCCAAGTTGCCTTCATCTTCCAACTGCAGAAAAATGCGGACATAGAAAACTAACACCCCTGAATAAACATCGCGATGTGTTCTCTCGACCCTGGAGTTATGGACAGACGATCCAGTGATAATGATGCCTCTTCCTGGTCCGCGATGTTGTATCATATGAGCAGCAACAAGATAATTCTCCATACCATAGTCTGAACGCACTCGTGAGGGTAATCCCCGTCTCTGCACTGCATTCTGAAATAAAGAAAGCACTGTTTCTGCTTTGTTATTGTTGCGACAAGCAGCGTACAGAATTAACCTGGTCTTCCCATCAATGCAGACATGTGTTATCAGTTTATACCTGATTAATTTGTGTCCTGTATCTATATGCCATAGGCTATTGGGGGTTGGTACGTAATACTTTCTACGATGAATGGTCATTCTCCAGCGTAAGGCAGTTCCAACAGGATCAACACGTCGTAAACATTCAGTGACTCTCCATCTCTGAACGTTCAAGCCTCTACTCCTTAGTGCACCTATAAATCGTCTTCTTCCAATGTTAGGAGTTAGAATTCCTGTTGTTGCACTGCCAGTTATACTTCTGTACATTTCATCCAATTCATCGTCTGATATTTCTGAGTAGGCAGACTCACTCAAACCAAATTCTTTACGTCGCCGCTGAAGGGTTGAAACACTAACCTGGAGAATGCCAGCAATTGCTTCCAAGAAAAATAAAGTGATCGTAAATGCTCCACTTGATCTTTGGTTATTTCATAGCGTTTACGACCTCGTCCTGGTTGTGCAAGATTCAGCGGAGCAGAATAAGATACTTCCAGTGCATCGTAAAAATCTGCATTGTCACGGCTTTCAATCTGACTTGACAATAAGGCGATTAACTGTGTTAATGAATGGTTCATATTCTGAACGGGGGCTTGAAGTGCAGATGAAGGGATACCAGTTACATTTGTAACACCGCCGGCTAAATCATTCATCAGGAAAGACAAGGTACCCGATACATCCAGTAATCGATACCTTGTTTCAACTAGAATGTCTGTCTCCAACTCTTGTTCACCAATATTAGCCAAAATATTGAGAACGCTTTTAAGATTCTGGAGAAACAGTGCGAACCCACGTTCATTTCTTTCTCGTAACACCACTCGACGTGACCTTTGTTGACGAGCCGCCATGTTGTTAGCACATGGCCGAGAACACTGCCGCAAAGACGTATGGGACAAAAAACACAAAAAAAATTACAGACACACACAAAATTAATTCCAAACACCCACAAAATTAATTACAAAAACACACACAAAATTAATTCCAAACATACACAAAATTAATTCCAAACACACACAAAAATAATTCCAAACACACAAAATTAATTCCAAACACACACAAAATTAATTCCAAACATACACAAAATTAATTCCAAACACACACAAAAATAATTACAAACACACAAAATATAAGTCTTCTAAAAATATAATTAATAGGTATGGTAAAATTAATTTGGCGGTTAAACAAAATGTCTTAGAAATGCAAAATATTAATTCTATCCACGTGTAAAATTAATTCATGCACAGTTAAAAATTATATGCACCATTTTGACCAGAACGGGCCTCCATAGTAGAGCATCTGTGCTCAACTAAATACATTTGAGACTTAAATAAAGTGATTGTTATTATTATTATTATTATTATTATTATTATTATTATTATTATTATTATTATTAATTGTAAACTCTAAGACGAAACAAACAAACACAGAGGAAATGTCAAACAGTTACCGACCACGCGGTGGACTTTCGTGTATTAGCTGGTATCTAGTCACTGCTTCGTTTAGGACCCTCTTCGTCGGCAACGACTTGTATACAGCGTTTTTCCCCTTTCTCTCCTCCATAACTTCTTTGTGCGGCTTAGTCGCTGCGACGACATTGGTAGCGGGTGCACCTTGAATCAATAAATCATGATTTTCTCCAGCAGTGTTAAAATCCGAAACAGTATTTTCAACGCCTCAGTCTGAGCATCCTGGCTGTGAGTCTAACTTGTCCCATTCACAAAGCAAATCCATCTTCACTATCGCTCATCGTTTACAAACTGTGCTAGCAGAGAGCTCACTCTTCTCGAAATTTAATGGCAGTCGTTCAACTACATGACTGTACTGTACTGAATGCACTGTTTATGCAAAAGTAGCAAACTTGTTTACCACGCATACCATGAGACAAAAGAAAATGTCTATACATATTGTTATGTAAATAATACAGAACTAAATTCAATCTCACTGTGTACCAGTGTAACAAAAAACGTTGTCTACGCATTGTCGTAAAAAAAAATGAAAACCACAAATCAAGAAAACATTTTTACAGTCGAAACCTCATCGCCTACAATCAACCTTTAAAAGTATTTTTAAAAGGAAACACTACTAAATGAAAAAACGTTTTTCGTTATTTAATTGCCTTCTGTTTCTTTTAGAAAGCCTCACCAACTGACAAATAAGCATGTTATTTACCTGTCCCTCAGGGGTATTGTGATATATTCACCTGGCACCGCTCCGAGGGCGTAGCCCGAGGGGCGGTACCAGGTAAATATATCACATACTCCCTCGTTCCAGGTAAATAACGCTCACTTATATGGAATAATACTATGCTAATCGACTTTTTTATTTTGCGCGCGCATTTAAAGGTGCCAGGATGACAAATAAGCCTGACAAATAAGCATGTTATTTACCTGTCCCTCAGGGGTATGTGATATATTCACCTGGCACCGCCCCTCAGGCTATGCTTTCGGGGCGGTACCAGGTAAATTTATCACATACTCCCTCGTTCCAGGTAAATAACGCTCACTTATATGGAATAATACTATGCTAATCGACTTTTTTATTTTGCGCGCGCATTTAAAGGTGCCAGGTTGCTCTTTTGTTTTGAATGTGCTTCTGACTAGAAAGCTCCCCGCATTTTTGTCGCTTCTGAATGAAGTCATTGGTGGTTGCAAAAAGATTCTAGCAGTTTCTGGATCATTTTGCAGTATTTTTAAGTTATTAAATGATGGTTTTTACTGGGTTGTTATGAGGGTGAAATGTGTGGTCAATTTACATAATCAACTCAGTTGATAAACCAAATTTTTGTATTTCACTCCCCCACCAACGCAGCACCACAGTTTCTTTAGAAACTAACCCCCTGTATTCATTTGTTATTTAATCGCTGCTACCATTAACCTCTTGTCTTAAAATCTTTCAATCCACAGATTCCTGACCAGAAGACCGAAGACGACGATGCCTAGCCAGAAGAAACTTACCAAGGAGCTACGCCAGGAAATCGTAAGTTATCTTTTTCCTTTTCCCCCTTTTTGTAGTAATTTAGCTTTCCGTTTGACAAATTGTGACACTAAATTTTCCGACCTTTCTTCGGAAGAGTACGCGGCGCTTAAAAGTCCTTGCAAGCGGAAAGATCTAATTGTCAAATCGGCCGACAAAGGCGGCGCGGTAGTTGTTTGGCAGTCCAACCTTTACCAAGAAGAAGCTTTGCGGCAACTTTCTGACACCTCTTTTTATGCTTAAGTCGAGAAAGATCTCACTTCCACCAACAAAACAAATTGTCAAGGACACGATTCAGGACCTTATAGTCAAGCAAGAATTGCCGGCTACTGCTATTAATCTCATCATCACTACTCCGAGAACCTCGTATTTTTTATCCAAATCCACAAACCTAACAACCCGAGTCGACCTATCGTTTCTGCCTGTAGTTGCCGTACCGAACTTATTTCTAGCTATTTAGACAAGATTATGTCGCCTATCGTCAAATCTTTGCCATCTTACATTAAAGAAGTCAATACGCACTTGAAAGTTTCCGCGATTTCAATTTCGCTTGCGAAGACAAACTAATTTTCGCTATGGATATTACATCTCTATACACCGTTATTCCCAACGGCGAAGGTCTTCAAGGACTTAACTATTCTTAGTTTTCGATCAACGCACCGTCCAGGAACCAAGCTCGGAAACGCTACTTCGCCTACTGAGCTGAGCTAGTTTTAACACTTAAGTGCTTTTTATTCGCTGATAACTATTACAAAGAAATTAATGGAGTAGCGATGCGCAAAAAAAGGGGACCTAGCTACGCAATCCTTTTGTAGGTTACGTCGAGCACTAATTCTCTCAATCAGTACAACGGTCCTAAACCTGAACTCTACAGTCGCTACATTGACGACTGCAGGGGGTTGATCCAGGAATTTTTGATTGGGGGAGTCCAAACTTACTTCAAATTACTTCTCCTCGTAACTCCGTCACTCGTTCTGAAATTGCCATGAGTGTTTCGATTTATGGCGCTAATTTTGAAATTCGAAATGGTTTGCTTACGCCATCGCACAATGGTGAGCTTTTCCTTTTATAGCGCGTCTTCGTCTTTTAATCAATTTAAGGAGACGATCACGTGTTTAACGCTGGTTGGACAAAACTGCTTTGCGATCAGAGGTGAATGACCATCAGCAGAAACCCACGATGGGCTCCTACCATCAGAGAGTACATAACGAGCCAGAGCCTCTTAGCAACCAAAAACATATGTAGGCATCCAGGTGAAATTGGAGACTTTTAGTCCTCTATCTCAGCTGGATGCCTAGTAGCTCGCAACATTCCTGTTCCATTAGTCAATGATCGTATTTCGTGTCTTGTGTAGTAAAGGCGTCATTTTTCGCGCAATCCTGTCATCATCCATAGGCGCCAAAGTCAATTAAAAGTGCAGCATTTTTGCAATCATGTCATCATCCTTAGGCGTAAAAGTTAATTAAAGGGGCAGTGTCACGCTATTGTACCATCACTTTAAAACGCTTAAAACTGCCAATGTATCAGTGGAAACCTTAAAATAATGGTCTACCTTTGCTGCCAAAGACTGTAGTGCATGCATTGACACCATAACCTTCTGTATTCCATGTAAGATGACGAGGATGGAAATGGATTGAAATTTGAAAAAACTTGCCAGTTTTTTCAAAATTTCAAGCTATGCATTGAAAAATCACCAAAAAAATTATTATGATTAGCTCTTCCTGCTAAAATTTCATTGGAGTTCATCTTGCTGATTCTGTAGGAGCATTTTTTGCACGATAACAGGTAAAAGGCAGTAATTTTGGCAGAATTGAACCAAAAACAGCAAAAATCCCGGTGACAGTGCTCCTTTAAATGTGCAGTATTCAAAATAAGTATACAAATTGCTTAAAATAGGGATGAGAGCGGGTAATATAATAAGTAGGTAAAATATACATTTCAGTGCTTGTTGTAAAAACGGTTTAACCGAATATCCTCGCGCCCGCTCCCAGTATAGTAAAGCACAGACCGTAGCGCTCATGAGATTTAGCGGTATATTTTGTAACAGGGCTTTCTTCTCGGATCGGAGACTAGCAACCAAACGGAGTTCCGGAGTGTTACTAAAACGAGTAACGCAGTACTGTTTAAACAAGTAACATAAAGAACATTCACAGGATGAAAAAAAAATCAGACAAGGAGTAACGGGTCCAAAAGGATATAAAAAATTGAATAGATAAAAATATGAAGAAGTTAAAGGAAAAAGTTCAAAGGATAAAAGTTAGATAAACAGAACAAGGAACATTTGCACTTTACGTGATAAGAGAAAAAGGAGACAGAAGGCAAGTGCTGAGATTTACTCTAATAATGCAGATTTTTCCTGATAACTGATGTAGCATGGTTCATTCAATACTGTTGCCATTGATTTGTTAGACAAAAGAGAACTGGGGTGTTGAAAGCGTCATAAACTTGGATAGTTCTCTCACAGAATGTAAAAAATGTTTAAGTTGATCTATTTTCCGAATAACGATGGTAAACTTTATCTGTTAAAGTACACGCCATAAAGAAAAACTTCACTAAAGAGTGTAGGAGAACGACAAGCGGCTCAAGAATGCCTTCACTCGCGCGCTCGCGCGCGTTCTGTTTGCATCAATGCCCCGGCCACTCGAAAATCAAAAATATACCTAGCGATGGCCTTTAACAAGGCTATGAACCTAAATTGTTGTCTCTTAGTTAGCCAAAACTAAACCGTAAATGCTAGACTGTCTCAAACCTGTGTGAACCAGAAGATATAGAACATTTGCCTAGATTTTTATCTGCATTTAAAAATACTGTTCATGTTATATATCCCAGAAGCACTCAGGCATACAGTGATGCCATGGACCTCAACCTGGAATTTAGATTAGTGGCAAAATACAATGGCTTTCCATCAAAAAACAAGTCAACTACCAGCTGAGTAATAATAGGCGATCCTGTCGATGCGATAATTTCAGCGTCAAACAAGTCATAGTAGAAAAAAATTCGGCTGAGGAAGGGGGGGGGGGGTCCGGATTGTATATTCCTTAAATTCTAGCTCGTCCAAGGCTCTAATTATCGATTCACTAACGTAACTCTGAAAATCACAACCTTGCTCGTTTTATCACGTAATTCTAAAAAACGACCATCTTCATTTTTAATGAAGACTGTAGCCTAAGTTGAGAACCAGGAAAAACTACCTAGGATACCAAGGAGAATGAGAATTTTCCCATCTCCCACTCCCACAAAGATGGTAGATAGGGCACCTCCAGTTGAAGTCATGTTTGCGAGTCAAGATCAACCTCCGCTCCGCCCGGGGGCGCTTCTTGCTTCACTGCAAAGGGCGCCCTCCCTACATTTGTAGGGAAAAGATACCTTGGAACGACGTTGGAGTCGAGATGGGCGCTGCGCACTTCGATTTTAATCGTGCTACCTCAAGATAGGGGCGGTTGCAGAGTCGAATTGTACGATATATATCGACAATAGGACCGGAAATAAATCACAAAAAGATAACTCTTGATATTTACATCCTTTATTATAATGAAATACCCGTTCTGATTTGCCTTAAAATTACATCACACATTACTTGTACATGTAAGCTTTTTGTATTCTTACTGGGTACGGCTGAGTTACAACTGGTCCTAAATATTTACGGACACAAATGGAAGACCCTATAGTAACCTGCCTAATACGAACTGGAAAGACGAAGGGAGGCGGGAATCAGAGAGCGCACCAAACACGAAAAAAAATATATCCGTTTTATTACCCCTTACCTCCGCGTTACCCAACGTGCTATGCTCGTGCCAATTTCTCCACTATTCTTCTTCTTCATAGAACCTGCCACTAAGGCTAACCCCAGAGTTACAAATTGACCTGTGGAAGTAAATCGTGAAACACGGAAGAAGCGCCGGGTGTAATTAAATGTTGATATTAAAAGTAGCACAAACGGTGCTTGTAACGAAATCCAATTTCCATATAAAAGCGTGGATTTTTTATCTTTTGTCTCTTTTTTCCCTGTATAGCGAGCAACGTATTGTAAGGATTTATTGTTTTTGTAAGGTAAGGCAAATAATGTTAATAATTAAGTGACATTAAGTTTTTTTTTCTGTGTGTGTACCTTTTTAAGTATAATAAATGAAGTCAACAAAGTCAATAAGAAATCCTTGTGTGAATCCAAAAACAAAGAAAATGATGTCTAGTCTTGTCAGTGAATTTAGTATTGTAAGTAATGCGTTAGTTTTGTTAGTATTGTTAGTAATTGTTTATAAAATATGCAAACTACAAACCAATCAGAGATAAGCTGTGTCGTTTTGGAAAAATTGTTCTTCCATAAGTGGAGAGACCACCACGACTACAGGATTCTCTGGAAACTTGCCCACAAAAACAATGCAAAATATTTCAAATTGTTCTCTAAGGCCTGTTCGAGGTCTCTCTTGAAATTGAGCTGGACGGTCGATTGCAAGGTTCGATCTCGCGAGCAAAAAATTCGGGAAAAATTAAGCCGCTGCGCATGCAGGGTACTGGGGCTCGGAGGATGCGTGAATACTTACAATGACCTTATTTTCCTTGAAAAATAAATTAACTAGGGAAATAACTGTTTGAATTTAAACATAAACAACACAACCAAGCTAACTGAAAAATCTTAAGCCAATTTTGAGTTACAACAAATCCGCAGTCTTTAAAAGTGACTGTGTACTCGTGTAGTTTCTAGTGTAAGCATGATGTATCATCTTTATGGCCTTAGAACTTAAAGAGTCTCCCAAGACAATACCTGATAGGATTTCTACCTTATCTCCAGAGCTTTTGAGTACCCGTTCGTCAAGGCGTCGATTGTTGTTAAATAAATGCCTACCAATATATGTTGGTTGTAACCCAATTTTCTTCACCAAAACTCCCATGAAGGCATCTTCTACTGGAAACGCCTCAGTAGCTTTGGAGGCGTTCACAATTCCTAAGAACACATCTCGTGAAAAAATGTAGAAAGGCCCCAAACAATAAGGAAGAAAGTAGTCGCCCTCGAATTGCTCTCGGCTGACGAACGACCTACTTCCAATTCGACGATCCACGGGTACCGGTCTGTGCACGAACCCAGTGTACAGATTGGTAGACAGGTGAGAATTTTCCTGCAGCCATCTTGCAAGGTCCGGCATTTTGACGTACACATCATCATCTGTCTTTGCAATGAAATCTGGTTTTATGTCCAAGTTTGTTACCCATTCAAACGTAAGAAGTATCTTGTTCACCATACCACGATAACTCTCGTTCAAATTCACACGGAGAATGTCTCCGTGGACAACAGATTCTCTTTCGACGTTCTTATTAATCTTGGGAAGCTTTGTGTCAAATGCAATCATGAAGAAATACGCAATGTTCATGGCGTTATTTGACTTGGAGGGAGAACTATTAGCAGCGATGGGGAAAGATGTATGCTTTGCCCAAGTTTCTCTTAAGGTGTGTCTTCTTTCAAACTTGGATGGAATCGTGTTTATGATGATCAGTAGATTTGTGCTGTCCGGTATTTTTGGGATTAGAGTGAACTTAGAATTTGTTGTTTCGTGATGCTGTGTAATTTTGAATTCACTGTAAGTAGCGTCTGGTGCTCTGATGACGGCCATTACGTAACTTCTCCACTCCATTCTGGATTTAAGTGCAAATAAAATGACGAGAATTTGCGAAATTATAAGAAGTATTAAGACTTTTTTGATAGAGAGCCGTTTCTTAAATTTCATCACTGAATCTCCTGGTTTGTTTACCAGACTACCTGCGGAAAAACCATAGGAAGTTGATTAATTAACAAAAGTGTTAGTGATTTCATACTGACTGACTTTCTGACGTTGTAGTACAGAGGAACTTCGAACCCAGGCTCTCTCTCTCTCTCTTTTCCTCCATTGTCGTCGAGAGACCCTGGTTAGACCTGATCACGTGACCACCCAAAATCAGGGTGATAAAAAAAACTGCATGAAAGAAACTGTTACTGCGACAAAACGGCTTTAATGACCCACCCTCCCTACGGTATTGATGTTTTTACTGGTCTCGTGATCAGTTCCAACCAGGGTCTCTCTCTTTCGACGACAAGGGAGGAAAAGAGAAGAGAACCTGGGTTCGAGGTTGCCTCGATTTAACTAACTTCTATATAACAAAGTCCTCGAAACAATGATATTTTTCAACCCAACCTTTTAAAATGTATGTAAAAGGACCTCGATATAACGAACCCTTGATAAAAATGAACCAAACGATTTCCCTCGTCCCTTTGCACTTGGTTAAATCGAAGTTCCCCTTAAGCCTGTTCTCGTTTGCCGCCGAAGTACCAGCGACATGGCCCGTTGGAGTGCCAGGGATACTATATAATCGCGGTACGGTGGGGACACATTTACAGTTACATGTAGCCCAAGCTCTACGATTTGTGTTGACCTTGGTAACGTAAACACCGGGTGGGCGCGCGACATGTAATCAACATCAACATAACATTTGCGTAATAGCGAAATTATACGGGTTTGTACGGGGAAAAAGTTAGGAATTTGAAGGCAAAATTAGGAATGATTTTTCTATAAACGTTTCTAACCTAAACTCCTTTGTAGTTCCTTTTCTGTCCTGTCTGGGTTTCTAGGTCGATTTGAAGCGATTTCTTAGAGTTTCTGATCCATCGGCTTCTCTCTTCTCTCCAGCTATACAAAGAGAGCAGCCGTTGAAACAGAAATTGCCTCAGGCTCGTTAACATGCCATGTTTGATGCACGGCTTTTTTCGCGCTTTTCGGCAATTTTTTTCGCTTTAAATCGCAAAATAATGTTCACAAGCTAAGATTTCAGTGCAGCTGGGTCGCTCTATCAGCGCGATATCGCTACACAATTACAGCTCAGTTAAACGACATCAGACCTATACTCGGAAGGTTTGCTATTCTTGTTCTATCTCTAAGCAGTTGTACTTAATCAGTGAATAACCTGCTAAATCCCAGAGATAAAACGCTCCGCAATGGCAGCTTCTTGCTACTTACAGGGGATTTACTTAAGTTCCAGGACAAACTTTCCAGAATTTCCTCCAGCGTCCGCGAGAATTTCAACTTCTTATTTTGTATTGAAGTTAGAATAGATGAAGCTTTATCATCTCTTCATTTCATGACCACCAGTAGTCATGGTGTCGAAGTGGGACCGAATTCAATCTCATTAATTATACCGTCACCGGTAGGTAATTAATCAATGCTTGAGGCACGTTTTGGACAGGCGAACGACTGTGTTTCTCGGTTTTTAGAAAACTTTACTTTACTTTATTGAATTCGTTGCATTCATATAAATAAATAATGGATAAAGAAATAGAAAATAGAACAGCAACTGGAGCAGGAAACAGGACGGTGTCCTAATTGAAATCCAGCCCCAACTTACATAATAATAATAATAATAATAATAATAATAATAATAATAATAATAACAAAAGTATGTATATATAATCAAGTTAAAATTAATTTCTAAAATAGAAATAGAAACCCCCCAGTCCCAATACAGTTCACCCCAATTTCCTAGTCGTATTTAGGCGTTCAACTTACAGCCCACTATTTGGAAGAGTATAAGAAAGAAGTTTGTAACTGTAAGAATATAAAAGCCGGCATTTAAAAGTGTGAAGTGAGTCCACGGTTTTTATGTCTGTTGGCAATTTGCTCCAAGCAAGAAAAGATCTATAATAAAAGGAATATTTTAAATAGTTTTGTTTCACATGAGGTATTTGGTAATTAAGTTCGCATGAATTACGCGTTCTCTGCTGGAGAACCAATCTCCTTAAATCATTATCAAATTATAAAATCATTAAATCCCTCCCTCACACACATATGTTCCTACAAAACTAATACTGTATACCGAGGAAGAATTTGAAAGCACAATTATCATAATTTCACACAAAATTACGTATTATATGGATGTGGACCATCTATAGGGGGATTCATGCTAACGTCGTTGTTTACATTTTTGCTCATTTGTATACGGCTTTGCTTACAGAAGGAAACATTTTAGATGTGATTTGACTCCAGGCAGCTAACAAGCTAGTGAAGTTTAATACATTGTGAAATTTTTAGCTCTTTAGGTGTAGTATTCAAGGAGAAATTAGCTATAGAGACGTTAAGATTGAGGTTTTTTGGCATTTCTCGCGAACCGCGAACGTCAAGAAGTGACGTGACCAGTGCCTTGCCGTCAGGTTTGCAATATGAGGTTCACGTTTGTACGGCTAGACCACGCTCTAGAGGTAAGTGGTTAACCCAAGGTTTTTTGCACCCTAAAACATCACAATCCCACGTTTGGGAGGAAATACTACTTTTTAGAACTCTTTCGCCTATTTATTGTCGAATTGTTTTTCATAGAAACGGTATTTTTAAGACGATTTCTCAGCTAAAATAGAAGTGAACGAATGACTGAAAACAAACATAGCGGCCGGCTATTTGTTACCCGCGAATCTTAAGCCGCGAATATGGGCAGACAGTTAACGTGAGACCGCGGTTTGCCGTTTACGGTAAGGTGGCCAAACCTCGATCTTAAGGTCTCTATATTCTTCCAAAAACTGCAAAATATCTCTGGGTGGCAAAGGCACTAATGAGCTCATACATTCATTGCAAAATTTTGAGTTTTTAAACCCACGTTGCACAAAAAAGTATCAATACATGAGGCTCATATTCATTAGCAGAGTTATTTATACTATGACCTTTCAATATTTAGAACTGATTTATTTGTAGCTCCATCAGAAACTGAATTGTCCATGCTAATGAGGCTAATATTGTAAACAACGATTCCCCTATGGGAAAAATTCCACGGAAAAATATCCCACGGCAACAATACCGACGCAGAATCCAAGGAAAAAGGTTAGCCTTTCATTTCAACACTCTACAAGCCCATTAGCAGCCACGGGAGCCACGGCAGCCGGCAGTTTGTTTCCCAAAAGAAACGGTAAAACGATTGTCGAAGTGCGTGTACTATGTTTGCCGGAATGTTGCAATATTCAATACGAACAATTTTATATTCAATGGTTCGATATTTTATTCAATAAACCGAAATTATATTCAATGGTTCGATATTTTATTCAATAAACCGAAATTATATTCAATGTTTCGGTATTTTATTCAATAAACCAAAATTATTTTCAATGTTTCGATATTTTATTCAATAAACCAAAATTATATTCAATGTTTTGATATTTTATTCAATAAACCAAAATTATATTCAATGCTTCGCCTTTTTATTCAGTAAATCAAATTTATATTCAATAACTCCCAATAAAATATGTATTGGAATAAAGATTTGTTTGCGTTTTATTTGTATTCAATGCGCACTTGTTCAATTCAATAACTGATTTTTTGTTCAATGCGTAATTTTATGTTCAATAATTTTTGTAGTCCACCCTGGTCAGCGGATGATGGACGACCCTGTAGTTACCCTATGTATGAAAACACCTAAACATGGCGGCCGATGCTATGTGCCTGGTCGGTGCTACGTGCGTGATAGTGCTTGCGTCTTTTATAAATAACCTGCTAGAGGAGATTGAAATCAAAGATGATAACCCTGACTTAGCTTCCACGAAGCCACACTTCTCTTTAGTAGACTCGAAATGGTATTATCTGTCCTGCGTTCACTGCTCGATATGGATTAGTTCTTCTATGGTAACACTAACAAAGTTCTAGGTCAGCTGCGTACTTTGCTTGCGGAAATGTATGAATACTGAAACGAGAAAATGTCCGAAAACCCACCTAAATTCTCCAGGTTAAACTCATTTATCCTTCTATACAGTGTACACCGCGAAATTCGTAGCATCTTAGCAATATCTGTCCAGGTCTAGAAACCACAACAGCCAGAATGGTTTCTCCCCGCTTGATCCAAAGTCTGGCGAGCGTACAGTCTCAAGAGGTTTACTTTCTCGTTCCAGTATTGATACATTTCCGAAAGCAAAGTACGCAGCTGACCTAGAACTTGATTGGTGTTTATCGACGAACAAATCCATATCGAGCAGTGAACGCAGGACAGATAATACCATTTCGAGTCTACTAAAGAGAAGTGTGGCTTCGTGGAAGCCTAAGTCAGGGTTATCATCTTTGATTTCAATCTCCTCTAGCAGGTTATATCCAAAAGACGAAAGCACTATCACGCACGTAGCACCGACCAGGCACATAGCGTCGGCCGCCATGTTTAGGTGTTTTCATACATAGGGTAACTACAGTGTCGTCCATCATCCGCTGACCAGGATGGACTGCAGAAATTATTGAACATAAAATTACGCATTGAACAAAAAATCAGTTATTGAATTGAACAAGTGCGCATTGAATACAAATAAAACGCAAACAAATCTTTATTCCAATACATATTTTATTGGGAGTTATTGAATATAAATTTGATTTACTGAATAAAAATGTGAAGCATTGAATATAATTTTGGTTTATTGAATAAAATATCAAAACATTGAATATAACTTTGGTTTATTGAATAAAATATCAAAACATTGAATCTAAAATTGTTCGTATTGAATATTGCAACATTCCGGCAACCATAGTGTACAAGTTTACCACGACACAACGACTGTTGAAATCGGCTTGGTAACCTCGTCGCGTACACAAACGTAGACTCACAGGGGTGGTAGGCCGCGACGAGGTTACCAAGCCGATACTCGTGGTAAACTTGTACACGCACGTCGGCAATCGTTTTACCGTTTGTTTTGGGAAACAAACTGCCGGCTGGCGTGGCTCCCGGGGCTGCTCTTGGGCTTTTAGAGTGTTGAAATGAAAGGCAAACCTTTTTCCTTGGATTCTGTGTCGGTATTGTTGCCGTGGAATATTTTTCCGAGGAATTTTGGGCTTCACTTGGAAGGGCTGTCACGGTGGATTGTATCACCCACAGGGCCCCCACACAAACTGTGTGACCATTGGGTATTTTGAATTTAGTTGAAATGTATGGGAATATCGAAAAGGTTCATATTATCGTAATATGCTACTGTTAATATCCACTTATAAGATCAAAATAAACGTCTTTTACCTGAAATGTTGTGTATTGTCGTTCTTGTAGCTAAGAACGGCGAATTTTAGCGATTTGAAGAGTCTTTCGTGCGACGTTTACCTGAGCGTATGGTAGAGTGACAAGCTTGTCACTCTACTATACGCTCAGGTAATGAAGTCAGTGGTGGTTTCGAACAGATTCTAGCACTTTCTGGATCATTTTGCAGTATTTTAAAGTTATTAAGAATGATGGTTTTTACTGGGTTATTATGGGGGTGAAATGTGTGCTCAATTTACATTATCAACTCGTGTTTCACTCCCCCACCGACGCGGCACCACAGTTTCTTTAGAAACTAACCCCCTTTATTCATTTGTTCTTTAATCGCTGCGACCATTAACCTCTTGTCTTAGTAGTTTTCAATCCACAGATTCCTGACCAGGAGACTGAAGACGACGATGCCAAGCCTGAAGAAACTCAGCAAGGAGCTACGCCAGGAAATCGTAAGTTATCGATCTTTTTCCTTTTCCCGCTTTTTGTGGTAATTGAGCTTTCCGTTTACCCACACCATTTTCGCCAAAAACCAGGTTTTGTAGTCACATCAACTTCATAGGCCGTTGCCTACAATCTAAAGTTATTCCAAACGGTTTTCGCTCTAATTTTTATGCGTCTACGTTCTCTAGCTCCAATCAATCTACCAAATTCAAAGCGCTCAAAATTCTTTTTCACGCAACATCATGATGATCACAATCAGAGCTGTGTGCCAAAAGCGTAAAGACCTAGACAAACAAATTCTCCAGTGCCGCTCCGAACTGTCCAAAATCTGTCCAGCTGTTTTGGTAAATCCTATACGCGCCAAAATCCAAGAACTTAATTCTAAATTTTTTAACCACTTACACCATTTTAAGAGCCAAAACCGCGAACACTTAATAGGTCCAAAACTTACCAGTCACACGTCATTCGATAGCCATAATACCGTAGTTTCCATTCCAGAAAATATTCCACTTACTGACTCAGAGAAATCTGTTCTCAGTAAGGACCTTAATTTTGTTCCAATTGCCAAACGTACCAGCGAATTTTCAGTTAAGCAAGACGTCGAAAAATTCATTCGCCGCATTCAGTTAACAAAACAACAACTACAACAACAAAACTTTATTTAAACTCGGTAATTGCATAGCACACAAGGTGCTAGTTTGACCGAGGTAAAAGCTTTTTTCCACGACAAAGAAGATGATTCTAACACCTCGGACAAAGATATTTTTGAAACACTTCGTGTTCGGAAATCAAAATGGACTCCTCAGAGGGCCAGTTCGTTTCTTTAGATTTTTTCATCAAAAATTTGCTGTCGTGACATTCAAAAACTGAAATTCAATTGTGACACTAAATTTTCCAACCTTTCTTCGGAAGAGTTGGCAGTGCTTAAAAATCCTAGCAAGCGGAAAAGATATAATTGTCAAATCGGCTGACAAAGGCGGCGCGGTAGTTGTTTGGCGGTCCGACCATTACCAAGAAGAAGCTTTGCGGCAACTTTCTGACACCTCTTTTATGCTTAAGTCGAGAAAGATCTCACTTCTACCAACAACAACAAAAAATTGTCAAGGATACGATTCAGGACCTTATAGACAAGCACGAATTGCCGGCTACTGCTATTAATCTCATCATCACTACTCCAAGAACCTCGTATTTTTTAACCAAATCCACAAACCTAACAACCCGGGTCGACCTATCGTTTCTGCCTGTAGTTGCCCTACCGAACTTATTTCTAGCTATTTAGACAAGATTATGTCGCCCATCGTCAAATCTTTGCCATCTTACATTAAAGAAGTCAACATGAACTTGAAATTTTCCGCGATTTCAATTTCGCCGGCGAAGACAGACTAATTTTCACTATGGATATTACATCTCTATACACCGTTATTCCCAACGGCGAAGGTCTTCAAGCACTTAAGTATTTTTTTCGATCAACGCACCGTCCAGGAACCAAGCTCGGAAACGCTAATTCGCCTACTGAGCTGAGCTAGTTTTAACACTTAACTGTTTTTTATTCGCTGATAACTATTACAAACAAATTAATGGTGTAGCGATGGGCACATTTTAAAATGGGACCTAGCTACGCAATCTTATTCTAGGTTACGTCGAGCACCAATTCTTCAATCAGTACAACGGTCGCAAACCTGTACTCTACGGTCGCTACATTGACGACTGCATTGACTCGATTTCATCTAGCAAGTAGGAAATCAATCAATTTATAACCTCCGTTAATTCCTTTCATCCGGCCGTAAAATATACCTGGGATATTTCGGAAACTTCGCTGGCTTTTCTAGATATCAAAGCCTTTTTCTATCAGTGGCAACGGTTTATGTACCAGTGTGCACTACAAACCCACCAATTCTCACAGTTACTTGTTGTATTCATCTCAGTCATGTTAATAACTCGTTCGCGTTTCAAGCACTCAAGCAGTTTACGGCCTGGGTTTCGAAATATATTCACAGAAATATGGTTGATCGCCAATATCTTTCTCCAGATTGCCTAGAACCGGATGAAACTTTCCTGAAGATAAATCTTGATCAGATGTCCTCTTTTGCCTACTACTACGCTTATGAGGTATCGGCAAGCGGAAGTCAGTACACATCTTCCACAGTGATAAACTTGTTATTTTCCATGATATCCTTGCAAACGAACACACTTTCTTACACTTCTCGAGAAAATCTCGCATATTAATATATTTTCTGTATATTACTTAAATTCTAGCTCGTGCAAGGCTCTAACAACGTTAATTTGTTTTCGGTTCACTTACATAACTCTGAAAATCACAACCTTCCTCGTTTTATCACGTAATTCGTTTTTTTCCCCACGTTTTATTGCCATTTTGAAAATAAAAAAGTGTTTACAAGGCTCTCAGTATACTCTATTTACATTTGTGAGCTATTGTTAATTATAAATGATATTTGTATTTGTAAACAATTACTATAATTATATTTGTGAACTGTTATTTGTTAAATATAAGTACCATTTATATAATAACCACTTAGCCTGAAATTTTTTCTGTGTATTATTTTTAACAGCAATGTATTTCTCAGTTCTACATTTAACGTCTACTTGTTTTAAGAAAACTTCACATTCTGGAATCTTATCTTGTTTTCGACTTTACCATATATGCAATTTTGCAAGAGTTATAAGATAATTCAATAACTCACATTTTTCTACTTTACCAATATAAACATCTTGTAACGTGAATTTTTCCCTTTTACCTGAAAGTACAAACCAGAAGTTTTCAAAGTTTTCCCAAAAAAGAAGAGTAAAAGGACATTCGTAAAATAAATGATAGATGGTTTCTGTTTCCACTTTGCAGAACGTACAGGTATCATGTAGAACATAATCTATCTTAACTAGTCGCTTATTAGTAACAGTTTTAACTGAAAGCTTCTGATAAAGGTTTTCGATGAAACCGACAGCAAGTTGAGAAAAACCTTTGACACAGTAATATCATCTAAGTCAAAGTCATTTTTCAATTTAGTAAAGCCCCTTGATACTATTCCCTTTTTTGTAATGAGGAATTCATAGAATTGTTTACTTTTACATAACACAGGATCAAAGACCTTTTCCCCGCAGCAAAATTCTAATAAACCAGTTTTTCTGTTGTTATCATCCAAAAATTTCAAGTGGCCAGGAATTGCACTTCGATCTTCGATCGGGGTCTGGGGATGACATCGAGGTGAACGGACGTGTCCGAGCTCTCTCCTAAAAATTGGTTTTAAATGCGCTCTTAAAACGTGTTAACGCGTTTCTATTTGTGCTTTTTATTTTGAAGAGGCGGATGAGTATTAAAACTAGGTCTAAATCAAAAAAAGAGAGCGAAATGACAGCAACCGAAGGCAAATTCGACGCTGTTCAGGCCAAGATGGACGACTTGCTAAAGGCGAAAGCCGAACTAGAAGTAAAGTTGAACTCCATTCTTCAGAAACTAGTGAACCTCGAAATAAGCCAGAAGAAGACCGCCGATGACGTTTAAGATTTGAAGCAGAGCTACGGCCTTTTAGAAGAACAAGTCACTGAAGTCAAAAGCGACATTGCAGAGAAAGCGTCCCGCATGGAGTTGACTAAACTAGAGAAAAGAATAGATGACCTCGAAAATCGTTCCAAAAGGAATAATATCGTCATATGGGGTTTGCGAGAAGACGCAGAGAAGGAATACGACTCTCTAGAGCTCTTTCTGGCCCACAACTTCTTTGAAAACCATATGGGAATCAAGGGCATCGAGGTGATGAGAGCACACCGTACGAATGTTAAAACGGAACGGGCTGCGGCCGCGGCAAAGCCGCGACCAATTCATGTTTACCTTCTTAGGTACACGGATAAAGTGAAGATTCTAAAAGCCGCCGCTAAAGCTCTTAAAGAGAGAGTTTTCTTCGAGTCCCAAATATACATATCAGATGACGTATCGAAGTCGGTACGCAATGATAGAGCCAAGCTGCGAAAAGATTATTTAAAAGAAATCAAAGAAAAAGAAGATGTTGAATAGTCCTTTCCCAGGATAATTCGCGCACAGCGGAGACTGGGCAGAAATATCGTGAAAGCGAGGCTGTGGTAAGTACAGATCTTCCAGCGATGGTCAAAACAATATGGCGGAAACCAACAACGTTGTTAAAACCGATGAATTTAAAAGCTGGAAGAAGGCTGAGCTACAAAAATGGCTCAGAAATCATGGCCTTAAAGTAACCGGTACAAAAGAGGAGCTAGTGATCAGGGTGGAAAATGCGAAACGAACGGGAGTGAATCCGAATTCAAGTTGCACGCCTGCAGGGTCAAGAGCTCGAATCCTTCGAGGTGCTCTGTACTGTTGTGTCCCATTATGTCACAGTTTTAAAGGGAAAGTTGTAAATGGAAAGCCGGTTAAATTACATAGGCTGCCATCTGATTAAAAGCTGAGACGTCAATGGATTATAAAGTTGCGAAGTGTTCGCAAGAACTTTGTTCCGAAAACGGGAACAAGAGTGTGCAGTCTTCACTTTAAAGGAGCTGATGGGCCGAAAAATTGGAGCAAACTCCCTGCATTGTTTCCTTCAAAGCCACCACCAGAATCTCCCACCTTGAAACGATCATTGCCTGATAGATCCAAGGGCTCGTCATCGAAATTTGGGCTCAAAGCAACAAAACGTCTATGTCTTGAAAAACGATTTGACGGCAGCGGAGTTACCATTTACAACTCGGCAAAATTTGAGGACAGTTTTCACGATTATTTACCGTCAAACTACTGCCCAGGAAGCATATCTGCAAACTTTGTCAAAGAAAATCAAACTGATACCGGTACGCAGTTCCATTCAAGTACAGAGGACAAAAATATCCAAACTAAGGTAGTAACATGTGACGTCAGGGTGCAAGTAAATCTTCCTTCGTTGACAGCAGAAAATCTTAAAGGCAATGACGAAAAGACCAAATTTCACACAGGAATAGTCAATTTTGGAACTTTTATACTGTTATTTAATAGCATTGCTACAGTAGCTGGTAAATTAAACTACTGGCAAGGGAAGGATTCTTTAAAAGAGAAATCGTATCTCGCAGATGAAGGGAGACAAAAACCAGGACCCAGGAGAAAAATGAGACTGATTGACGAATTCTTAATGGTGATGATGAGACTCAGGATGGGACTTCTGGAGCGGGATTTAGCAGATCGTTTTTGTGTCTCAACAAGTACAGTGTCCCGAACCCTAATTACTTGGTATGCTGTTCTTGCTGATCATCTGAGTCATTTAATTTCTTGGCCTTGCCGGGATGTAATTGAAACGAGAATGCCACAAAGTTTCAAAAAATTCCCTGGCACTCGAGTGATAATAGATTGTACCGAAGTTTTCATCGAAACGCAGTCATCTTTAGTAAATCAATCTATTACATATTCCACCTACAAATCTCATAATACCTTTAAGGTTCTTGTAGGTATTAGCCCATCGGGAGCTGTAATATTTCTTTCGCAGTTGTGGGGCGGTAATGCCTCTGACAAACATATTGTGAGGGAATCAGGACTGCTTAATCTGCTGGAGAGTGGAGACAGTATCATGGCTGATAAGGGATTTGACATTGATGATTTACTTAAACCGTTAGGGGTTACCCTAAATATGCCTCCAAAAAGGGATTCTAACCGTCAGCTGACAAGGAAAGAGGTTGAGCAAACAAGGCGCATTGCAGCTGTTCGCATCCATGTGGAAAGGAAAATGGAGCAAATTAAGAACTTCAGGATATTACAGGGGACTATCCCTGCTACAGAATGGAACAATGCAAATAATCTTGTACTTATCTGTACTGCTTTAACTAACCTTGAGCCTCCTTTAGTTAAATGAATTTAGTTAAAGGAGTCTAAATTTAGGAGTAAAAAGCAAGACACACAGTATTGAAAGTTAGTGAAAAGAATTATTAACAATAAATCCACATGATCAACAATTTTTTTTCACGGTTTAATGGTGACAATAACAACAAACCAGGTAGCAATATATGGAAAATGTGGCTGTGATAAAAGAGGGATAATTACTTGGTTAGGGGAACCCCCCTTCTGACCCTCTCAGTACACAATGACACAATGGCCTCCTTAAAAAATGTCATAAGTTTTGGAAGCATTTGCTTCTTCCAGAATGTTTCATTAAACTTGACTCTTGTTACTAATAAACCATTGAGTGTCCATATCACAAAGTCACATACCTTTATTTTGCAAAGAGCCATTAGACCCTGAATTTGATAGTAGTAAATTGATGTTTTCTTGAGTTTTACCTTTCCCTTTGAGTTGATGTAACAAAAAACTTTTTGTCATGAGCTGCAGCTCTTGGAGTTAGGAAACGCCATTTATAGGGACACTTAATTTCAAGTAACCGTTGATATTCTCTGCAGCCAGGGCAGAATACAAACCCATCAGGGCTTGCACCAAGATAGGGGAGATCTGACTGAATGACAAGCCCCCTTTCCATGACAGTGAGTCTCTTGTGCCCATTTTCTTCATGAATTTAACATATCTCTCTTTTGCTACTGACTCATGCTGTGATCCCCATTGTAGAGGTGCAGCTTTTGAGGGGAGAAACTGATACCCATGAGACTCTTATTTGTAACCCATTATATCTCTAACAACATTATCTGGAGCTGTTGTTGGCCTCATCTTACAGATTTGACCAAACACCAATGCTGTTATTCTCCCTTCCCTGGCTTGCAACCATTTAGGATTGTCACTTTGCCCATGAGTACTAATTTCAATCACCTCTGCCTCAACCTTTGACATGGTCAGTGATGCAAAGTAATTATTTCTTTTTTCTTGAAATTCATTTGAGGAATAACTAAGATTATCACTTAATAACTCTACATTTCTAGGAGGAAATTTTTGCACTTCAAAGTGTTTGGAAAATTCCTCAATATCAAATTCTGACGTTTCTGCCTCTTCATTTGCCCTGACATTATCATCACTTGAAATATCAGTATCACATGAAACAACATTTTGTTTTTCTATAACTGTAAAAATTGCACAGTCAGGATTCACTGACTGTAAGTTATCCAGAAAACTGGTGAGGAAAGAGTTGCTGACAGGAGCACCTGCCTTTTATAGCCCTGGTTTAGGCACAGCTGCTAATCTAGGCTTTTTGCCATACTGATGTTTCACAGGTTGCAAATTGCTTATTCCCTTGGGGCTAAGCTTTCCCTTCCGGGGCTTGTTCCATTCACATGGCAGTGAAGTGCAAGACATCTCCCCATCATTCATCATATTTGCATAGTCTTCAATTACAAACAACAATGCTGCAATATGATTACAAGCTTCTTCCTAACCTACAATGTAAAAGAGAAATATTTCTTAGGAAGTTACTTCTTGCCAGGTCCCCTAAACCAAACAGCCAGATAAGGACCATCAACAAACACTTTTCTGTTTTAAACAAGCACAAATGTAGGAAAACAAGAAAGGATGTAAAATTAATTAGAGTACAACAAATTGGTAGATTGATGCAGTTTACACATCATACACAGTGCAAAAGAGCTCATAAAGGCAAGATCTTTGATAAGTAGTACTTTTTAGATGTTTTAATTAAAACTTTTAAATATGATGTGAGGTAGGATTTTTACTATGATCTTTTAAATGAAAAAGCTAATATTTAAAATACATGATAGTGTTATTTTTGTTTTAATAATAATGTCCCCTTTTGTAACATTTTGGTTGCCCTTGTGGTATTCCTTTCGTAAGCCTTATTGGCTTTCCTGGGCTTCCTTGCCTTATAGATTAATATTTCGTTAATATATTTAGAAATGGCAAAAATCAACTAACAAATAAAATTTAGTGCTTATCGTGCTGAGGGCATTTGACACTTACGTACTGTGCAACTTACCCAGCTATGCAGTTACAATCGGCTGAAAAAACATTCGCAGTGTCTTTGACCATAGATATCCAGGTGTTGTACACTCGATCAGTTTTCATAGATGGTAATACTTTGGCCCTGACAAAACAGTAACTGCTTCTATTGTTGATGGACGCAAGCTCGATGTCTTGAACGTGGCCATCTTTGAAAAATTTGTAATCTTTTAGATGCTTGAAACAGTGCATGTCCTCGTTCTTGTAGAACTTACAACTTCCAAACACGAGATAATTCATTATGTCTTTACTTGTTAGATGAGGAAGCCTTGACAAATCTTTAGTCCACGATTTTAGATTCTTTGGATCAGGGAGGATCTCTGTCGGCGTACTCAGCTTTTCAACAGCTCGTTTTGTAATCTCCTCCTTCTCACGTGCAATTCTTTCAACGACTGTCTCAACTCCCGTTCGTTTCGCATTTTCCACCCTGATCACTAGCTCTTCTTTTGTACCGGTTACTTTAAGGCCATGATTTCTGAGCCAATTTTGTAGCTCAGGCTTCTTCCAGCTTTTGAATTCATCGGTTTTAACAACGTTGTTGGTTTCCGCCATACTGTTTTGACCATCGCTGGAAGATCTGTACATACCACAGCCTCGCTTTCACGATATTTCTGCCCAGTCTCCGCTGTGCGCGAATTATCCTGGGAAAAGGACTATTTGCCTTCATCCCATGGTCGGTTCCGGCACAGATATTAGGGACTTTAAGCATCGACAACGGGAACGGCAACGGCGACGTGAGACTGTGAGGGAAAACCCAAATGTCGCATTGCGCATGTCTGGCGCGAAATATTTTGACGTTCTGCTTCGGGGCCCGACGTGACAAAGCTTAGTTTGGCGTTGAGTGAAAACGTGAGTAGCATTTCACATATTTTACCTCTATTTTTGCCCCCAAATTGATAATTTTAATATGGATTGATACCTTAAGATACCAAGGAATAGAATCATTGAGTTGTTGCCAGATTTTTTTCCCCAAACTATAAGCTTAAAAACTTTCATCAGTCGGTTGTTTCAAAACAAAAAGCTAGCGCCGATGCCTCTGAAATTAGAAATGATTTGTGAGACTCACACTGTTTATCGACAGTTCTCTCTAACATTACTTTTTCGCATTCGAAATAAGACATACTAGAGCTGTTAATTTACACTAAACCTGGCCGAGAAAAATAACTAGTGATCAGTGCTGCTCAAAACTAACGTCCAAAATTCTCTATCATATCGTAGTTTTCAGTTCAAATTCCTAGATGTAAAGATATGGAAATTGACATGCATGCTCGTACTGCTAAAGCGTTTCTCGCAAATCCCGGCCTTCGCTGCAGAACATTTCAATTGAGTTCATGTTAATCTAGTCGCTACTTCTAGGTAATATATTGGTGATTTTTATTTTGTTTTATTTTATTACATTACCTCGGCTAAAAATGTGATATCTAATCTCCGATAAACACTTGTCGTTTTCCAGCACTGATTTGTTGACGTATTCAGTTTGTACAACAGTAAAAAATCTACATCGGTCATATTATCATTAAAATGGCTGAACGCGAAGGAATATCTCGAGAGAAGTTGGCGTCTTCGGCGGTTGCTTAACTGCTTTCAAGTTCACTCCACAACCGCGTCCTCTCCCCAGTATTTTCTCGGTTTTTCCGTCGCCGTTGCCGTTCTCGTCGTCGATGCTTAAAGTCCCTATTAGAGACTTTAAGCACCGAGAACGGCAACGGCAACGGCAACGGGAGCTCGCAAGGGAAAACCCCTGAGCCATACTACGCATGCTCAAAAGTCTGCGAGCTGACGTTTTGTTCACGGCCCCGACGTCAAAGTTGCTGAAGTGACGTTTTCAGAAAACGTGAGTAAATATTGTCTTTTTTCCTAGCTTTAAAAATGTATTTAACAAAGTTCAGGCTAGGATGGCAATTGTAGAAGAGCCTTTAACTAGGTCTGTGTATTGTTTTGACCCTTTAAGGTATTTTTGTGACTGTTTTTGGTCATAATTTGGGTACCACATCTCGGACATGACGGTGCGCTGTGTTTTAGTTTTCATATAATTATATCCTTGAAATCTAATAGGTTTTAGGTTTTCCATCATTTACCATGTTTATTTGAGGAGCAATCACAGCGGAAATATGAGATAAACATGCCTGTCTTGTTTAGGGATTGCAGTTAGCTGATGTATAGTTTTTGCGATTTCTCAACTTCCAATTTTTAAATTCTCGATGTTGGTTTCGTTCGCAACACTTCCATGACCTTCTAGTCCTCAATCTCTCTTATCTCTCATCTTCTTCTCCGTAGCGTATCTACTTTCTCTCTACCCCTCTCCGGATCTTCTAATAAACTGCCTAGTAATAGCAGTGCTTTTCTCTGAGTGTTTTGTCTTGCTTGAGAGTTGATAGCGAGCTGAATGTTTTCTCCCTTGTTCAATGTGTATATAGTTCTTGTTAGGATTTCACGGGACTTGCCATTTCGTGGAAGACCGCCAAGGCAAAGATATCATGTAAGTACAGTGCTATGTTGAACTTTTATTTGCCCTTTCATAAACATATTTAATCTCCTGAGAACAAATTCTTTTTTTCCCAGCAACTATGCACTAACAGAAATCCCGCGCCTGTATAACTTAAGAGAATCGAAATTTGTGAACAAATTGCGTTTTTGATCATTCATCTCGAATAGTGAGTTCAAAAACAAACAAACAAACAAAACAAAACACTTATTGATACTTCAACTGGACATTAATGTAATGAACAGCTTATCTGAAGAGCTTGTGAAATGAAATGTCAGACAACTTTAGACAACTGTTAAACTGATTTTCGTTTCACATTATTTAATTTTTGTTGGATACTGATTTTATGTACAAGTTGGATTGTGCTCCAATAATTTCTTTTGCAAGCTGAGCCTTGTCATGCCAAAATTG
Source organism: Pachyseris speciosa (assembly GCA_016490735.1). Lineage (NCBI taxonomy): Eukaryota > Metazoa > Cnidaria > Anthozoa > Scleractinia > Pachyseridae > Pachyseris > Pachyseris speciosa. The sequence goes on along the minus strand of JAEMWC010000057.1, from coordinate 1,734,235 downwards.
GCTGTATGTGTGGTATTTTGTCCAATTTGTTTCAAGTAGTGGTGTACTTTACAAGCACATAAACATTGTGCATTAAAAATAATTACTGAAGTACTAAAACAGACAGACCTCTGCAAATGGCCCAATCTATATTTATAAGCTGGTGTCTTTTGTTTGATGGGGCTTGTTTAGTCTTTTGTTTGTCTGCACTTTCAGTTTTTACAATGTTCATGCTCAAGCCCAAATGTCCAAGCTCCTCTTACAATAATTATGTATTTTTTATTTTATTTTAAGGTCGACAAAGGACCATAAGCCCATTATGCGCTGGCTTCACCAGCATGACATCCTCTTAGCAAGAGAAGTAGTGTCCATTGACCCCTACCAGCACCCAAAAGGGAGCAGGGAAAGATTTGCTCTCTGGGAAAAAATTGCAGCTAACCTTGATGGCTTTCATCTCACCAACCAGATAAGTTTTACTGTCACTGGCAGGTCTGTCAGGGACAGGGTGAATCTCGTTCTGATTAGAAACTACAAAAAAAAGATCCAAGAGGAGAGAAAAGCAAGTGGGATTGAAGTACCTCCCCCAACAGAATTTGATCAACTGATGGAAGAAATTGTTGGCAGGGCAGGGGATGCAGAGAAAGAGCAGAAGGCAGGACATGATGAGAAGAAAGAAAAAGTGGACAGAGAGAGGAAAGTGGCAGAAGAGGTAAGGGCCCAGGCACTAGAAAGAGTTGGCCAGACACGCAAGCGTCAAGGTGTGCAGGCAAAAGAAGATAAGCCAGTTAAGAGGAGGTCTGGAGGAGAGACCATAGAATACCTCAAAGAGAGATCTCAACAACAAATGAGGCTGAGGGAGGAAGAGTTAAAGATTCAAAGGGAGGCTCAAGAGGCACACGCAAAGGCCCAACAAGCCTTCACAGCACAACTGCTGCAGCAGCAGCAACAACAACAAAATATGTTTGCCGCTCTGCAAAAAGAGCAGCAACAGCAGTGGCAGCAGCAACAGCAAATGCAAGTATCCATCATGCTGCAACAACAACAACAATCAAAAGCCATGATGGCAATCCTACAGGAACTTGTAAAAAATAAATGAACACTTTTATACCAAGAAAAGTCTGGTGATAAAATACTTTATACACTGAAATGTGTAGTTCCAGAAATTATTTATTTAACTGTAATTATATTTATAAGGCCATCCACATAAAATGTTTTGTTTCCCATCATGCAACCAACCCATTTTTGGGGAAAAAGAACAAGGAAGAAAATTACAGATAGTTTGTCTGACAAGCAAAATTTTAATTTTTAATCAACATATATGTAAAATTCAAAATTCATATGCTGTGTTCTATATGAAAAACATTTGATCTATACTTTATTTAATAATGGTAATAGGACTGAGTGGGGTCCAATTTGGTCTGTAATCATATAAATGATTTACAAAATTTGATTATCACGAAGTTCTGTTACCAATTAATCAAAACTATCACACAAACTAGCCAGCAGTTAAGCGTTAAACGGTTACACGTCGTTATGAATTCTGAAAAACATTAAAGTAAACTCAGAAACTTGTCATCCAAGCTTTTCTTGGACTCAGATGCCTTCTGTCATATCTTTTGTTTGGGCAGACTGTCCAACTGGCCACTCTCACAAGAGAGAAGTTGATGGAAAGAAAGCATTTTTAGGGATGCCCTAAATGATATTTTACGTTTACCAAATATTTGTAACATTGGCATTTGCTGCTGAACAACCAATAAAGAAAATGATAGCAAAATGATGCCTTTTATCACAAGTGAGTTAATATTTCAGTCTTGTATCATTTAGCATAAATCATTTAACCCTTTTACGTAAAAATATTGTAAGACAATTTTTTATGCAAAGAGGTAAACATTTCTAAATGTTGGCAAATGAGTGAGATAACACATGTACAATTTTTCACAAATTACCAGTACCTCAAACAACACTATAATAAGTTGGCCTGTTGGTGAGACAATTTTTAAATGCTTTCTTCAAACCCTTGATACGGCTCAGACTCTACATCATGTACATTTGGATATTTGATGTTATACAATTAAGACATGCTACACATAGAGCTACACTTTTTTTCTAGTGTGTGATACCAGATTAAAATCCATATCCCCACCACAGAGAGAATTAGAAATTCCAAAAGGGACGAGGACCAGTTAGCTCAGTTGGTAGAGCAACAGACAGACACTCCATCCAAGTGGGCTTAACATTGATTTCAACTACCTTTGACTGCTTCAGTTTAAAGTCTCAAAGCTAGCACGTGCAAACTATCATTTCATTTCTTTTAAAAGTAATGACACACGCAGATACATTATTTTTTCTGTTATGCATTTGCCACTGAGGAAGAGGCAGCAGCCTTGAAACGTCTGGCATTTAAAACTAATTTTAGCACATTATCAAAAAGTTCTAAAATGTTTATTTATGACATCTGTGCTACACAGTTTATCAAACTATTATCATAAGCAGAGCACCAGACTACTGTGCAGGAAGTCGCAGGTTTAAACCCTGGCTGGACCAAGACTCGGGGTCTTTAAATAACCAAGGGGAAAGTGCTGCCTTTGTACTTACATCTGCAAATGGTTAGATTTTCCAGTCTTCTCAGATAAGGATGATAAACCATAGGTCCCGTCTCACAACACTTGTACCTAATAATCTGTGGGACGTTAACGAACCCACACACTATTTGAAAAAAATAGCGGATGTAGTTCCCAGTGTACTCACTGTGGTCCAACTTTATCTTTCATCTGTGTTTGACATTCAAGTGTGGATTAGGTGGGTGGGTGAGATCAAATGAAGGGCTGGAAGCATATGTAGAATTTTAGGCCGTTTTTTTTTTTTTTTTTTTTTGCTTGGATTTGTCCAAATTTTTGCATGTGAACTGCATTAAGATTCAAAAACACTGTCCGATAGTTTTTTTACAATTTTTGTTTGTTTTCGAGAAATAACGATGTACAAAAAAAAACCACCTAAAATTCACCATAGTTCATCTATGCTCTCAGCCCTTCAAATATGGACTGATAGCGGTTGCCAGAGGTGCCTTTACAGGCTGGCGCCCAATCTCATCCTAGAGAATTGTAAATCTCCATGAAACTATGTGATCTGTGTGGTATACAAATCCATTACCATCACTTAAATTTGACTCAAGAAATAACCCTATTGGTGGAGGGCAGATAAATTTGTCTTATTTTGTAGGGGGTAAGGTTCCTGTTTTGCATAAAAATCATTACATTTTTCATTTGGAAATTCCAGAGGGGCAGGGATCCATTGGTTATCCCCTCCATGGTTGGGGTATGGATTTTTATGAAATTACAGCATCAGTCATTGATATCACTTAAGTATGGATACTTGCATTTATGTAAAAAAAGTAATGTCAAGCAAAATAATCTTGCAGAGTGGGTGGTTCTAGCCCAAAAAACTGAGAGGTGGTGTTACCATAAAGGCAAGTTAAAGCATTTCTGAGAAGAGCTGAGACAATGTAGGTCTTGCCAACAGTAGAAAGACCAATCTTCTGGGTTTTTTTTAAGTCAATGAACTTGAAATAATTGATGATGTCTCCAAAGATCCATTCGACTGATGACCTCAGGTAACTCATGCACTGATTAAACTGTTCCATCTGTGGGGTCAGAGGACACACTGTATTGCGGAAGGGGCCTTGCAGGTGTATGCGGAGTGGGTAGGCTGGGTCTCCATACAGGCAGAGTCGGCGTGCTACTGGTGGCGGGGAAAAGGCATAAAGCTCAAGGTCATGCAAGAGGCCAGAATCTCGAAGCATGTAAGCATCATGGCGTTTTACCTCTAAGGATAAACACTGTGTTAAAATGAGAATGTTAAATTTGTACTAATGTTATTTACTTAATTTCCCTGGTCTTCCTCCCTCGCACTGGGGCTGGTCGTTGTTGTTGTTTGAAGGATGGATGGAGCTTTGTATTGGATAAATCAGTAGATAATATGTACTTATTGACTCAGTGGGAGGGTCAGACAGGAAAATATTTGGCTTGAGGTCATAGCATACAGACCAAGCGCATATCAAGTGGCCTCTTTAGACTCTTCATGCACCTAGAAGATGAAGTTTTTTTTTACAAAAAAACAAATTTGCACAGAAAGATTAGATGCGACAAAATCCTCTAAATTTGTATCACTTGGGCCGTGCTTAACAGGGCCGTATGGCTTTTTCCAGCCCTGCTTGCACTAAGGCATACGCCCCTTGTTCGGGGATATTCTCAATAGTT
>JAEMWC010000057.1:1700000-1722500 GCA_016490735.1 Pachyseris speciosa | reverse complement strand
CCTACACAGTGACAAGTGATAATGGTCCTCATTTCGTAGCAGAATCTTTCCAAACATTCTTAAGAGTAGTTATCTGTAAAAACCACCTTAAGCCATGCAAGATGGAAAAATCGAAATCCCTCAACTGACTTTGTCAAAATAAAGGCCTTACGAAACTATTTCGGAAAACACAAGTTTCAGCTCTTTGCGATTTATTTATTTCTGCTGAGGCAACATTTTAAGAGTGATTGTCAGTAAAAATAAAAGAAATCGTGGCCACGGTCAAAAAATCGATTTCGGTTATACTTTGTCAGTTTGAAGGCTTAGGTAAGTAATTAAAGGCTTTAAGGTTAGTTTTTTGAAATATTCGATATAACGGCAGAAAGCCACGAAAAACGGTCATCCTACCGGAAGCTCGGATTTCACCTCGCGACAACTCGAAATTTTACACTTTTCATCGTCTCGCTACACATACGTTTACACAACTATGGATATTTGTTAATTATTATTGAATATATTGATTCTTCTTATGTCAAATTATAGCAAGTTTTAAAATATCTGCTCATTCGTGAGCGAATTGAGCCCCGATTAACTAGACACACTTTTCTCGTTTACCCAAAAGTCTAAAATAATCCAAATTGAGCGAGGTAAAAAGCTGACCGGTAGTGCCTCAAATCCTCTGATATGTTAACCAAAGACAATGCAGTCACTGGTTTTTGTGTCTACGGTTTCAAATCTTTAGGATCTAGCAGCAGTTTTGCACGAACGCCGCTCAAAGTTCGATAAAATTACAATGCAGCGCCTTTAATTACAACGCAACATAACAAGGCACACCTGAATAAATTAAGCTTAACTCCTCTACCAAAGCTTTATAAAAAAAGGGGTTCAATATTTTTAACGCTTTGAGACGTTTTAAAAATATATTGATGTTGAATATTGTCTACAAAGGTTTACAAATGAAGAAATACCAAACTTACCTCGAGCTGAAATTAAATTTCACTCGCTTCCTGATCTGTGTCACGCACGAGCGACTTACCAACAAAAGCAAGCAAATATTTACATCCGTTGATTTAATTTTGAAATATCTTACTAACGATGTGCTAGGTTATCCAGTTAGCTTGCTGAAGAAATCGGAAATAACGTAATACCAATACAAAGTGGAACAATTTAAATAAATTTTATTAAGTATGAGAAGCTTTATGCCGTCGATAGCCAATCGGAAGTAACTGTTCCCATTAAAAGCTCCAAGCAAACAAATCTACCTATCCATATCTCTGTAAAATTTTAACCTAATACCAGACTTGTCGGGATGTTCACAGAAATACTGAACAACGATGTCTTGTCCGTTCCTGAGTGGGATTCTCGGTGGGATTTGCGGCGCAGACGGAGGCACAGCTCCTCAACTTCTGTCACACAACTCACGCAGTGGAACAAGGATATAAACTGACCACAAAACGTCTTTGAAATTTTTCGGAGTTGAAGCAGAAGAAGAATTGATTTTGGCGCCTGTTGTGGGTGTTTTCAAAACTGGGTCTGGGTCTGTCATGGCCGAGTAAGGACGCACATGAAATTGCTCCCGCTTTATTTGTTTTTTTTCTTTGCAATTATTTGTTGTATGGCCGAGTTTCTTGATAGTATATTCAAGCGGAAGACTAGAGGAAGCAGTAGTAGCTCGGAAAGCGGAGTTTCAACGCCGAAAGAAAAAAGAATTTGCAAGACTCCATCGGAACCACCAGACGAAATCAACATGGCGCTCGAGATGGCAGAAGATCTCGCCTCGAAGATACAGCTTGTCCTACACAAACTCAGTAGCTTAGAAAATATGGTCGAAGGAGTCTTAAAGAAATTCAACACTTTGGAATCCTCCGTAAAAAGCATTGAAGGAGAAATTGCCACACTAAACGCCAAAACTAACGCAGTCGAGAAGTCGGTTGGAGCAATGGATAATAGCTTAAAATTTCTAAACGGCGAGATAGAGGATTTGAAGTCAAAAGCCAACGAAAGTGAAAGGAAAATTAAATCTCTTAATGACCGCATCCTCTACCAAGACGTCTACAGCCGTCGTGAGAATTTACGTTTCTTTAACATCCCGGAATCCACCGACCCAACACAAGAGAACGCAAAGGAACTTATTTATCGTTACATGGAGAGAGAGATAGAAGTAGATCGCGCGCGCGAAATTGAGTTCCAACGCGTTCACCGAATCGGAGTTAAAAAGCCAGGATCTCCGCGACCGATTATCGCCCGCTTCCTCCGTTTTCCCGATCGTGAGAGGGTATTTAAACGTGCAATGGAGGTAAAAGATGAAATAGAAGTAAGGGTGTATGCTGACTACCCAAAAGAAATACAGGAGCGGAGAAGGAAACTGTGGCCACGTTTAAAGCAAGCAAGAGAGGATGGAAAAAGAGCCTTCTTCGATAAGAAAGAGCCGGATAAGCTTATTGTTGACGGACATTTGGTAACTTAAGACTCTTATCTTATGCGCTAAAAGTAAAATTAGCAAACAAATTTTCTTTCTAGGTTTAAAAAGCGGGAGCAACAGTGGCATATCTGCATAGTAAATAACCTGCCAAAAGCTCCAAATCCCATGGGTTGCGCAAATGATTTAGGTATCAGCAGCCTTTATAATGAACTATTATATTTAGTGTTGTACTTAAGTGTTAAAAATGACCCTTCTGTGTTCAAATCATACTTTATTTGCGATTCGCGTGTTAATTTCGTGCATAAGTTTGCTTGTTCGAATTCGAAAAATCATGTGTAGACTTTAGATTATTGTCTCTGAATGTTCGAGGGATACGGTCGTCTTCAAAGAGGGAAGCTCTATTTTGCTGGTTGAACGAACGAAAATATGACGTAGTTTTTCTACAGGAAACCTATAGCACTATAGACGTCGAGAGTATCTGGAAAACACAGTGGCCAGGTAAGTTATATTTTTCACATGGTTCAAATCACAGCTGTGGAGTAATGATTCTTGTTAAGGATGATTTAGACTTTAAGCTAAACTCGCTTAGCTCCGACGCTAAAGGCCGTTATATCATAATGGAAGCTGAAGTTCAGGGGTCTTCGTTCTTATTTGTAAACATCTACGCTCCGAATAATGTCCAGGATCAATGTTGTTTTTACGATAATTTGAATAAGAATATTGAAGAGAACATCATAGACAAAGAAAATAGAATAATCATCGGAGGCGATTTTAATATTACATTAGACCCTGAGTGGGACTGTTCTGGAGGGAACCAGTCAAAGAAAGCCTCAGTCAAACATGTTGAAGACTTGTGCTTAGATTTTGATCTGATAGATATTTGGCGTATAAGAAACCCGGGAATCAAACGTTTCACCTGGAGACAAAAGAAACCTCTTATTCAGAGAAGACTTGACTTTTGGTTATTAAGCGATGTTTGTCAGGAAGATATTGAAAACTCTGATATCATCTCTTCGATAAACTCCGATCATTCGGCGATAACTCTGCATTTCAGTAGCATTGGCAAACAAAAAAATGGCCCTTCGTTCTGGAAATTTAACGCTAGTCTTAATGATGACACAAACTTCGTAGCACTATTAAGTGAAAGTGTACCAGAGTGGTTAATTGAATTTAATGCAGTTACAGACAAAAGAGTCCTGTGGGATTTAATTAAATATAGAATTAGACAAATGTCGATAAAATATGGCAAAGAAAGAGCCCGTGAAAAGAGAGAAAGGGTTTCTAAAATTGAAAATTTACTTCGAACATACGAAGAAAACTGTAGCAAATGTCCCTCGAATGAAAATTTCGAACAGCTCGAAATCCTTAAAATTGAGTATGATAATATTTATGATGACTTGGCTAAAGGGGCGATTATCCGATCGAAGGCTACTTGGTATGAAAAAGGAGAGAAAAGTAATAAATATTTTCTTAATCTTGAAAGTCACAATAAAATTAAAAGTTCAGTCCGGAAAATCTTCAATGCCGAAGGGACTTTGATTACAGACCCTCAGAAAATCCGGCAAGAAATTGAAAGTTTCTACTCCGATCTTTGTAAAAATGATACTCTCTTGCCGCCTAAGACAATCTTAACTTCTTTTCTTGGAAATCCCGACATACCAAAACTTTCCCAATCTGATGCTCAAGTTTGCGAAGGAAAACTAACAATTTCTGAATGTTTTAAAAGCCTTCAGCTTTTTCAGAATAATAAGTCTCCAGGTAACGACGGATTAACTGTAGAATTCTATAAAGCTTTCTGGCAAGTTGTAGGCAAGATTATGGTAGACAGCTTAAATTACTCCTATGATCATGGCGAATTATCAAATTCTCAGAAGCAAGCTATTATCACTTTAATAGAGAAGAAAGATAAAGATAAAAGGTACCTATCCAACTGGAGACCGATCTCACTCATTAACGTAGATGTTAAAATAGGTTCAAAAGCGATTGCCAAAAGATTAGAGATAGTCCTACCTGGCATTATACATTATAACCAATGTGCGTACGTGAAAGGCAGAACAATCTTTGATGCAATAAGAACTGTAGATGATATTATGGAGTTTACGGAAAGATATAACATTAATGGCACAATGATTTGCATTGATTTTAAGAAAGCCTTTGATACTGTGAGCAGAGATTTCTTGTTTAAAACCCTCCACGCTTACGGTTTGGATATTCATTTATTCAGTGGATTTATACATTTTATAAAAACGTATCAAGCTGTGTCCTGAACAATGGCTTTTCCACTGCACCCTTCTCAGTTGAACGAGGAGTTCGGCAGGGGGACCCCCTCTCTGCCTACTTGTTTATTATGGTGCTAGAAATTTTATGTATAAGCGTACGCAGAAACAAAGATATTCAAGGAATCACTGTAGATACCGAGGAGATAAAATTGGAGTTGTTCGCAGATGATTTGACCGGCTTCTTAAGGAATGACCATTCACTTAGAAAATTTATGGAATTAGTAGAAGCTTTTGGAGAATGTTCAGGCCTTAGGATAAATCACGAAAAATCTGAGGTAATGTTACTAGGTAACGGTAGGCATTATTCTTTACGAAACGACACCGAAATAGGAGATTTGAAAATTAAACATTCAGTAAAAATCCTGGGAGTTCATTTTACCTACGACTCACGCGCTAAACGAAGGTTGAATTTTGATGAAATTGTTACCTCTATCAAACAAAAATTACACATTTGGAGATGGCGAGATCTCACAATAATGGGCCGAATTCAAATTGTCAAGACATTCATAATTCCGATTTTCTTGTATAGAGCGAGCATGATTTGTTCTGACCAAGAGTTTGTCAAAGAGGTAAATAAAATCATTTTCGATTTTATTTGGAAAGGCAAAGACAAAGTTAAGCGCTCTGTTCTCGTTGGCGACATTGAGGACGGAGGATTAAAGGCTCCACATTTGATGTCCATGATTGAGACACAGAGGATTATTTGTTGTAAGAAATTAGCTTGCGACGAACCGAGTAGCTGGAAGACTATTCTACTCCATTACTTAAAACCCGTTGGAGGTAAACTTATCCTTTGTTGCAATTTCGATGTTAAAATGCTGCCGATAAAACTTCCACCATTTTATGAGGATTGCCTAAAAAGCTTTGCAAAATGCTCAGTGGCAATTAATCATTCCGAAGAAGCTATTGATGACAGAAATGCGATCCTTCAAACCATTCTCTGGAACAACAGACTCATTCGCATCGATGGGAAAGTTGTATTCTTTAAAGCACTAGCAGAAAAGGGAATTCTAAGGATAGGAGACTTAATCTCTGAACACAATGAGTTAATAACTAAATGTAATTTGAGAGAGCTGGACTTTTCCCCTTTAGATTTTTTTAGACTTGTATCTGTGATAAACGCTTTGCCAAACAAGTGGCGAGACTCACTGAGAAGGTCCTCTCACCATGAGAAAAAGGCATTTAATTTACAGGAGCAAATTGTTTTAAATTTAAACGGGCAAAAGACTCCGATCAATAAAGCTGTGTCAAAAACTATTTATAAAGAATTCCGAAATAGAGTTATTACTATTCCTTCTGCTCAAAAGAAATATAGTTGCTGTTTTATAAATGATACTCTTGATTGGAAAGAAATATATGGCTTGCCACATCGTGTCACTTCCGATACAAAGCTGCGTGAATTTCAATTCAAATTACTTAACAGATACCTTGTGACAAACGTCTTTTTAAATAAAATTGGTGTCTTACCCTCCCCAGCATGTTCTCTTTGCGGAAAGGAAAACGAATCCCTCGAACATATTTTAATCTCTTGTAATTATGCCAGAGAATTCTGGGCAGAGGTCATAAAGTGGCTACGCAATTTAAAAGTTAATATAAACAATCTTAACAACAGAGAAATTTTGTTTGGAATGTCAAATTGTGAAGACGAGATATTTGTCAATCATGTACTAATGATCGCAAAACAATATTTGTATTCATGTCGTTGTAAAAACAAATCTCCTTTAATTAAAGTTTTTAACGCTAGAATAAGAAAGATTGAAATTCTTGAACTAGAGGTTGCAAAGTCAAAGAATAAGCTACCTGATTACACAGCGAAATGGGGCAAATTTCTGAAAAACATCGATCTATAACTCGCGTACCTAATTACCGCGTTTTGCATATCAGTTGTACGCAGTAGGTTTGAACACACCAACACCAGGGTCAGTCGTGTATGGTGTTGTAGCGTTTGTGTGCGCGCGTGTGTGTGTGTATGTCGTGTACGCGTATGCGCGTGTATGAAAGTGTGAATTGTTAATAATAATTTTTTTTTCAAAGAGACTGTATGTATTTTGTAAGTAGTTTAATGTAATGTAAACGTGTAAAAAAACAAAAAACCAAGTTATTGTAAGCGTAAGTATGTATTGTAAGTAGCGTGATGCAAATATTGTACCCAATGTTTTGTAAGTAGTGTAATGCGTTGTAAAAAAAAAATAAAACAAATTACAAAAAAAAAAAAAAACCCCACGAATTTACTGGCGATGACTATCTGTCCGGCTCATCATGCCAGGTTAGGCATAGGTTTGGCGAAGGACGAGTAATTTTTGCACTACCCCGGAAGTTGTTTCAGGGTCACTGCAAGGAGCTAAGGAAAGTGCCCACACTGGAAGAAAGGAGTAAATTTATTCCAATCCATGAAGATATTACAACTTTCAAAACAGCTCTTCCCTGTAGGCTTAGGTAAGTAACCAGTTGTTTGATGCCCTACCAAACAGAAACTGCCTCCAATGAATCTTTAGTATTTTCTTCATTCTGATGACACGATAAATCATTTCCGAAAGACGGAAAGAAAGTGAAAATAATTTCGTAACTTATCTCTTCAGTCTGTTGTTCAATCCAGTTGACTGATAACAACTTTTATTTCTCGACTCCCATGTTTTATGGATTTCCGTTATAGTATTCCGGTCTGTTTAAAAGCTCTTTCAGAAAGATGTAAACAGAAAAAAAGGAGGGTCTAACACAATACGCCCCCACCCCCCACCAGACCATAGCCAGAAATCCCATACAACATGGCTTCCAAAATGGCCGCAAGCATGCGCGGAACTTAACATGGCGGCGAAACATAAAGGAAATGAGGGGAAAATAATATTGTTTTGCATTTTGTGGCGTAGCCACACAAAACTAAGCATTCCACATGATTTTAGTAGAGAGAGTCAAGTTCGAGTCATGTTATAATTGAGCAAAATATGAGAAAAAATGTGCCTTTTTGATCGAAATCACCTCATAAACTAGCCACACTTTTCTCTCAATGTTCCTTTAAATAGGTCTTACCTTCATCACGATCTTATTCAAAAGATAAGTTATAAAGCTCGTAAAAATAATAATCTTGGTCCTAACAAATTTCCTTAACATGGTGCGTCTTGTATGTGAATAGTGGCATTTTCCAGGAATGCGAGACGAGCCGAGATGAAGCCATTACGGAGAAAAAATGCATCTTCGAGAGGTTTGCTTTCATTCCACTACGGTCGCCATATTGTTTTAACGTGTTTTCAGTGGTCAGTTGTATTCCCCATAACAAGTTAGGTACTTGATATATGATGAACAGGCCGAATTTCGAAAAATAGCGGGAACCTCGACGTAATTATCGAAGGAAGTACAGGAAAATATTCACATATCCCAAGTCAGATGTAACACCAATTAAATCATTTCAAACTTGGTAAATTGATTTTGTGGATACATTTCGATCAATAATCCTTAAAAGTAGCGAAGCAAAGAGCATGTAAACAACAATAATAGCCTTCATTTGTCCGCCCGCCATGTTGAATATCAAAATATACGCGCCCGCCGTTCAATCCGCTGACTGTCTTGGATTTCTGGCTATGCTGTGAGATTACAGCTGAAGCTTCGAAAATCGTCGATACATTGAGCGAATAAACCTGGTAAGTATACCCACATTACTGAAACTGCTTGACAAGCCCAAAGAGCGCCTGCGGCTCGTGATTAAAATTTTGTTAACCCATTGACTACCGCAGGTTTTTACATTTTCGGAGTGATTTTCCACCTATAAACGATGAATAGCAATTCGTGACTCTTTATTTGAACTACCAGGGAAAAGTGGTGCTGTCCTAAGCCACTGGAGGCTCAAGGTTTCTGAAAACGTCATTTTGACGTAGCTATTTTTTATCCGTGAAGCGACAACAATGGCCCAAGTTCGGTTTGCTTGCGATTTCTGCTAAATTTACAGCCATTTTTCATCTTTAGCGGCTGCCTGATGAGCATCATTAAGCGTGACGGTAGCTAAGAGTCCACTTTCTCAAAGAATCGAGCAAGGTGATGTACTTTGTTGTTGAATTTGGCTTGTTACTCGACGAACCGGGAATTTGGCCGGTCGAACACTTAGTACCCTTGGGACTCGACTATTGATGAATTTCTCGACCTACCGCCACATATTTTGGAATTTCTATGTACTGAAGATGACCACGAGCAGGAAATTTTGGCGGTAGGTCGGAGTGGCTGTGTGAAAGAATTGGGGGAAGGAACGGGCGCTGTCAAAAATTCTCGTTAGTTCCCAGCATGCAATGCGCTCAAGATGTTGAAAATGTCGGGAAGGCCCGAATGCACTGGAACAAAAGGCTGTATCTACGCTCGGGAGAAGAATATGAACAAAAAAAGTCATTTCTAAGCTAGAAAAAGGACTGAATTTCGTTATGATGGTTGAATTTTGGTTTTTCGACGATGATTTCCCTAAAAAACATGAAGGCAAAAAGGGGCATTTTTGTTGTTTCTCTTTGACGTTAAAAACGGCCAGTTTCGTTTTTGTCCAAACTCAAAAGGCCATATTTGGTAAAAATCGCTACGTTTCTTGCATTTATTGGATATCCAAATTTAAAGGGCATTCCATTTCGTGCTCACAACTAACAGTTAAGGCAATATTCGTGCGATTGAGAAAGTTGCAATGTTTTGAAGCATGGGAGTTTTTTACGGCCGGTTTTGGCCGGCACGGGTGCCAATGGGTTAAAAAAAAAAAATTTTTTTTTTTTGATGTTGATATTTTTTATTGCTCACCTACTTAAACAAAAGCCTTTGAGGCTAGTAACATATCAACGCTATTTTATTTGAAAACAACCATATGCTGCAAGATCTGGGGGGGAGGGTACCACTTTCTGGCCAGTATTTAGCTTCAAGGTTGAAGTTGCATGAAAGCCAACTTGAGGGGGTGGTGATTTTAAAAACTAGACAATGGAGGTCGAGTTGGAGCCACTAGTGACAGTCAGAAGTCGATGATCATCTCATCTAGGGTAATTGAGTTTGATACAGTGGCTTGTCACGTGACCTAGCCAACTGCAAACCCAGGAGGTAACGTGAAATGAAGCCTGGCCTTGCTAAGCTACCCACCCCCCTAGAAACTGTTTTAACTGTAGAATCTTAACTCTGACCCTGAATTTAAACTACCACCAACCATGACTTTCACTGGATAGTGTTAAAAGGACCGGTCACGTGACCTCTATTTTTCTTTGTTAAATAAAAAAAAAATTTTTTTTTGATGTTGATATTTTTTATTGCTCACCTACTTAAACAAAAGCCTTTGAGGCTAGTAACATATCAACGCTATTTTATTTGAAAACAACCATATGCTGCAAGATCTGGGGGGAGGGTACCACTTTCTGGCCAGTATTTAGCTTCAAGGTTGAAGTTGCATGAAAGCCAACTTGAGGGGGTGGTGATTTTAAAAACTAGACAATGGAGGTCGAGTTGGAGCCACTAGTGACAGTCAGAAGTCGATGATCATCTCATCTAGGGTAATTGAGTTTGATACTGTGGCTTGTCACGTGACCTAGCCAACTGCAAACCCAGGAGGTAACGTGAAATGAAGCCTGGCCTTGCTAAGCTACCCACCCCCCCCCCCCCCTAGAAACTGTTTTAACGGTAGAATCTTAACTCTGACCCTGGATTTAAACTACCACCAACCATGACTTTCACTGGATAGTGTTAAAAGGACCGGTCACGTGACCTCTATTTTTCTTTGTTAACCCATTGACTACCGCAGGTTTTTACATTTTCGGAGTGATTTTCCACCTATAAACGATGAATAGCAATTCGTGACTCTTTATTTGAACTAGTTCCCAGCATGCAATGCGCTCAAGATGTTGAAAATGTCGGGAAGGCCCGAATGCACTGGAACAAAAGGCTGTATCTACGCTCGGGAGAAGAATATGAACAAAAAAAGTCATTTCTAAGCTAGAAAAAGGACTGAATTTCGTTATGATGGTTGAATTTTGGTTTTTCGACGATGATTTCCCTAAAAAACATGAAGGCAAAAAGGGGCATTTTTGTTGTTTCTCTTTGACGTTAAAAACGGCCAGTTTCGTTTTTGTCCAAACTCAAAAGGCCATATTTGGTAAAAATCGCTACGTTTCTTGCATTTATTGGTTATCCAAATTTAAAGGGCATTCCATTTCGTGCTCACAACTAACAGTTAAGGCCATATTCGTGCGATTGAGAAAGTTCCAATGTTTTGAAGCATGGGAGTTTTTTACGGCCGGCTTTGGCCGGCACGGGTGCCAATGGGTTAATTTAAAGCTTAACTGAAAAAACTTGGTAAAGCAGAGTCGGCGGCAGGGTTTGTAAATGAAGTAAAACAGTCATAGGTGGGTTAACACTACTTTTATTAGAAATGTCAAACTGGCACACGAATATTAATACCAAGAGCTTACGCAACTTAAGATATGATTATCTTTTTACCTTTTCGCAAAGCAGGTCGATTATGAAACTGACACTGATATTCTTCTTCCCGTACCGATCACTGATAGCAAATGCAAAGACGCTAGAGCTAAACGAAACAACCTTTACGTGCCAGACGAAGATTCGCAAGAAAGCGAAGATTACAATATCGTAAATACTCTTTGTCTTTGGCCATCGTAGCTTAACAAGAAATAACACACAAACTGCGGTGATAAACATGACAACAAAACGTATTGTTGGAAAACAAAAATAAAACTGAGTACACACGAATGACGCCACGACTATTCAACATAACCCAGGACCTTTCTAGAATTTTAGTGAGAAAGGCCCAACTTCCAAGTTCCTACAATATAAAATAAATTATTTTCCCCTCAAAATATTTCTTAAAACACCAATTTTCACATTGGAGAAAATAAATAGCTTTGAAATTTCGCCGGATTCATGTGCACTTTAAAATAGGCTTGATTTCCGCCGCTCACTCGAGTCCGGGAAACACACTGTTCAGATTTTCTCAAAGCGTTTAGTACGGCGTTGGGCTGCATTCCATGGTACTGATACTGCATTGCGAGCTGTGCTGATGCCGCGAACCTGGTAAACGTCATTGATTCGTTCCCAGGGTCATCTCTCTTCCTCGTTGCGGCTGGTCACGTGTCCATGGGTACAAATCGAATCACCATAGAGGGTGGGTCCTCGAATTAGTGGAGACAAAGTTTAAGTTTCCTGCCCCTCCCTTCAATCATTTTTCCTGAAATCTGCAAAAAATCTAGTAGATACGTGACCAGCCTCAACCAGGGTACTTTCTCGAAGGAGGAAGAGAGACTGCGATTCGTCTAGCACATAGTTTACGTAATCTTCGCTGATAAACATACAATAAAACGCATTGTTGGAAAACAAAAATAAAACTATATCGTTTAACTTGACGTTTCGTATGTTTCGACATACATCTTCAGAAGTGACCGTTAGGAATTAAAGTAAAAACTAAATTTAAAATTTAAGATAAGTAATAATTAACAATAACCTTGACAGAAGCTAAAAATAATTTGCATATAAAAGAAGCAAACTAATAGAGATACAGCTTTTCGCTGCTTACATTTTCATTTAAGGTAGGTTTCAATTCTCTAATTAGTAGAGTCTCCTTTATCTTGCAATGAGTATCTCACCGACCTTTTGCTAATATCTCAAAGTGGTCCAATTTTAGGTTGTGACCAGTTGACGTGACGTGGTCTGCGATAGCAGATGCATGACAGCTACTCGTGATCGCTTTAAAATGTTCAGTTTTTCTGTCATGCAATCTGCGTTTTGTTTTTCCAATGTAGAAATGCTGGCAGTCCCAACAACTAGCCTTATAAACAACTTTTGACATTTGGGAACGGTTAATTCTATCTTTGTAGGGAAAAAGAGACTTAATGCGATGAGCGCTTTGGAAAATAACCTTAAGATCAATGCAGCCATAAAATTTACTAATGCAGGTCTTCAGCTGTTTGGTAATAATTTTGCTTTGTACTCCTAAATAAGGTAGAACTAAGACTATTTCCTTTTTGGGGACTGTGGTGGTTGGAATCTTCGGTCTGTTTTGTTGCCTGTTCAGAACATCATTAATGTTGTAATTGACAACACCAGCAGGGTAACCGTTTTGTAACAACAACTTCCTCAGTTCATTTAAGCAAGACCGCAAAAGAGAAGGTGACGAACAGACGCGGAAACAACGAAAAGTGAGCGTGCGGATGAGGTTTACTTTATATTTCCTAGGTGTGAAGGAGCCCCATTTTGTGTACAGGCCGGTAAATTTAAAATTTAGTTGTTACTTTAATTCCTAACGGTCACTTCTGAAGATGTATGTCGAAACATACGAAACGTCAAGTTAAACGATATAGTTTTATTTTTGTTTTCCAACAATGCGTTTTATTGTATGTTTATCAGCGAAGATTACGTAAACTATGTGCTAGCTGAATCGCAGTCTCTCTTCCTCCTTCGAGGTCACGTATCTACTAGATTTTTGCAGATTTCAAGAAAAATGATTGAAGGGAGGGGCAGGAAACTTAAACTTCGAGGACCCACCCTCAATGGGGATTCGATTTGTACCCATGGACACGTGACCAGCCGCAACGAGGAAGAGAGATGACCCTGGGAACGAATCAATGACGTTTACCAGGTTCGCGACATCAGCACAGCTCGCAATGCAGTATCAGTACCATGGAATGCATCCTAAAGCCGTACTAAACGCTTTGAGAAAGACTCGAGTGAGCGGCGGAAATCAAGCCTATTTTAAAGTGCACATAAAATTTCAAAGCTATTTATTTTCTCCAATGTGAAAATTGGTGTTCTAAGAAATATTTTGAGGGGAAAATAATTTATTTTAAGTAGCAGGAACTTGGAAGTTGGGCCTTTCTCACTAAAATTCTAGAAAGGTCCTGGGTTATATTGAATAGTCGTGGCGTCATTCGTGTGTACTCAGTCGAGTGCGTCACTCTATTTATTTATTACAATTTAATGGCAGCGGCTACAACTACAAGGAAAAAGGAATTGAAACATAGTGCCATAAGGATGATCCACAAAAGAGTCCAAGACCCCATACGAGCAGATCTCGCTTTTTCGCCTTTTCCGCCATGTTTCACGCTTGAACATACACGCGAATAATGTCACAGAGACTTTTTGGTCGCGCGCAAAATGTCCAAAATTTCAGGCCACGGGGGAAATTTGGGAACCCCTAGAGACAGCGAATCCTCTTCACGAAAAGGAGGGAATGAATTGAAAAGAAATATGGGGAATATAAGCTATGTAAAAAAAATTATAGTTAATTTTTGATTCATGTGCACTTTAGTGTGGTACTCATTTCCATATATTACCATACACAAGAACAAAAGAAAATAAAAATTGATCCAAGGATAAAATTGAACTACAACATTTATATGGGCCCACATGGCTAGCTCCTTCCGAGTGACCCGAAATAACTTCCGGAATTGTGCGGAAATTACTTTGATGCCTAACCTGACACAATGAGACGGGCAAATAGTCATCTCCAATAAATTCGTCGGCTTTTGAAAACCCACAATCTTGTCAAAATGAGTTCTACTGCTGTTTCAATTCCGGAAAATTCCAAGGACTTTTTGTGCTGTTTTATATCGTTTTTACACTGCGTGAGTCGTGTGACGGAAGTTGAGGAGGTGCGTTCGTCCGCACCGCAAACTCAAGAACGAACAAGACATCATTGCTTGGTATGTCTGTGATTCCACAAGAATGAACTCTGGTTTTAGATGTGATGCAGGCCTGGATGTGATGTTACAGAGATATGGATAAGTAGATTTGTTTATTTAGAGAACGATGCTATATTTGCTTTTGACGTGGGAACATTTACTTCCGATTGGCTATCGACGGTGTAAAGCTTTTATTACTATTAAAATACTTCTATTACTATTAAAATATTTTTTTTATTTCAGCATATTAACTGGGGAAACTGGCACATCGTTAAGTAAGATATCTTACAATACGAGTTATTTTAAAACAACAGATGTAAACATCTGTTTGTTATTGTCCCAGTTGTAGCTAAGTCCTCGTGCGTGACACTGATTATGGAGCGCGAGATAATTTCAGTTTTGGTGTTTCTTCATGTTTTTTAGTTTGTAAACCTGCGTAGACAATCGTGCAAAAACGCTACTAGATCCTTAAGATTTGAAACCATAGACACAAAAACCAATGACTGCATTGTCTTTGGTTAACATATCAGAGGATTTGAGGCACTACCGGTCAGCTATTTACCTCGCTGAATTTGAATTATTTTAGACCTTTGGGTAAATGAGAAATGTGTGTCTAGTTAATCGGGGATCAATTCGCTCACAAATGAGCAGATATTTTAAAACTTGCTATATTTTGACACAAGAAGAATCAATGTATTCAATAATGATTAAGAAAGATTCATAGCTACGTAAACGTCTGTGTAGCGAGAAGATGAAAAGTATAAAATTTCGAGTTGTCGCGAGGTGAAATCCGAGCTTCCGGTAGGATGACCGTTTTTCGTGGCTTTCTGCCGTTATATCGAATATTTCAAAAAACTAACCTTGTATCCTTCAGTTACTTACCTAGGCCTTCAAACTGACAAAGTATGAGCGGAATCGATTTTTTGAGCGTGGCCACATTTTTGCAATTTTCTTCTATTTTTTTCTGACATTCACTCTTAATTTTTATCCATGCGAGCACCTTCAGACATGCCAAAAATGCTATACTTATTTTGGTGTCGTGTACATAAATTAAAAGAAACCGGTCTGTCAATTCATATTTTTTTGATTGAAGGAACCTTCCCTCATACTCTGTTGTCGCCAGAATACAAATATATTGAAACAGCAATTTTTGCTACTTTTTCAAAATATTGTTACGAATAGGTATTTTCAAAAGTGTCGAAATTAGCCAACTTTGCGGGCAAAAATCCCTACTTGGTACATGGCTTTCGAACTTAATGTACCGTTCTTATAAAACAGCAATGTTTCCTCTATTAGTATATGTAATACAATTTTGGGGCAATTCAAATGGTAAGTTACACAAACGAAAACAATTACGCGACATGAGCGAAATCTAGGACTCGAGCCATTAACAACCGTTTCCCTGCCGCCAAGGAAAATCAGTCTACATTAGATTCAATCGGTACTTGCGCCTCAAAATGACTTTTTTCTCGTCAGTTAATACTTTTTTGTATGTTCTAAGTATTGGAAGGCCTAAATAGCATCAATAAAGGTGCAACATTTAAATTCTTGAAAACCGTTCGTGCACGCAACATTGAGCTTTCATTAAAATAACAAAGTTTCGTCGATATAGCCAACACAAGTCCTGCAAAAAAAGTTATTTCTTAAAGTTAAGCATCGATCAGCGAAGAGAAAGCGTTACTTTTAAATATATTTTACCTGAAATGCTTCGGCATGTCGACTGAGGCGAAAAGACGGTCGACCAAACCTCCACCGTCCTGACCGTGACACGGTTGAAGATGACGTTACATTAGATTCCACGAACACGTGCAAATCAACCTTTCTTTGAGCGCTATCTTCGGTTTTGAATTGTTGCCTTATAAGACATAACGCGCTTCGCTTATGGAAGTCGAAATTGTTGGTGGTGTTTGCGGACCCAGTGTCAGCAATCCTGCCAATGCTCAGTGTGTTTTAATAGGAAAGGGTGACAAGGACATTCGAGGACACCTGAAAGCACTTGGATACCGAGGCAAGATTATTGTTAGTAAGAGCAGTCAGTAGATCATTTTCCTACTTTTTCTTAAGTGGGGAAGAAATTGAGGAAAGTCATCCTGATACATATATCAAGCAGAAAGCTGTCGGCATAAAATAATATGTTCGGAAAACGTTTTCGGTCTCTTTGCAGTTGATCTGCATCGACCGGAAGTCTTTGCGTTCCAGTTCCGGGAAACACCACCTCGTACAGTTTTAAATATCTCATAACTGAATTTCTTTCAGTTGAAGATTTTCATCTTTTTCCAGTATCAACTGACCGGCCATTTTAAAAGTTAAAAGCACTCAAAAGCAGCTTTATGATCCCCTAAAAGTTAGTCCCGGCTAGGGAAGGCGGGGGGGTTGGGTACTAATGTACCAGATTTTCCCCCCATAGGACACTGATATAGAAAATTTTCAGTCACGCAAGTAAAAAACTAAAACCATCAACCATTCAATAGATAAAGTCAAGAAATTGTGATATTATAGAAGAGTAATAAATAAACAAGATGCCAGTCTCAGGGCCGTGCAATATCCTGTACTCGTGTTATTCGAAAAAATGTACCACCCAAGGTTATAGTGTTTTGTATGGAAACGCCATGGCGGCCGGAAAAGAGTTAAAACATATGTTTCTTACTTTAGCTATCTCGACTGAAGGCTTTGTTCTCTCTGTTGAGCTTTCAAACATTCGCATAGACGCTTCTCTTACCGTGTTGGCTTTTCAAACCTCAAAAACACACGGTGAATCGATGTTTTCATGTAATGTGGCATGATTGTGAGCAGACATCTTTATGTCACGCACTGTGAAAAACTGCTCTGATCTATTTTCAAAACAAAGCAAGCTACCGAGCTGAAAACATGCAAGCAGATACATTTCTAAAATGTCTTTTACGCGATAAAGTTAAAAATGCAAAAGTCAGTTTACTTTTGAATTTTAGTTTTTTATGACGTCACGTGAAAACCCTCTATACCTCAAAATTCAAGGGAGCAGGGTTGGTTCAGTGGTGAGAGCACTCGCCTTCCACCAATGTGTCCCGGGTTCGATTCCCTGACTCGGTGCCATATGTGGGCTGAGTTTGTTGGTTCTCTACTCTGCTCCGAGAGGTTTTTCTCCGGGTACTCCCGGTTTTTCCCCCTCCTCAAAAACCAACATTTGATTTAATTTGATTTGATTTGAGATTTGAGATTTGTAATTAGTAGGCGAAGAGCCACCTCGTCGAAGTACTACTAATAAATCGTTGTTATTAGTATTATTATTATGTTCATTCATTATAGACTCAGGCAGAATATTCGGCCTGGTTAAGTCCTTGGGAGCGGGTTACAACAAGTCATCACGGGTCCCAGGTCCCTCTTTTCCTTCTTCTTACAGGGACGGTACTTTCCTTAATATCTTTGCAGTCCCCAGCAATGCTGTTTTCTGGATCACTTCCAACCTCATGTTCACGCCGATTCGCTTCATGTACTCCTTAAAGTTGACTGATATGGCTCCAAGGGCTCCAAAAACAACAGGCACTACAATGACTTTTCGCATATTGCCAGACTTTTGCAATTTCATTTTTCAATTATTATTATTATTATTATCATTATTATTATTTTGTAAATATTGGATTAACTGTTAAAAAAAAGGTTTTACGACGTTAAAAGTCTGAAAACGGATTATTTTCTTTGCTTACCATTTGACTGAATGAATGTAAAACGTACGTTTTCTTGTTAAAATTTAAATTTTAAAGGAAAAGAAAACTGTTGCTTTATTAAAAAAATATTATTATTATTATTATTATTATTATTATTATTGCGTCAATAACAAAATGCTTGCATATGATTGGTTCTTAACAGCCTTCATTTGTGGCTTAATTGGCTGCTTCACGTCCATCCTGTCAGATTTGAGCTGTCCGATTACAAACACTTGTAATCGGACAGGCCACATCGGACAGTTACCTCATTTGGGTATTTTGAGAACTGAGCTGCCATGTCGTGGCAGTTGTTAATCTTCGTGCTTTGTAAAATAGTAACCATTTCCAGTGTCTTATTTAAGTTCAAACCGTTGGTTATTTTGCACAATATGTTTTACAATTAATTAGAAAGTTGACCTCTAGAGTTTCTCGTATTTTGTTATTGACACAATTGATTGGTAATCGGACTTCGCGTCATACAATTCAGGGGTAATCGTGCTCGTAATTTCAAATCAGCCTCGCGCTACGCGCTCGGCCAATTTAAAATCACTCGCCCGATTACTCCCTGAATTGTACTCCACTCAGTCCTATTACCATGACTTATTATTATTATTATTATTATTATCATTATGGCAGTAAAACTATCTGTATGCACAGTGTTATAAAGCGACACAGGGCGCAAAGCGTAACCTGTGCGCACAAGCGAAACTTAAAAGGTATAACCATATGAGTAAAACAAAACAAAAAAAAAACAATATATATAAAAAAAATAATAAAAAATAAAATATATATCTATATATATATATCTACATGGCTAAAAACTATTATCTAGGCATATAAATGTTTGTAGTGTCTCTCGTTCTTCGTGGCTGATAGTCAGGCTTTGATCTTAGGTCTTCATATCATAACCTTGAAAGTTCTCGCTATATTTAGGGATGACGACAAGACTGCCTTTTGCATGGCCTCTAAAACTTGATTCGCCTTACGTCCTACCAGTGACTGAATTGAGGTTTCGGTTTCTCTCGACCAGCCTCCCAACACGTCCATGATAATGTTATGTTGAATCACCTCGTAACCTCTATACTGCTGCTTCAATTCCCACCTTAACGGGCCATACTTCATCGTCTTCTCCTCGCTCTTTTTCTCTCGGTTACTAATCCAAGGGCAGCTCATCTCTAAGGTCAGCACTTTCTTGTTTGCATGATCCACAATCCTCGCGTCTACACGGTTGGCTCGAACCTCCTGGTGGTCCGCATACACGGGTACATCCCACCATGCTTCCACTTGTTCTGACCTGTACTCCGGCTTGGGCATTACTGGCGAGTACCACGGTGGTACTTCCTCGAGAAGACCCTGGTCATGTAAGATCTCATAAAACAGGACCTTTAGAGCCATGTTGTGTCTGAATAAATACTTGGTCTGAGCCAGCGCAGTGCACCCGGACAGGATATGAGAGACACTCTCTTGGGCGTGGCCACATATTCTACACTTCACATCCCCAGAGCAACTTGTGTGAGTCTTTTTGCTAGTGTAGAGCTTTGTTGGCAAAAGTTGCTCGTACAGTTCAAACGCACCGGCAATAGTATACGTGGGACATGATCTCCATGTTCTCAGCCAGCTGAAACATCCGTTCGTGCACAGCAATAAATGCTAACCCGAACAAAGGGACTAAGCTTTATTTTCTACCTCTCACTTAGTAATCAAGAAAATATGTCTTGATAAAATATTTTTTGCCCATTGTTTGCGACTCTTAAAGGAACATTTTGCATCACGTGACCTGGGTATTTGACACCACCAGCAAAAGGCAATGGCCATCCTTAACTCAAACCTAGGGTTATTGTTAAGGTTGTGGCTGCGCTTAGGATTAGGGTTAGGTTTAGAGGTATGGTTAGGGCTAGCTTGGGGCTATTGTTAGGGTTGGAATTTGGACTTCAACAAGTCATGTGACAAACATTCCAACCTCACTACAACACCCTAGGGTAGCTAGCCATACAGTGCTGCGTTTGTTAAGTCAAAACTATTTTGTCCTGAAACGATAATTTCAAAACTGACCACCCCCTTTACTTGCACTTTGCGCTTAGGTTTGACATTGAGCTCCTGAGGGTTTGTATCAACTACCCTCCAACTCTAAATCCTTATCTTTTGCTTAGATTAGGAGCAAACGCTCTAGTGTTACTATTACTAAAACGTATCATTAGTTTGCCGAGTTTGTGATATGAAAATGTCAAATGACGGGCAAATACAAAATTTGATTAACCCTTTGAGTCCCAATTACGCATATTTGCGTAAAATATACCGCTTTTGCTTTTATGATTTATTTCTTGTTTAAATTTTGTCACAAAGACATAAGCTAGTCTTTTGACCAAAGAACAACACCAAAAAATTACACATTTTCGTGGTCAACTTTTTAGTAAAAAACATTGCCCAAACATCAAAATTCTACATTTACAGCAAAGTAACCTTAAAGCCAGACCTTGGCATCTGGAGGGAAATTTTCCTCTCACTTCTTCCACAAGCCACGCTTTAGCCATTTTATTGGAGCCAATCTCGTGTATCTCAAGTTGTCTTGTTCACGCCCCAAAAGAATTCTGGGAAACTCAACTATTCCAGGAACAAAGAACCCTTCCATTTCCTATTTCCAAGATTTTTTGTAAGTGTCGGGCCACCCAGTACTACCAGGAAAATATGACGTCGATTGAACTTTTTACCAGTCAAAACTAGCCCAAATTGCCTTGGTAGGCCCTGGAATCCTTCCACAAAGTTAGCAGAGAGACAGCTTCGGCCATCCACCGCCATATTGGCTACGAAGCAGATTTAGCGTCTCATTCAGCAAGAAACCGTCTCTCACCTCTGGCTTCTTTCAAAGGCTTGCCTTTACCCACATTCCAGCTTAAGGATGCCAGCCTGGGGGCCTTTGTGGAGGAAAATGGCTCGAGAAAACCTCATAAAGCGGCAAATTTACCACAATCAAGCTTGTTGACTCGGTAAACGAACAGCCGCTAATGTGCGTGACGTCACACCTTTAGAATGAGCCCACAGTGACATAAGCCTGCTGTTATTTCCATCGCAACTTCTTAAATGGAGAAGATTAGTCCTCCAGACTAATTATCACTAAAAATTTACTAAAAAAAAATGCAATAAATTGGTACTCAAAGGGTTAATAAACCTTCTTTTCCTAAAGGCGTATTTGAAGTGAGTGAAGACACCTTGAATTCAACCATCTGCCTTGTCATCGCGACAACTGTCTTCTAATTGTCCTTTTTTCATCGGAGACGGCTGTGGATGGCATTTACGCGTTGAAAGTGTGATAAGTTGTCCCCCAGAGAATTCAATACCATTGTTGGTTGTTCGCTGTAACTAGAACGCTATGACTTCCGGTTAATCCAAACACATAGAAACCGGAAGTGCAAACAGATAGAAACCGTTTCTGCATACCGCTTTTTAAATGACAACTAGATATTTTTTGTTATTTCCCCCTCAATTTCGAACAAAAGAAGAGGTCTTAAGGCCACAATTCAAAGCCGAAGACAGCGCTCAAAGAGAGGTTGATTTGCACGTTTTCGTGGAATCTAATGTAATGCACATGTCATCGGCTTCCCCGAGGAGAAGGAGATGGATGGGATTCTTTGCCCGAGGGTAGGGGAAAATCTTGACATTGGTTTACGATCAAAGACTAGGGGGTGGGGGAATTTACAGGTTTGAAAAGGATGTCACGGGGATTTTCAGCTGAGAGACACCTCACCCAAGGGATTTTGTCTTGAGAGATTCCCCGATTCCCCGGGAAATTCCTCAAGTTTGCTTGACTGATTTTACAATCCCCCTGGTTGGCCAGGGGGTCGACCCCACGGGAAAGCCGATGACATATACATAACGTCATCTTCAACCGTGTCACGTTCAGGACGGTGGAGGTTTGGTCGACCGTCTTTTCGCCTCAGTCGACATGCCGAAGCATTTCAGGTAAAATATATTTAAAAGTAACGCTTTCTCTTCGCTGATCGATGCTTAACTTTAAGAAATAACTTTTTTTGCAGGACTTGTGTTGGCTATATCGACGAAACTTTGTTATTTTAATGAAAGCTCAATGTTGCGTGCACGAACGGTTTTCAAGAATTTAAATGTTGCACCTTTATTGATGCCATTTAGGCTTTCCAATACTTAGAACATACAAAAAAGTATTAACTGACGAGAAAAAAGTCATTTTGAGGCGCAAGTACCGATTGAATCTAATGTAGACTGATTTTCCTTGGCGGCAGGGAAACGGTTGTTAATGGCTCGAGTCCTAGATTTCGCTCATGTCGCGTAATTGTTTTCGTTTGTGTAACTTTACCATTTGAATTGCCCCAAAATTGTATTACATATACTAATAGAGGAAACATTGCTGTTTTATGAGAACGGTACAGTAAGTTCGAAAGCCATGTACCAAGTAGGGATTTTTGCCCGCAAAGTTGGCTAATTTCGACACTTTTGAAAATACCTATTTGTAACAATATTTTGAAAAAGTAGCA
>JAEMWC010000057.1:1687500-1695000 GCA_016490735.1 Pachyseris speciosa | reverse complement strand
GGTCTCCAGATTTAATTTCCAGGGGGATTTGGTCTTGCATCGCCGATCGATCGGGAGTAGTGACGTGTCCTGGTTGCAGAAAATGTGTGAAATTGTCTACTAGGACCTTACCATAAAAATAAGGCCACACTGTGTATGTGTTGTACAGTAAAAATATGTGTCAACCCAGTGTGGTTGGTTCAGTGGCCTAGTGGTTAAGGCATCCGACCGGTAATCTGGAGGGCCATGAATTAATGGGAAAAAACGAGGATCCGTAACTTACAGTACGGACCGAGAAAACGAGGTTAGTAAGATATTTATTATATCTCTGAGGTTAATCCGGCGCGCGGGAAAGAAACCTTGTTGAAGTCAAGCGGGCCGTACTGTAGAATACGGCCCGCAAAATTGACCAATCACAGCGCGCGTACTAAGTGAGAGATATAATAAAAGTAATTACAATGCGAATACCGGGTGGCTAACTGACTCCATTATACCGGTTCAAAATACTAAATAGCTAATAACAACAACAACAATAACAACTTTATTTATGACAATTTGTCCACCCAAGTATAGCAGAGCTAATCGAGTCGGGTGGAACAATAGCACAGGTACAACATATACATGAAATTATTATAAAGCTAAAATTGACAGTACGACTGGGAGACAAAATTAGATGCAATTACTATTAAATAGAATATATAAGCATGAGAAAGGCTTTAATGATTACAAAAACAATACTCTGGGGTTTCTTTAAAAACAACGCGCACAGGAGTGATTTTCCGAATTAAGGGATCCCCGAGGGTTTACAGTAACCGTAAATGATCAATCTGTTGTCGGCCTCTTTTTATCGTTCAACGCGTCTCGTGCGTTCGACAGAGTATCCTACGAGGAAATTTTTGATGGCAAGGGGCCCTAAAACCCTAAAATTTAGCCTGAACTCAACCAAAATCACTTTTAAGGAACTAGGAAAATCAAGGTGAAGACCGATCGGAGGTTGTAAACTTCACGCCCAGAACTACATGTAATTCGACCACTTTCTCTGGTTAGAATTGTTGTTTGGTATAGGCTTTTTGTTTCTGGTGTTACGGGCAGTGGGCCGCTCCTTAAACTTTTCGGAGCGATGGAATTTTCTTTTCACGGGCCAGACAAGTTTGGCGCTTGGGCGAGTAATTCAAAATTAGTTTTAAAATTGTAATTGGCTACGTACTATTTGTTAGTCTTTCGCTTTGCTTTGCCCCACAAAAGCAACCTTCAAGCCCAACGGCTTTCACCAACTATGACCAGGTCTTTTACGATTTCCATAAGTGGAGAGATAGACCACCACGACTACAGGATTCTCTGGAAACTTGCCCACAAAAACAATGCAAAACATTTCAAATTATTCTCTAAGGCCTTTTCGAGGTCTCTCTTGAAATTGAGCTGGACGGTCGATTCCAAGGTTCGATCTCGCGAGCAAGAAGTTCGGGAAAAATTAAGCCGCTGCGCATGCAGGGTACTGGGGCTCGGAGGATGCGTGAATACTTACAATGACCTTATTTGCCTTGAAAAATAAATTAACTAGGGAAATAACTGTTTCAATTTAAACATAACTAGAACAACGAAGTCTTTAAAAGTGACTATGTACTCGTGTAGATTCTGGTGTAAGCATGATGTATCATCTTTATGGCCTTAGAACTTAAAGAGTCTCCCAAGACAATACCTGATAGGATTTCTACCTTATCTCCAGAGCTTTCGAGTACCCATCTGTCAAGGCGTCGATTGTTGTTAAATAAATGCCTACCAATATATGTTGGTTGTAACCCAATTTTCTTCACCAAAACTCCCATGAAGGCATCTTCTACTGAAAAGGCCTCAGTAACTTTGGACTCGTTCACAATTCCTAAAAACACATCTCGTGAAAAAATGTAGAAAGGCCCCAAACAATAAGGAAGAAAGTAGTCGTCACCGAATTGCTCTCGGCTGACGAAGCACCTACTTCCAATTCGACGATCCACGGGTACTGGTCTGTGCACGAACCCAGTGTACAGATTCGTAGACAGGTGAGAATTTTCCTGCAGCCATCTTGCAAGGTCCGGCATTTTGACGTACACATCATCATCTGCCTTTGCAATGAAATCTGGTTTTATGTCCAAGGTTGTTACCCATTCAAAAGTAAGAAGTATCTTGTTCACCATACCACGATAACTCTCGTTCAAATTCACGCGCAGAATGTCTCCGTGGACATCAGATTCTCTTTCGACGTTCTTATCAATCTCGCGAAGCTTGTTGTCAAATGCAATCATGAAGAAGTACGCAATGTTCATGGCGTTATTTGACTTGGAGGAAGAACTATTAGCAGCGATGGGGAAAGATGTATGCTTTGCCCAAGTTTCTCTTAAGGTGTGTCTTCTTTCAAACTTGGATGGAATCGTGTTTATGATGATCAGTAGATTTGTGTTGTCCGGTATTTTTGGGATCAGAGTGAACGTAGAATTTGTTGTATCGTGATGCTGTGTAATTTTGAATTCACTGTAAGTAGCGTCTGGTGCTCTGATGACGGCCATTACGTAACTTCTCCACTCCATTCTGGATTTAAGTGCAAATAAAATGAGGAGAATTTGCGAAATTATAAGAAGTATTAAGACTTTTTCGATAGAGAGCCGTTTCTTAAATTTCATCTCTGAATTTCCTGGTTTGTTTACCAGACTACCTGTGGAAAAACCATAGAAAGTTGATTGATTAACAAAAGTGTTAGTGATTTCATACTGACTGGTTTTCTGACGTTGTAGTACAGAGGAACATCGATTTCAACCTCGAACCCAGGCTCTCTCTCTTTTCTTCCATTGTCGTTGAGAGAGAGACCCTGGTTGGACCTGATCACGTGACCACCCAAAATCTGGTTGGTAAAAAAAATTGCATGAAAGAGAGGGGTGGCAAAGTCAAGAAACTGTTACGGTGACAAAACTGCTTTAATGACCCACCCTCGCTACGGTACTGTTGTTTTTACTGGTCACGTGATCAGGTCCAACCAGGGTCTCTCTCTCGACGACAAGGGAGCAAAAGAGAAGAGAACCTGGGTTCGAGGTTGCCTCGATTTAACTAACCTCTAAACAACGAAGTCCTCGATACAACGATATTTTTCAACCCAACCTTTTAAAAAAGGACCTCGATATAACGAACCCTCGGATAAAAACGAACAAAAACGATTTCCCTAGTGCAATGGCACTTAGTTAAATCGAAGTTCCACTGTTCCCCTTAAGCCTGTTCTCATTTGCCGCCGAAGTACTGGCGACATGGCCCGTTGGAGTGCCGGGGATATTTTCTCACCTAAACTCCGTTGTAGTTCCTTTTGTGTCCTGTCTAGTTTCTAGGTCGATTTGAAGCGATTTCGTGGAGTTTCTGCGTCTCTCTTCTCTCCAGCTATACAAAGAGAGCAGCCGTTGAAATAGAAATCGCCTCAGGCTCGTTAACATGCCATGTTTGATGCACGGCTTTTTTCACGCTTTTCGACAATTTTTTCGCTTTAAATCGCAAATGTTCACAAGCTAAGATTTCAGTGCGGCTGGGTCGCTATATCAGCGCGATATCGTTGCACAATTACAGCTCAGTTAAACGACATCACACCTATACTCGGAAGGTTTGCTATTCTTGTTCTATCTGTAAGCAGTTGTACTTAATCAATGAATAACCTGCTATATCCCAGAGATAAAACGCGCCGCAATGGCAGCTTCTTGCTACTTACAGGGGATTTACTTAAGTTCCAGGACAAACTTTCCAGAATTTCCTCCAGAATCCGCGAGAATTTCAACTTCTTATTTTGTCTTGAAGTTGGAATAGATGAAGCTTTATCATCTATTCATTTCATGACCACCAGTAGTCATGGTGTCGAAGTGGGACCGAATTCAATCTCATTAATTATACCGTCACTGGTAGGTAATTAATCAATGCTTGAGGCACGTTTTGGTTAGGCGAACGACTGTGTTTCTCGATTTTTCGAAAACAATCTCCTTAAGGACGGTGCCTCCTATTGTTAGTGCGCATACGTTCTGCATAGCACGCAACCATCTTGTCTTGCGCGATTACTCGCGTGATTTTCTCAGAAGATTGATTGTTTTGATGGTTATAAGCTCTTAATTCAGCGGATAGCTTTTTTTTTATGAATTTATTTGCAAATTGAAACAACAAATACACATCATCAACACTGAAACAACAAAGTAAAAAAAATGATTACAAAGGTAATAAAATACTGACAAGAAAGCACGTACGACGATTACCAAATGATCCCGAAGACACTTCATTGGATAACAAGAACAAACTAAAATTACTTGTAAAGAGTATTTCCATTCCATTTCCATTTCCATTTATTTGCCATTAACCACATAAAAATACAAAATTTAAAAATACGAAACACAAGAAATTTATAATAACTTAAACTTAAGACAATAGACTACAAATGTTTAAGGTGGTAATGACAAGAAAGCCTATATAGAAGCCGGGGGCTTATGAACTATAGGCTTCCTGACAATATAGGATACATCATACGAATTGCGGGGACAGCATGAAATATGAAATGTATTATTTTAAAAAGAAAAGAAAAAAAAAGAAAAAGAAGAAGTAAGTAGCTCAACAATGAGTATATTTGCCTAAGAAAGAAGGAATTTTTTAAGTCTTTTCCCAAACAAACGGATGCTTTCACTGTTTTGAATGTCATGACTTAACGAGTTGAAAAACTTAGGTCCTTGAAACCGAATTGAAAAGTTTCGAATATTAGTTCGGCAGGGAGGTATGTAAAAAAAGGTTGCAATTTCTAGTATAATGCGAATGTAACTGGCTTGCGAGAGTAAACATATCACGAAAATAATTAGGAAGTAAACCTCTTTTGAATAGATACATGAATTTACCTATCTGGTATAAATAAATGTCAGAGAATTTCAAAATCTCCTTTTCTTTGAAAAGAACATCAGTGTGGGAATCGAAAGGAACTTTAGATATTATTCTTATTATCTTCTTTTGCAGAAGAATAACTCTAAATTACTCTGATATGTCGATCCCCAAACTGAAACACAATATATTAAGTAAGGGTAAACTAGACTATAGTACAAACAGTGTAAGGAAGTTTTGGGAAGGCAAAAACTTGACTTATGAATAATGCCTATAGATTTTGATATTTTTCTAGAGACACTAAGAATGTGAGGCTTCCATGACAAATGCTCATCAAGGATAACACCTAAAAATACTGTTTCTTTCACACAATCAATCTTATTGTTGTCAATTTGAATAGATAGATCAAGTGTTTGCCTCCTTTGGCGTGGTCTAAAAACCATAAAATGCCATTAACCATATAATGCCATCAACAACGATAATATGTAATGAAAAGACAGTAAACAGATTTTAGAGTAGATAGCTTTACAAGATTGAAAACATGCTGTCTCCACCAAAAACCCGTAAACGAAAGCATTATTGTAGTGTGTTTTATGAAATTACGCTGAATCATGGAAAAGCAAGTGAAGTGAAGCTTAATTAAGACATCCCTGTATAAAGTGACTCAAAGGAATCGCTTGAAAAGGTTATGTGCTCTACATAACGGTTTAATACACAACAAATCCGTTTCGGTTTTATTCTTTTATTTTATTGCTATTTCAACAATAATAAAAAGAAAGCTGTTTTCATTGAGCGTAAGATATGAGCTTGACATAACACGATGTCTTATCTTTGTAACTGATGAAAAGCTTGACCTAAATTTGCCTGAATAACGGACTGCAAAAATCAGAAGCAAGGAATCACGAATACTGGCTCTCAAACTGCGTAGCTTTTAGGTATTTCAAAGCTCCTTCCAAACAAATAATACAACCACAAGAAACACTGAACTGCTAAAGTAATTGGCAAAACTACAAAAGGTGATCTTACGTACGTGTTTGTCTATTTCCAATTCGCCAGAGCCCAAAATTGCAAGTTATACTGGAAAGAAACTTTGAAATTTACGCAAGATGCACATCTCAAAACGTCTTCGAATTTCTCTATTTTTTCAAGCTTTGGACTTGATTATCTTTGAAAAATGCGGGGTTACCCCCAATTTTCTTTTCAATTTTCAATGGCCCTTACAAACATCTACTTTTTTGTATAGTGATAATCCGTGAAAAAATATCTTCGTATTAGGAGGCACCATCCTTAAATCATTATCAAATCATAAAGTTGTTAAATCTCTCCCTCACGCGCAAAATGTTCCTGCAAAACTAATACTGTATACCGAGGAAGAGTTTGAAATGTTTATAAACATTATTTTGGCGAACATAACTCGAACATACCATCTTTTCTTTCAGAACAATTTCACGTGCTCACTAGAGGTTCTAACAAATTTGATTGCCTAATTAAGGAGATGCTTTTTATAAGAAAACTCAAACCATCCCTAAACGTGCAAACGGACTCGATTCGCGCAAAGGTATTCACTTGAAGAACTTGTGACCCTTTGTTATTATGTTAATTTGTAGAGACTATAGAAATCAAATCTTCGCATTACTTATTCATTTTGCCTTGAGAATGGTGTCATGATGACGCCGAAACGTCGGCTTTTAACGTTACTATTCGCTTGCTTCTATTATTATTATTATTATTATTATTATTATTATTATTATTATTATTGTGTCATATAGTTTCATGGTTTATCGAATTACTTTTTGTTGTAAAATTTAAATAATTGAATGTAATTATTATGTAAATATTCAAACGTTCTTTTAGCTCTCTTAATCTCTCTTACTGTGAAGTTTTACTGAATAATAATTATTATGACTGAAATTTTTTTTTTTAGTAGTGATACCAATTGGAGGCAAATGGCGAGGAAATCCGTATAAAAGAAACCAGCAGGAGATTTTATTTTTATCATTATCATTATTATTATTATTATTATTATTATTATTATTATTGTTCAGCTCGTTTTTTTTTAGCATTTTAGTAGATTAAAGAAGATTGAAGTTTTTATTATTATTATTATTATTATTATTATTATTATTATTATTATTATTATTATGATCATCATCATCTGCATTTCTGCAGAGCTCCTTTGTTGCCCATTATCCGACCGGAGAGCTCAGTATCCGACCACAACAAGAACAACGTAATTAAAGGTAGCTTTTTCACTGATTCAAGGAAATCAACCTTGGACTTGCAAAAGCCGCGGTTTGCCAGCTCAATCAGCCAACCTGCCAACCGGTTTTCTTCATTTTTGGTTAAAACCGAAGGAGCGCCCTTCCAGCGGTCATAGTTCACCCTCCCACCCAGTCCCACCACCAACCTTGTTCTCTTTATTCCCCACTTTTGGGCTGCTTTTCTTAGTCCGCCTCAATAACATCTCTCATCGCTTTGAGAAATATATCAGAGCAATCGCTTTCATTGCGCTCTTGGGAGGCCATTTTAGAGTCAACAGAAAGGTTTGTATGAGAATTCCCTGTTTTAACTTCCGCTCTCGGTTATACAAAATGTAGTCCACACGGACAATAATTCGCCTCGACAAATAAATGAAGAAAGTTTCCATAAAGAGTTGTGTAG
>JAEMWC010000057.1:1595000-1682500 GCA_016490735.1 Pachyseris speciosa | reverse complement strand
GGTTCCAGACCCCTGTATTAAAAGTATATAAACAGTTTTCAAAAATTGTAACGGTCACTTTTGAAAATGTATGTTGCCCAGCCTACGAAACGTCAAGTCGATATGAAATGCGTTGGTTTACCATGTTTATCTCCGCTGTTTGTGTTTTACATTTCACAACTGTTCCGCTACATTATTCAATGTGAGCCGTATATTATACCATTTTAACTTTTGCCGAGTTGGATTCGTGAGATTTTCTTATTTACCGTTACAAATATTGAATATTTAATTAAAGTTTGAAGTCGGAAATTAGTAGATGGACACCAAAACATATCCCCACCAACCTGGAGTGCCCTTTTGGGGGTGTGAACTGTCTGGTGATGTTTCAATCGTATCCCTCCTTTACGTTATTTAAAATTTCACTCAAATTCACGTACACCCCCACCACTACCCCCACCTTAATCTGCCAGCGTTGCCTCCCGACGGTTTGTTGCCAGGTAACAAATAAAATAGAACTGTCAATCATGAGTCTAGGCACCAGTTCACACGCATCCCCAAATGTTCCGTTCAGTACACTGTCTCGGTTCAGCAATATCCAAAGTCACCTAGCGGTGATCAGTCGACAGTGGGTGATCCCTTCGATTAAGCAATCAACTGAAAATAAATTTGTACGTAGCTAAACGGCTGACGAACGGTAAATTCATAATATCTGAGGCACTGCACAGTCGTTGTTACAGTGTCTGGTGGAGTGGATTTCAGCAGGATTGGATTTCAGCAGGAGATTTCAGCCATTTCTTCACACTTTGGAGTCAGAGTAGGCCACGAAACCTCAGCCGTGGGACAGAATCAAGGTAAGAAAAACGATTTTTATCTGATAACGGTTACTCGGCAATGGAAAAACGGTGAAAAGAGAGGAAATATAATTGCTACTACTTGTTCGATGCAAAGCAACAGTTCCTGAGTAGCTCATATGTTATAAATATGTACACAAAGGGCTATGCGTGACACAAGCTAACTAATACCCATCTTTAGAAGGATTAAAGCCCGGTTAATACGTCGCATTTCTGCCGTGTCGAATTCAATTCAATTAAGTGCGGCAGAAATTCATACGTCGCACTATATTATACTCCTGATGCTGCTTCTTTTGTCTCGAGGAAATGCAACAAAAGTTTACCGATCCTGTCTAATGGCCCAATATGTAAAGCTATGTTTTAGATTCAACACGGCAGAAATTCGATGTTTGAATTAGTGCCGCATTTCTGCCGGATAATGCGACAAGACCAGTCGAACGTGCGGCAGAAATTCGGCAGCTGATTCAGACGTCGAATTTCTGTCGAATTTAATTAGTTTAATTGAATTCGACACGGCAGAAATGCGACGTATGAACCGTGCTTAAGTCATTGGAAGCGAACTATCCAAACAGTTTCCTTCGGCTAACTAGAAGGTCACTTGCTTTCGCATTTACTTGTCTCGATAGCCGTTCGGGTGTGATCATGCATCGCATTCCATCACTACCGTGGGAAAATAAATGCGGTTTTCAAGCAATAACAAGCCGTATTTGCGGAACTTCAAGACAATAATTAAGTAAACAGTGAAAAGTATTCAAAGTCTGTGGAGTCAATTCACCGGAGAAAAACTGTTCATAGAATTGAACGTGTTATTCAATTAAAAGGTTTTCTACTTGCTTGCGTTTAGAGCTTGGCAAGAAAATGATTTAGTTTCAGTCAACAAATCTTCATTCCAAAATATTGCCGTGTCCTTGAAGTGTTTTCATTCAAATGAGAGTGCAGAGCCGTGAGTCGTTTGCCACCACTGTCTTTCTTAATTTTCAACAATATACGGCTATCTGCGTTCTGAATTTCTTGTGCAAAGTCAGAGATAAAAATTAAAAACAGATTTGTTGAAAAGCCTGAACTTCTGGTCAGAAACGATTTTTTGTTTTTCTTCATGCTTAAAATCTTTTATCCAAACATTTCTGGAATTCGACGTGCTCTTCCAAAATTGTTTGACTAAGACATAAAATTTGCCTTCGGGTGTTATTTCCATCACCTCGTTGAAGTTATTTGTATAAAGTGCATGGCTTAATGAAGCATTGAATGTTCTCACAGGGCTGGAGAGATCTTCAGTATTCACCGACATACAGTACAAAGGAATATCTTATAACTCTTTTAACGTAAATGCTCGCTTATGTTCGCAATAGTGCTCGCGTTATTAACAATGTAAAACATAATTAGTGGAACAGTGTACTGTCGCTGAGTTATCAAAGAGGTTATTAAAATAATTTCATACTAATTTAGTTAAGGATACATTTTCCGTGTGGAACGTCATTCTGTTTGTTTCCCCGGATGATTAAAAAGTTGATTTATCCCATTGTCAGTCATTTGTGAGGATATAAACTGACGTAACACGGAGCCAAAGAACAAACCGCATTTGTGCAGCATAAACAGTAACAAAATAAAGTATTTGAAGAAAAATATTTTGCGACATAATAATCAGCATTTAGTTATAACAACACCATTCGAGTTAACTTACTGATGCACAAACGTTTCTCACCACTCAGGTATATTAAGGTGTGGGTCAGTTGAAATGAAACTTAAAATATTAGGGGTGGTCTATCTCTGAAATCATTTACATTTGGGCTAAAGGCTCAAACTTCTTATAAAAGTTGGTTTAGAGGGGTAACTGTCACATAAATGATCACGTGACTCTTTAAGGTAACCAATTTCCTTTGTTTTATCTGGCAAGATGTACATCGCCTTAGAGCAAACGTATCTAAGAACTAACGTTTGGATCATGCTGGGTGACAGAAGTTGTACATGAAACTAACTGGAAGGCGTGTCCAGGTCACGTGGTTAATGAACTGTCACGAGTTTAGTGTCACGCAACGTCCATAAAATGTACATCCGGGGTATGTAATACACCTTTCCAATTGGCTTTGGAAACTGCGCCCAATAGTTAGGGATAAAAACCACTAAAAGTCTGAATAAAAGTTATCTTTCCTTGTGTGCAGAACCCTTGAAGGAAAAAAAACGGAAATTCAGTTAAAGTGGTCACGCAATTCGTCTCCATGGTAATAATAATTTAGAACTTATATAGCGCATTTTCCATGTGTATATGATCAAATGCGCTTTACAAACAGATGAAATTGGAATTTGGAAATGTTGGTTTTTGTGGAGATGGGAAAACCGGAGAACCCGGAGAAAAACCTCACGGAGGGGAGAAGAGAACCAACAACAAACTCAACCCACATATGACGTCAAGTCCGGGAATCGAACCCGGGCCACATTGGTGGAAGGCGAGTACTCTCACCACTACGCCATCCCTGCTCCCCACAAGAGTCCCAATTAACCTATCTATACAGACCGAAGCTCATAGCCAAAACTCACTATTATTGCTTCTTTCTTTCAAAAGTAGACCAACCCCTTACTTTCTGGGAAGATATGCTCCGAGCCAGTCCTTAAGGCGGGACTTAACCTAAACACCATTTTTGCGTCGCTTAACATGGATTTGACTTTAATATCTCTTTCGCTTTTCGAGCGATCGAAAATCTCTATGCTTATCCCACAAAGCTGTATATATGGGTTATTGGCCAAGCGTGAGGTCAAGATGGCGGGATATTGGCCAAGTTTTTTTTTTTTTTTTTGCGTGTTTATGGACTGAGACGAAGTCGAGGTCCATAAACACCAAAAAAAGAACGAGGACAATATCCTGACATCTTGACCGAACAAGCTTGGTCAATAAAGGATTTATTATATGACTCAAAGGACGCTATTAAAACGCAGAACGAACGGGCTATCCCGAGCGGTCAAGATGGCTCCATCTTGACCTCGCGGGTAGCCAATCACAGAAGGAGAATTGATTCATCTTGACCGCTGAAAGAGCTAGTCATATAATAATGTGGGATATTTTGTGAAGGTGAATTGGAGTGAAATTTTAAAGAGTTTAAAGAAGGGATTAAAATGTACAAAAATGTTTTGAAACACCACCAGACAGTTGACACCCCACAAGGGCACTGAAGGTTGCTGTGGAACTGTTTTGGTGTCCATTTACTAATTTTCCACTTCAAATTCCAATTTTAAACCTTCATTAAATCTTCAATATTCCCTATTTCTCTAATTTAACAAATCCTTCTAGAAAAATTATCTCTTCCCAAATATGCCCAAAGATCACCAAAAAATTCACAAAATATCTCACAACACAGCTTCGTGGGATGAGTAGAGGGATTTTTGATTGCTTGAAACGCGAACGAGATATAAACGTCAAATCCATGTTAAGTCCCGGCTTAAAGAATAATGCATTGTTGTCAGAAATCACCAAAGCATCTACCCTGTCAGTGTACCATGCCATGCTACACTGACAGGGTAGATGGGTGGGGGGGAAGGGGGAATATTTTGTGGGTTTCAATTTATACGGATTGCCCTTGGTCCGCAAAAATAAATTCCCGCAGAATAAAACGCCGTAAAACTTTATTCCCCTCAGTCCAATAAAATACTCTGCTTTTTAATGTAATAGAGAATATTAATGGTTCCCTGCTAGCAGAGGTCTCTGGCGGCGAGAAAGGAGAGAGACCTCTGCCGGTGCCCGACGAGTTCTTTCATGTAGCCGCCGACCACATTCTTGGTCGAAACTAACGTTTCCGTTAAACAGGAATGCGCTTGCTCTGTTTCTATTCTCTGCTGAAAACTTCTGAGCCCACTGTACTACAATCGTAATGGCGTCTTTGAATGAAAGCAAAATGCACTTCGATCGAGCTTTTAAATCGGCCATTTCTTCCCTCAACAGTCACAATATGAAGGATATAACACCAGTGCAGAAGAAAGCTATTATTGCTTTCTTGAACAAACGCGATACATTCGTGTGTCTTCCGACAGGCTACGGAAAATCTTTGATTTTCCAACTGGCAAGATTTTCCAACTGGCAATCCGCGTAGCCGCAGAGTTGTCAAGTTTGCAAGTCTACTCTCCCGAGCCACTAGTTTTGGCCGTGTCTCCGTTGAATTCCCTCATAAAGGGCCAGATATTATCGTGTGAAAGACTGGGGGAATCAAAGCTATCAAGATCGAAAGTGACTTTCCATCTCTTGAAGGCATAGAAATCGCATATGTGAGCCGTGAGCATTTGGAGCTTGTTGTAAACATAGTTCCCGAACTCGGAGAAGGTCTTTTTCTGTGACGGCTGGTTTTACTAGTGTTTGAGGAGAATAAATTTCATCTCGGACATCAGACACTTTTATTGTAGTTTGTTGTGAACTTGCAAATTTCACGAGCAAACCGGTCTGCTGAGTAAGGTCGCACGTGAAAAATACGTCATTCGTTGTCAAGGGAACACTCGCGCTTGCGCGACAGGAAACTCGTCGGGCACCGGCAGAGGTCTCTCTCCTTTCTCGCTGCCAGAGACCTCTGCTAGCAGGGAAATTACATGGCCGGGAAGAGATACGAAATTTCTCTTCGAGTGTTGAGAAATATTTCAACACGAGAAGAGAAATTTCTTATCTCCAAGCGGGCATGTAATGTTCTATTTATAGATTTAGCCAAGCCTAAAAGCGGAGCTCGATAGTTATTATTTTATTTACTGGTATTGAGAAACTTCGCATGGCTTTCCTTGTACCAATATTTTGTGTTAAGAGCACTCAACAGGAATTGACTGTGGTTCAAAAACCTCAAAACATTAAAACAAAACGAAAAACAACACTCGACCTATGTTTGTTCGAAGATTATTGGAGAAGGTGAAGAAAGCAGACAAGTAAGCTTGTAGCAAGCTTGTAGTAAGCAGTCGAAAAAGTACTAAGCAGTTTTGACATAAATGTCCTCGGAAAAGAAAGAGGAGTACCAACCTAGCTGATAGTTTAGAGAAGTCAACAGGAATTGACCATAGCTCGAATACCACAACTGAACAACAAAACATTTCAAAGAAACAAGTTAGGATGCGAATTATTAAGATATTGTTAATTTATGAGAATGAATATATGAAAATCATATATTTGAACTGCGGATTAATGATTAAATATGTGACTGATCATCGCAGTTATGAACACTACTTAAGCATTAGTGAAAATAAAGCCTGAAAAAAAAATTCAGGCTTGTACGGGATACGAACCCACGACCACTGCGATACCGGTGCAGCGCTCTGCCGACTGAGCTAACAAGCCATCTGGGAGCTGGTCGTTTTGTTGGACCAGCTCCCAGATAGACCTTTTTCATAATGGCGGACGATTTTAATTATTCTTTTGTATATGTGTTAATTAGCCCTACTAACCTCACTTTAATGAAAAAATTCTATTGAATTTTGCACATGCTGACGAGGCTAGTAGGGCTCATTATCATAAGAATAAAAGAATAATTTGTCGGGCGCCATTATGAAAAGGGTCTATGGCTTGGATGTTATCTTAGGTGTGAAGATAACATGTTATTTTCACATGTGAAGATATCATGTTTTCGCGCGAAAGTTCACCTGGTATTTCATTGGTGTTTAGATAATAAATGTCGTTCTGCTCCTTGAACAGAAAATCGCAAAAATTAGCTCCCTGCAGAAATTTCAGGCTTTTTAAACCGCAAAAATGCTTGTTCCCTCAAAACTCAAAAAATCGCCAATGCGCAAAATCAAACTGCCGGTACTAGTTGTTCTAGTTCTTGTCACATGCCTGTGTTGACCACATTTTAGAGGTGAAAAAGGTCAGGAAGTATTTTAACGAAAGAAAAGTCTTCTCGCGTTCTCTATTACATGTAAGCTTCAGCGATTGTTCCAAGAGGACAACGTTATCTATTACACTTAACTTCTTTAGTTTAAGGTGGGGGTACACCTGAACACCGGTCAGGTCGCTTAACATGAATTTAATGTTAACAAGAGGCTACAATTAGCCTAAACTCGGGCTTGCAAAAAAACAGTATTGTATCCCTAACTTAGCGCTAAACAAAAGAATAGAGGGAAGTCTGTCTTTCTTACATCGGACGCATTGTGTTTAGCTTGTGTTGGAGTCTATTTCTTTAGACCCCTATCAACATATATTCCTCTAAAATACAGCTCAACCATTGAGAACAATAATTATAACACTTGCAAAAAATATTTCTAAAAGAACAAGAAAAATAGAAACAGAAAAAATAAGGCCCGTGATATATACAACTAAAAGACATCGAACCCGGGTTAGCTGCGTCACAGGCAGGAACAATGACCTTTAGGCCACAGAGGTTTATCGTTATGCAAGGCGATAAAAATGGTGTGTTGATTCCAAAAAAAAACTAAGCACACTTGTTTTCGCTTCGATGGATAATTGTTTGAGAAAGGAAACGCTTATCGAACGATGTAGGATTTTTTCGCATAAACGTTAATGGAGTCTCGGTGAAATGTGAGTAGAAAATTAATTAGCAGAGTGAAACTGTTTACAAATACGTCAATCCAGGGTCATTTGAAACACAAGAAAGGAACATTTCTGGACAGTTTCAAGTGACGCTAGTACATTTGTAAAAACTAATCGCTTATCATTCAAAAATTAAATGTGGGAAAATAGTAAATAAACTACCTGTCAAAGTCTCAGGGGTGTGTGATATCCCGTACTTGAGTTATTCAACAAAATGTACATCTCAATGGAGCGGATACGGGGAACACGGCAGTCCATCTGGAGTTAAATTTTGGTCATGTTAAAAGCCTTCTTCTCGCTGTTGAACTTGCAGACATTCGTATAGACACTTCTCTTAACATATTAGTTGTTCAGACTTCAAAGGCACAAGGTGAATCGACGTTTTCCGATACGTGTCAACAGGCATCATTCTTGCTGTTGATATGAGATTTACACTTCCGAATCACTCGGCCGTGAAAGGTCAAACTCCCTTTGTCTGTAGTCTCTAATATTTGGCGCTCCCCTCGCGTCGCGTCTCCTCGCAACTTCGCGCGCGCACGTGTCTTTCGCCCGCTCCACAATCCATCGCCAAAATTAGAGACTACTCGCAGTCTACTGAAGCAGACACGAGGAAACACGGCAGTCCATCTGGAGTTAAGGTTACTCATGTTAAAAGCTTTCTTCTCGCCGTTGAACTTGCAAACATTCGCATAGAAAACGGTAAAAAACAAGCAAGGCTGGTTACACGGCTAGGAATATATATTTAAACCAATATTTCGGGAGGCACAGCCTTCCTTCATCAGTGTATTTTGTGATAATATGTAACACCCTGATGAAGGAAGGCTGTGCCTCCCGAAATATTGGTTTAAATATATATTCCTAGCCGTGTAACCAGCCTTGCTTGTTTTTTACCATTTTCTAGTTTACAATTTTATAGCTGGTTAGATCTATTACAGGATCCGGCTCTTCTATTTTGCAACGGTGGTCCTTGCTAAAGTATTTTCCAGTATTCGCATAAACACTTCTCTTAACATATTGTTTGTTCAGACTTCAAAAGACACAAGGTGAATCGACATTTTCCGATACGTGACAACAGGCATCACTCTGTTAAAAATAGTTAGCGCTTGCGCAGAAACGACGGAAGTGAGCTTTGTGGATGATACTCGACGACGAAAAAGAAGAACCGTCGGTAATTTTAGACTCGGGCGCCGCGCGAGACGCGGGCAGCCCGAGTAATAAATCGTTCGCGTTTCAAGCAAGCAAACATCCGTCTGCTCATTTCACAAAGCTAAGTTGTGGGATATTTTGTGAATTTTTCGGTGATTTTTGGGTATATTTGGGAAGAGATAATTTTTCTGAAATAATTAGTTAAATTGAGGGAAATAGGAAATATTGAAGATTTAATGAAGGTTTAAAAATTGGGATTTGAATTTGGCGGAAATTAGTAGACGGACACCAAATATTTCACACAAATTCACGTATACCCCCACCATAACCCATAACTTTATTGATGCAGGATCTCTGACAATTTTACATTCTACAAAGTTAATTGCAGTAGACTCGAACCAAAGAGAATTCTTTCTCTCCATAATAGCCTTCAAGGTTCGTTTCTACGGGCTGCATCTGAGCAACTTTTCGGCGAGCAGCTAATAATAATAACTGATTTATATAGCGCTAAAATTATAAAAATATTCTAAAGCGCTTCAAACAATGCTTGATTAAAAAACGAAAAATGTAAATATAGATCAAATATTATTAAAAAAAAATAATAAAGCGATGAAATATTAAAGTTATCAAGTCATGTCTTAAACTTTTATGTAAAAACAGTAACATTTGGGCTAGATCGTATTTCCAGAGAATAGGAAGAAATGGCCCAGAATGGGCAAAGGTTCAAACACCAAAGGTCTTGCGTGTGGTTCATGGCACAACAACGCCCTGGTCACAAGAGCGCAGGCGATGAGCTGTAATGCAGTTGGGTGTTCTCTTATTAAACCCTTTTCCTTTGCGCCGCAAATATTTCTCAATTCCCCTCGCACCTATAAGAACTTCTATTTTCTTCTTCACCTGTCTGCAGATGTCGATCATTTTTATGGGTTAAGAGGTCACATATTTCAACGAAAGGCGATTCTCCTCGCTTTCTGTCTTCAGTTTCACGGACTGT
Organism: Pachyseris speciosa; assembly: GCA_016490735.1. Taxonomy (NCBI): domain Eukaryota; kingdom Metazoa; phylum Cnidaria; class Anthozoa; order Scleractinia; family Pachyseridae; genus Pachyseris; species Pachyseris speciosa. The sequence goes on along the minus strand of JAEMWC010000057.1, from coordinate 1,673,028 downwards.
TCATAGGAGGAAAATACCTTTCCTGCAGACCGCCGTCGCGGTGGATTGTATAGCAGAACGATTTATTCTAGGTAAGAGGCACTTGTAACACCTTTGACTCTTTTCTGTAACGGTGTCAAGGTGGTCCTTGCTTTGAAGCTAAAATTATGTGAACAAATGAGACCGTTCAAATGGAAGCTACAGAGCAGAACTTTCCTGTGGTGTCGTCTAGTGTACCGCGCAACGTTTTCTAAGTTTCGCTGGAGTCTGTGGATAAAATCCTAAAGTGTAATTATTCCAATGAAAGCGGCGTATCAGTACTTTCTCGCAGTCTTGTTTATTATGAGGACTCTAACGACTGAGTCTTTGGCAGGAATCTTCAACTGTGGCCGAAATAGATGTGCGTTATTTATCTGGGCCGAGTGATCAAACCTTAAAGGCGTAGTCAATTGGACCAAGTGCATTCAAACTAATACACGAGTGTTTATTAGCTAGTTTCGCATGCAGGAGTGTTCTTTATTTAAAGTCAACCGATTTCAGGTTTGAATGACCGGGCCACGATCTTATTGCTTCTTAAGTTTCTTCTCAAACTTCAAAGATGAAATTTCAGCAACACAGGAAGAGAATTCAGTTCAAGGCACGATACACATCATAATCACGGAAACAGAGGTGAAATAACTAAGTTTTGTTAGGTTTTACTCTATTTAACAGCACTCCTTCTGATTCACTCGCCAACACTGGTTTTATCGTTTTCAACAGTAGATCATTGTCGCAGTGCTGTTAAAGGTTTAGACAACTACAACGTGCGAGGGCTTTAAAAACAGCATCACGTGTGGCGAAGCATCGCGTGTCACTTTGTTATCTTATCTACGCCGCAGTCAAGACCGTAATTAGGATCAGATTACCGATAGGATAAAATATCAAATAGAAAAATATTTTTGCATGAAAACTAACAAGATGTATTTATTTGATAAGAAATGATCGACTGTAGTTTTCCCATTTCGTGTAAATTAAACTGTTAGTCTTATGTATCAATGTATAGTTACTTCTCGTTCGTCTGTTCGCTTGTTTGTTAGTGTGATTTTACATGCCTCATGTTTAAATAGAAGCTGTATAACAAAGAAAAGAAAGAAAGAGATTACAAGGAAATCTGCGTCCGGTTAAGCATTCTTTTGCAACTTGACGGTAATCAGTGATCATCCCGAAAATCCACTGAATATTATATGATGCATATTAAAAGCTAAGCCACGCACTTCATCGTCTACAGTTTCCAAACAGAACCCTGTTAGCAGTGAGTTAGTCATAACAAAGTATAACAGGTGTTGGATGTTTGTTAATTGCTTTTTGATTACCATCAAAATAAAAATATTGACCAAAGGAAATGGGACGATAACTACACTAAAGAAAGATCTTAGTAATGATCATGGATTATCTTGTGTCTTTATTCACTACTAAGGTAGTAACTTTTCCGAAACCCCCAGGCGCGCTAGTTAAAACTAGTTTCCTCCAAAAGCTTTGGTGGGGAGGGGGGTGGGGGGGGGAGGAGGGGTTGGGGGCGTTTGCAACCTCTTTGAAGAACGTAATAGGTCATAGCAATGTCCTCAGCCCCTCTCCCTCCTCCCACACCACAAGAAACAATAGGGGTATTGTTTGTAATGGACAATTACGGCAGTTTTGCTGGAAAACTTGGGAAGCTGTCCCAGCCCCTCTAGTGACCTCTAGTTTTTCTCCCCAATCTAAAAGAGCTATCATAGGGAGAAAGGTCCCTAACTTTTTAATATGGCACTTACGAGGGGGAAGGTGGGAGGCCTATGATCATATGTGATGTTTTAGTGCATATTGCGAAAATTAGGACTGACTTCAGTGGGACGATTAAGGTCAACAAACATTTTAGGCCTGTTACCGCTGATCATGACTTTCGACCAGCGCGACATAAATTTATTGAAGGAACAAAAGATACAGTAAAACACCGCAACTAAGAACCTGGAATTTAGGAACCTGTTAGGCTAAAGTTTGTCAGTTAAGCCCCCTCTATATAAGAACCTGTTAAGCCTATAATTTGAAACAGGTTCTTATTCTCTAAAATCTATGAAAATAAATAAGGCAAATAAGATAAGTCAGCAATTCTTTAGTCCTTCTTTTCATGGTCATTTTTACATACCTTCTGATTTGGTATGCAGATTTTTTATGAGGAATAAACTGAGCCACTTTAGAAATACTCTCAGCTATATTGTATTTTTTTTTCTTCAGAAAATAAGAACCTATTTAAGAACCTACATAGCCTAAACTTGTGCTAATCCAGGTTCTTAGTTGCGGGATTTTACTGTATTATTTACTGGAGCATTCCTTTCCTGCGGTGCTATTTTTCATGCTTTACAATGTTTCCAATTTTGTGCGTGGCCTCTCAGCCGCGCTGAGTTTCTGTGAAAAGGCCGTTGTCTCAAACCTCTCCAGTGTTTGTTAACTGAAGTTATGCCATTCAAACGATAGCTTGCTTTAAGTTGTGAGCATCACATGTTTGTGTTGGTGTTCCTTGAACTTTTATTAGGATCTACCACGCAGCTCTAACGCCTGCGAATACTTAAGTGTAGTATTAAAGGTTGAAAACATCTAATGTATGATTTTTTGTTGTTGTTCCGTGTAAAATGAAACTTGACATCTTCATTTTCATATTACAACATAACATAACATAACACACATATTTATTTTCAAACAGAGAGTGTATCTTATTCTATTCTCATTATTAGAGCGGCTTCAGTAAAGCGCAATTGAGACAAGACAATCTTTTGGTTTATGTTGCAGATGAAACAACAAATCATTTAGTTTCGTGGTAGCACCGCTGGCCAGTACCGGGATGCTGCTGTGCTGGGTAATCCTTCTACTGACTACAACAACCCAAGGTAATGACAGTTTCGCCCTGACATACCAGTGATGAACAGGAACATTCACATTGGCTCAAAACTCAAACCATTACAGCAATTTCCGATTGAATATTAAAAAACCAAAACCAAAGCAATACAACTCTGGCCATGCCAATCTCAACAGACGCACTGTGTGAGCCAATCAGAATTCGAAGCAATTATATGCAGTCGACGCCAAGCGCTTGAAAATGCGCGCGTGCAAGTCGCGATTGGTTTGCGTGCTTCTCACGCAACAGCTACGTACGCTTGGAGAGGTCGAGTAACTCCAAAAACATTTAGACGAACATAATGGATCTGTGTGACTAACCGCTCCAGGGTACGGCTGTCCAGATATCCTATCCTCAATTGCACCGTTAAAAGAGGCCATCATCATTGTCAATTTCACTGTCATCGTTTTTATCGTTTTCAGAATTAATTGACAAACTGAGTAGGTTGCTACTATTCTACAGCGACCAAAAAATAACCAATGACCTAAATGTCAGTGAAGGGTGTTAATGCTGATACTCTATTCACTACCTTCATTGGTTATCATTATTATCATCATTATCGTTATCATTATTCCTCATTTTGTTTTTCTAGCACTAAATGTCAGTTTGAGGTTAGTCGGTGGCCCAGGATCATTTGCTGGCCGGGTAGATGTGAACTATAACGGAACCTGGGGCTCAGTCTGTGACAACGGTTTTGACATCAATGTCGGTCACGTGATATGCAGACAGCTTGGTTATCCAGAAGTCATTGCTGTTCCATGCTGCAGCGCTTTCGGGACTGGCGGGAATCGTTTCTGGTTGGCTGGTGTTAAGTGTGAGGGGAATGAGACGAACCTGACTGAATGTGATCACAAGCCGTGGGGAGAGAGTAGCTGCAAGAGTTATGACCACGCAAGCGTTGTTTGCAAGACACCTAACACATCCGTCTGTGAGTCAGTAGTATAAACAATAAATAGCGCTTTTGTGTTAAGAAATAGGGCGGTTTTCAATTGAGTGTCGAAAAAATTTATGGTATTGCTTTGGTTTTGCATTGCTTCGCTCTGTGATTGGCCAGGAAAAATCGCGCCACTTTTTCAACCAATGAAAAGCAAAAACAAAACCAATTGTGATTTGCACGCGCGTATTTTCCCGCGCTTAACGCCGGCTACATGTAATTGCTTCGTATTCTGATTGGCCATGGGCTCCTGGATTGGCTCATTCCACTGCTTACTTTTGTTTTGATTGGTCAGAGTAATTGCTTTGGTTTTGGTCTTACGACACTCAATTGAAAAGCGCTCTATCAATTGCGCTTAAATTTTACCCTACAAAGACTTAATCATGCGTAACGCAAGTGTCACGCTTCTCTTTTGGAGCTTCCAGTAACGTTTCCCAACAAAGGAATCAAAATCACGTATACAAGCTAACCGGGCCTTGCTGTTCACGTTTTCTGATTTTGTTTGTCAGTTTTTTCGCTAATACCGTAACCACGCATTTAATTAATATTTGTTTTTCTTTTACAAGCTTATCCCATGCCACTTCGTCTATCCTATGCCCCAGTCCTCTACGCTGGATGCGTGGACGTGAAATACGCAGGAGTCTGGGGTGACGTTGGGCAGTATCGTTGGAATAGAAAGAATGGCCGCGTTGTCTGCAGGCAGTTGGGATACCCGGATGTTGTGACAGTTTTATACAGATGTCGCGTCATTTTAGTGAATAGCTATAGTGCGGTCACTTGGATAGATAATGTGCGTTGTCAAGGAGATGAGAATTATTTGACAAATTGTAGCCATGATTTTCAAACGCTTCGAAGTTCTTTCGGCCGTGATGCTGGAGTTGTTTGCAAAAATGAAACTGATTTAGGTAAGTATAAACTATTATTACACGATAACATAATGCAAAGCGTACTCCGTTTTCGGACTGCCACTTTGCATTCTAGATTCTTTTCAAACGTTCATTAAATAAGCCGTATGACTAGTGTTTTTCAAACCTTTTACAAAACAACAGCCATTGAAAGCCATTTTCTCAGCCAAACTATATGGTTTCGTTGAAGAAATTGTTTTCTCCAACTCCGAACACTCAGTACCTTTTCCACTTTTTCTCACCCCCGACAACTACCAGAACTACATCCAGTAGGTATGAATAGATTGTGCTAGTAAATCCAGCAAAAGTTGCTTGACGATACGCCCAAAAGTTGCTCTAAAGTTGCTCAAAAATTTAAAAGTTGCCACCCAAATTTAGAAAAGTTGCTTACTTTTGAAAGTCATTTGTTCTAAATTACTACTCAAAACATGACATTGCATGTGTAATTTAACATCATTTGTTGTGATCAATATAATCTTTAAGCTCAACGTAACTAATAATAGAAAGTATTTTCTAATGACGTTTCTAATGAGTAAACATCTCAATGTTTGCTATAGACATCATAGTGCTGACTACTAAGAGTTGCCCCAGTGGCTATGGTAACCTCAATAGGGTCAATATCTGTATTATTTGTATTTTCCTCTTCAGACATTTCAGCTCCTAATAGACCTTATTCACTTGTACATTTTGTTTTCCCAATACAGATCATGTGACCATACTCAAGAGACTTGGTCCTACTCTCCTGAGTATCGTCACGTGATCTGTATTGGGAAAACAAAATGTACAAGCGAATAAGGTCTATTGTGATGCCTCGCACTGCGGCAAATACCAAGCGGTTGGGCGGGAAGCTCTATCGTTGTAGCGAATAACCGCTAGATGTAAGCGCCCGTTAGGTTCGTGGGCGCACGTGTTATTTTATAAATTATTTGTAAGAACGTACGACATCCTTAGTTTTGACCATTTTTAATAAAAACCTTTTAATAAAGACCTTTATGATGATGGTTTGGTCAGTTTTTAACTATTTGTTGACTCAGAAGTTGCCAAGGAAGGCAAAAGTTGCTCTAGGTTGCTCGCAGTACAAAAAGTTGCTGAAAACGCTAAAAGTTGCTCAAAAGTTGCCGAGCACAATCTATTTATGCCTAACATCCAGAGGATGTAGCAGACAATTTTTCGATACTCGGATTCTAGCACCCTAATCCAGAGCTTCAATCCTGGATCATTAGTGTGTCCTAATGTGGCATTTCATGACCGACTCATAAACCAGCAAGAATTTCTCAACCATATAACCTGTTTCTTAAAACTCCGGATCCGTCAACTGTACCGTTATTACTCCGGCCCAGGCTTACTCCGGCCCGGGCCCTTTGGGCCAGGGACAGACTCATAAATTCGGCTGTGGTCGTCGACACAAATCTGCAAAATTGCGCAATCGAGTGACGTAGTCCCAGTACACGGAGGGAGCTTTTTCACCATGTGCTCAATCTAGCCGTCATTACAGAGCGACTTGTGGTAGCAAGGTAAACTTGAGTCTTTTGTATTCTTTCAGTGTTATTTCAGTTTTCCCAAATACTGCAGCATTCTAGAATCAGTCGATTACAAATAAAACTTGAATGCTAGTGAATGCCAAACTTATCAAATTAAAATCAGAAATGCATTTTTTAGAATCTGAGGGACAGAGTTGCTATGTAAACAAGTTAGTGATGGCCGTAATTATTGTTGCTCAGAATCTACAGTAACATCTAGATCGTCATTGTGAGTGGGAGTCTGGCTGCTCAGTTCGCCCCAGTTCGGCGTAATAGTGAGTCGACATTTTCTCTTGGTCGAGCAGAATTCCAATGAAAAAGCTTACTCGTGCATGTTGTCCAAAAAAGCAGGCCAAAAATGCTGTTGTGTATCCCTAATTTAGCGCTAAAGAAAAGTCTGTCCTTCAGTTACATTGGACGCACTCCACTTATCATGATGTTCGAGTTTATTTGTTTGTAGTAAATATCCATAGAACCCTATCAACATATATTCCTTTCAAACTGCAAAATTGATTTAAATCTTAATCATTTGCATCGATAACAATAATACTTGTTAAAAGACAAAAAAAACCGAAAAAGAGAAAAAAAAAATCCGCGGAAAATGCCTTTACTACAAGTCGAACCCGGGTTATCTCAATTTTCTGTATCAGACGCGGTGATAATGACCACTACTGTGTCTACTGTATTTATTCCAAATGGCTAATGTTTACGCTGATCAGTGGATGTTTCAGGGAAAGATTCACGAATATTGAACGACTTCGTTAGTATGAAATACGTAAATGACTTCACGTACTTTCTATTTTGTATTGACCAAACCAAGGATGTTGTTCTACATTGACATTGCAAATTTATGCGTATTATTTTGTTTTCTTTAAGGCAATAAAACTGTTATTACTGTTAATAATGACCAACCTATTTTCAGTAAATAGAAATAACGCTTATCAGCTTTATAATTCGGGTATTCCTACTCTAAACAAACCAAACGACATGACCGAAATAACACTTATACAAGCGCGTAATTCTGATCCCAACCCACCTCAAGTTCCATGACCGGAGTAAACGCTTCCCGAGCGTCTTGTAACTCGGGCTGCCCGCGTCTCGCGCGGCGCCCGGGTCTAAGATTACCGACGGTTCTTCTTTTTCGTCGTCGAGTATCATCCACAAAGCTCACTTCCGGCGTTTCTGCGCAAGCGCTAACTATTTTTAACAGAGTGATGCCTGTTGTCACGTATCGGAAAATGTCGATTCACCTTGTGTCTTTTGAAGTCTGAACAAACAATATGTTAAGAGAGGTGTCTATGCGAATGTTTGCAAGTTCAACGGCGAGAAGAAAGCTTTTAACATGAGCAAACTTAACTCCAGATGGACTGCCGTGTTTCCTCGTGAGTAGTCTCTAATTTTGGCGATGGATTGTGGGGCGGGCGAAAGACACGTGCGCGCGCGAAGTTGCGAGGAGACGCGACGCGAGGAGAGCGCCAAAAATTAGAGACTACAGACAAAGGGAGTTTGACCTTTCACAGCCGAGTGATTCGGAAGTGTAAATCTCATATCAACAGCAAGAATGATGCCTGTTGTCATGTATCGGAAAACGTCGATTCACCTTGTGTCTTTGAAGTCTGAACAACTAATATTTTAAGTGTCTATACGAATGTTTGCAAGTTCAACAGCGAGAAGAAAGCTTTTAACATGACCAAAATTTAACTCCAGATGGATTGCCGTAATCCCCGTATCCGCTCCATTGAGATGTACATTTTGTTGAATAACTCAAGTACGGGATATCACACACCCCTGAGACTTTGACAGGTAGTTTATTTACTATTTTCTCACAATATCTCAATTTCTGGACTTTAATTTTTGAATGATAAGCGATTAGTTTTTACAAATGTACTAGCGTCACTTGAAACTGTCCAGAAACGTTCCTTTCTTGTGTTTCAAATGACCCTGGATTGACGTATTTGTAAACAGTTTCACTCTGCTAATTAATTTTCTATTCACATTTCACCGAGACTCCATTAACGTTTATGCGAAAAAATCCTACATCGTTCGATAAGCGTTTCCTTTCTCAAACAATTATCCATCGAAGCGAAAACAAGTGTGCTTAGTTTTTTTTTGGAATCAATACACTATTTTTATCACCTTGCAAAACAATAAACCTCTGTGGCCTAAAGGTCATTGTTCCTGCCTGTGACGCAGCTAACCCGGGTTCGATGTCTTTTAGTTGTATATATCACGGGCTTTATTTTTTCTGTTTCTCTTTTTCTTGTTCTTTTATAAGTATTTTTTACAAGTGTTATAATTATTGTTCTCAATGGTTGAGTGTATTTTAGAGGAATATATGTTGATAGGGGTCTAAAGAAATAGACTCCAACACAAGCTAAACACAATGCGTCCGATGTAAGAAAGACAGACTTCCCTCTATTCTTTTGTTTAGCGCTAAGTTAGGAATACAATACTGTTTTTTGCAAGCCCGAGTTTAGGCTAATTGTAGCCTCTTGTTTCCTTCTAAAAGGCGTTGCTTGTTTGTTTTCAGGTTTAAGCATTAGTCTTTCTGGTGCGCATGTCCCATACGCTGGTCGTGTTGAAGTTCTGTTAGCGGGAAAAAAGGGTGCTATTGACAGATACACCTGGGAACTCCCGGATGCTCACGTGGCTTGCAGACAGCTTGGATACCGCGCCGCAGCACTGGCAATTCGTGGGGCGACGTACATTTTTAGCTCAAAGGGAGCTTCAATAGGAATGAACATTCAGTGGATAGAAAATGTTCAATGCCTTGGCACTGAATCTCGGCTTCACGAATGCCCACATAATGTGTCCTTTACGCCTGGACCTGTATTGGAGGCTGGTGTCGTTTGTGAATCAAGCAGTTTGGGTAAAAATTTAGTTCTCTCCTCGCTTCTCTCTTGATAATATCTAAAACATGTTGAAAAAGGGAAACTTCGGTTGCTTTTCATTTGTATGTATTTCTTCCTCAAAAAAGACTCTAACAGATTTCTCAAATTCGAAGTTGTTCACTAAAGTTCCAGGTTTTATCAGTTAAATGTTGAGAAAGAGATCAGAAGTACAGAAAAATGCCTGAGAAGCTTTTGCTTAAACGCTACAGGTTAGGGTTTTACCCAGCGTTAAAACCACACCAAGTAAGGTATTAATTGAGTACTACAAGAAAATATTGTCACTGGAAGGCTTACTCTCCAGCCAGAAACTCAGACATTGTTGTTGTAGAAAAGGAAAATAACACGGCAATCATTGTGGATATTGCGTCACCGTGGGACCACAGGGCGCATGAGAAGGAAGGTGAAAAGGTTGAGAGATATCAGAAGCTAAAGAGATAAATTAAGAATTTATGGGGGATCAGACATGTAGAAGTGGTACCGATAGTTGTTGGTGCACTTGGAGGAGTAAGCAAATTAAAAGGTTAGATGGATGGCTTGCGAAGCTAGGGATTGCTATCAAGACACATGGGACTCTTGCAGAAAACAGCCTTGCTAGGAACAGCAAGGATTCTAAGAAAGGTTCTAGAAAACTAAACAAGAGGGAATGACTCAAACGATCTTTGGCCAACTTCCCCGAATTGGCTTTTTACAAAAGGGTTTCAACGATTCGATGGATCGATATGATACATTTTTTTTGGTATTAATATTCTTAAACGGGTACAGAAAATACATTACAATATACCTACCCAAAATCTTTTATATTTATATTGCCTTTTGTTACTGTGTTTCAATAGAGAAAAAAATTAGGCTTGCTGGTGGCAATGTTTCTAATGCTGGTCGTCTGGAGGTTTACATAGCGGGAGTCTGGGGAACAGTGCGTAACCAAGGCTGGAATAACAAGACATCTAACGTGGCATGCCGAGAACTTGGCTATCGAAGGGCTAATTCCACCATATTGTCCTCTGTGGGGACCTTTGGAAAGGGTGAGGGGCCCGTATGGATGTCAGGGCTAAATTGTACGGGATCAGAGGACTCGCTATGGGAGTGTCCTTGGTCGAGAATAGCTGGCATATACTGGGACCACGACAACGACGTCGGATTAGTTTGCGAGGGAATAAATGAACCAGGTAAGTACACTCTCTTGATCCGTGAGAGGAAACCGAAGTTGAACACACAATCAGACTCAATTCGCGCGAAAGTATTTGTTTAGAACATTTCATCGCGTGCGCACTAATTCGTTGGCTGACGTTATAAACAACCACTTAATTTCAAACCTGAAACGACCGTTACATTTATCACTTGAAAATGAAGTCAAGATGACTTCGAAACGTCGTGTAATATCGCTCATTTTTGTAATCAATTGTCAGTTTAAGTCCGTAAAATGCTGGCGAACTATCCTGGAGCTAAATTAGTAAAAAGGGCGTTGAAGTTGGGAAAAAGAAAGAGGAGTTCACTATCATACGATCACGTTCTCCACAAAACCTAAAATTTTGTCATTTCACGTTGTTGTTTTGCTGAGGACGGCAAAGAAATGTTCCAAAATACAAAACGCACGTGCAGAGCGATTTTTTTGCTCATTTATACCTATTGTTATGTGACGTTCTCGTTGCCGTCGCTGTATTCGTTGCTTCGTTGCTCGTTGCTCTCTCATGAACAGACTGGGAGTGCTATAAACGATGACGTAAGTTTCGTTATATGTACTGTAAGTGACTCTCGTTCAGGTAAATTTTAGTAGGGAACTGCAAAGAGAAAATAACTGAGGTGATAATTACTTTGTTTGCCCATTTTTACAAATATTAAGAGTTTCCGATGGTTTTGGGGAGGCAGCCTCAAAATTAGAGACGTCTGTATGGATTTTGAACTATGTTTTAAAGTCCATAACTTGGTCTCTGTTCAACCTAACAGCATCAAAATTGGTGAAACGGCCAATCTCGAAGTTGTCTTTCATGTGATTGTGTCAATTTATCGATTGGTTAAAAATTGAAACTCGTCCCAGTTCCCTGCGCAACTACGAAATGGATAAAGAGCAGCGTTGAGTTGTTGCCATATCTAGACAAGTATCCGTCTTTATTTGTCCCGATTAGTGAAGCACTTGTGTTCGGATAGAAGCTTTTGACACTATAATGTAGTGTTGTTGTCTTTTATTCTAGTTACAAAAAGCAATCTAACATTAGATACATTACCATTCGAACGGCCACGACGCCGCCAAGCCGCAGAGGATTTTTCACAATCGCAAACGTTCAAAAGAGCCACTTTATGCGACATAATAAAAGCACTTCGCTTTCGTCCATTAACACATTTTTAATCTCGTCGTGGAGAGGATTACCTACTCGAGAGGTTGGGCAGACGTTCGGCTCTGCACTACAAACAATTGACAAATGTTAGCACCTCCACAGTGTTTTGTATCGTAAACAATACCAACAAAACTAATATCGTCTATTGTATTCCTAGGATCAACCGAGCCATCCAAGCCACGTAACGATGTAAGCCGAGCCCTGGCTATAGCACTTCCGGTATCAGTGGTTCTCCTCCTGCTGATACTGATTCTCGTGCTCTACTTCCGGTTTTACCGCAGAAGGAGAACACATGAGGTCAACAAAATTGATTTCGTCCACATGAGTGAAGTTAGCACCGTATGTTGATCCTTTGTCATGTTTTTATTTAGTTGTTTGTCACACCCTTCGTGGTCGCCGACAAAAGTGTATTTATAAACTCCATAGGGCAACTCTTCTTTATTTCCTTTTGGTGTGTTCGAATCCACCTTCAGCCAGCGTCTTAGCTTGTAACCACGTGTAATTTTTTTACGGGGCAGCGAGATAACTCGCCTGAGCATCTTGAAGAATAAAACATCTGAACACAGGCTACTAGCTTTCTTGACCGACCGAGTTTGTACCGTCAGCGCAGTCAAGGAGAAGACGATGTTTGAACTATGTACAATGGAACCTTTCACATTAATAATGTTGTTCAGCTGAAGAAAAATTAAGACATACGCTTTTATTTATGTCAACAGAAGTGGTTGAAATAACATCGTGGTTGTATTACAGGAACACGAACTTGTTCGTTTCAGTGATAAAACATCTTCAAAAGGCTTTTTTTTTTTTCTCAGAAAATCATTTGGCTAAACTGCGATGAAAAACTAGAGTTTTTCTCTTCGAAACGGAACGTCAAACTTCAAGATCATAAAAAAGAACATGAAAAGACACCGCCCAGTTCTTTTTGTCTTTAGCTTTGCCACGTCTATTCAGGCCATCTGTAGGCAACGTTTTACTGCATTCGGTGAAATAAGACATAATAAAACATAACCGCTTCCCTTGGACAGTTTGAGAGGTGTTTTCAATGATTGGCCCGCGGAGCAATGTCCGATTGAACTGAGTGTCGTAAAGCCAAAATCAAGGGCGTCACTCTGCCCAATCATAACAGACGCAAAGAGCCAATCCGCACTCGAAGCAATTACATGTAGCCCACGCCAAGCGCGGGAAAATCCGCGCCATAAAGACACGCTTGGTTTTGGTCTTGCTTGTCATTGGTTGAGACAGAAGCTCATCAGCTTCTGGTTGAGAATGTGGCGCATGTTTTGCAAACCAATCACAGAGCGAGGTAAAGCAAGACCAAGGCAAACAAGAATTACTTTCGACACTCAAGTGCAAAGCACTTTACAGTCTCTTAAAAAATTCTCATAATAAGTCACCACCAATTACAATTGCGTTGTCTTAGCCCACAGATGCTGGAATGACGAATCTCGGGTTCAAAGACACCGAGGCAACCTTTAGAAATAAGAGCAATAACGAGTTAGACTGGTGCGAGATTGCAAGGGAGCGAGTATCGCTTGGAGAGGAGATTGGGTCCAAGCTTGATGCAGTCACATTTCGCGGGAAGCTCTCCTTGGAGAATGGCAACATAACAGACTGCATAGTCAAAACTATTAAGGGTAAGTCCTGTTCTTAAAGTAGCCATTTTATATTTCAAGAGAGTACACAAGAATATACAAATATACAAGGTACCTCAATTGTTCCTAGTCGAATATTTCAACTCATGCTTTAGGTCTCTCCGTTGTCGATTTGTTTTCTTAGATAACGATAAAAATTGCTTAATTCATTCATCGGTCACGATGAAATTCCTGATCCAACTACTTTCAGAGAAACCAGGCAAAATAATAAAGTACTGTAGTGGAATGGACTAGCAATTCTTCCACGGAAGCGGAGGAGTGGGGTAGCAGAGGGAGGGGAGGGAGGGGGCTAATACCCCTAATCCATGGTTGGTACCCATTAACGCAGAAGAATCCCATGTGGGGGTGGGGTAGGGAGAAGTAACAATCCACTTAATGCTAAGTGTTCTCTAATTGAAGACCATGCTATCCAAGAGTGAGGACCAATAACACATAGTGCTTCATGGTACAGATATTAGACTCATTTGCCGACTGCTTGCCCCCCTCGCCCCCCCCCCCCCCCCGCCCCATGCGCCCCCACTGGTATTGTACCATCATGTAAGTACAATAGCCTTAAACAAAATCCAGGGCCTGGTTCTCCGGAAGCCGACTAATGCTAATTCAGTAACTATAAGGCCCAGGGTTATTTCCTGTTTCTAACACTGAACACTTTTTTCAGATGTTTCCGCAGAGGAAATTGTATCATCAGAGGCTGAAAATGATCTGTTGGCAGAACTTAAGATAATGAGCTGCCTAGGGAGCCATCTCAACATACTCAACTTGTTTGGAGCATGTACAGTTAAAGGTATGGGCCGAAGAGCTGGGTCCGATCTACCGTTAGAGTTTGAAACACTCGTTGCCCTTTTTTCTGGCAAAAGCCCACAACCGTACCGGCGTGGTATGACAAAGGGTGAAAACTTGCGCACAAATCCTGATGTGTACAAACGTTTTTCTTATTTAAAAATCCAGAAGTAGAATGATAAAGTAGTGTAGTGAGTGAATGCTGCGCGTAAACTCATAGCACGGATCTTTCCATAACTCACGCAAAATGCAGAACGTTATTTCTGTCGTCACAAGTATCGGGCAATAGTATGGGTAATTTGCGACAATTAAAATATCTGAAATAAAAAGTGCAAATAGAAGATACATTTCTGACGAAACAAATACGTTTTTAGGGGCCTGCGCGGTAACCACTTGTCCATTTCGCCATCTCTGAATCCCAAGGTTAACCACTGCATATTTTAACTTCTCTTTTTCTCGTTTTAGGTCCTATTTGTCTCATATTTGAAGACGCAGAACATGGGAATCTATTAGATTATCTGCAGCAAAACCAGATGAAGGATGAGAGCTCTGCACAAACGCTGTGCACATTATCTAAAGTGGACAAACTTCGAATAGGGCTTGATGTGACGAAAGGAATGAAGCACATTGCTGAAAAAAAGGTATGTAAATAAGGGTGCGTACCTCCAGCGGCCACTTTTCAGTGTGTAGGGTTGTTCTTTTGCACTCTGCTAATTAAGTGTAGTCACCAGAGGCAGTTTAAGTTAATACCTGCCCTGGACTATAACGTTACGTTCGCGGTCTTCTCACCTCGGCTATCCGGGATATAACCCGGCACGAACCAAAAGCTAGGGTGCCCAGGGCAAGTAGACAGGGCCCCTGGGGATGGCGGGTTACCCTGTCTAGCATCTTAACGCTTCAATGCGTTTTCTACAGAAACGTATGAAGAGTTGGCTCTCCCAGGGTAGCTCGGCTAGCCGGGTAACTCGGTTAGCAGGGGCTCCCTCCCGCTATGTACACAGGCCCTAAGTTTAATCTACCCAGTAAAAAATGTCAGAGCCTCGCGTTTGACTCTTGTTACCAAGTTAGATAATGCAGGGGTGGATCCAGATTCTTCTTAGGAGGGGGGGGGGGGGGGCGCCACTAAGGAATGAAGTGAACAACGAACAAGAAGGCTTATGACTAGGCAATAAGATAATGTGAACTGCTGAGAATGCATAGCAAACGAAACAGCAGATTTTTTACAATCGTACGTGAAGCGGACTGCACAGTGTTATGGCAATGCGGCGTTTAACACAAAATTTTCAACTTCGTCTCGTTTTTTACTTCAACACCAATAAACCACATAGTTTTTGTTTTCTTTTTCTTGCAGAATGCTAGTTATATTGGAAACCTGCCGGTCATCTCTGGGTGGGGTGGGAGGTGTGCACCGCCTACACGGCCTACAGGCCTCCCCTGGATCCGCTCCTGTAATAGGAAGTTGTGTAAAGCTTAAATTACTCTTGGCAATTCGCAAGCGAATGATATTTTGTGCAGACATCGTATATAGTTTAGATTCGATTTTATAAGGGTACTACAATGTTTGACGGGAAGATAGAGCTGTCTAAAAAAGAGGAACTCTCGGATAGCAAAACAAAACATGTCAGACAAAAAAAAAATTGCATGAACGTTTTTAGTGCGGCATGCCCTAGTAACGGGATAGGAAACAGCGGCCTAGAGCAGGGTTAACATCAGCTCTAGTCGGGTTTTGGTGCAAGCGTGTTGGTTCACAAAAGAGTCGACATATAGTGCTGCAATGTCAACCTGACTATAATAGATCACCTTCGAAAGGCTGAGATCGAGAGTACCTTGTGAGGGATTCTGGGATTGTCTGGGGGTAGGTGATTGTTTCTTCGCAGTAAGCTTCCCTCCAAACAATCACACAATCACTTGCACTGCCACTCGGTCTATCTCAGTCTTTTTGAAAGTGAGCTATTAGGACCATTAAGTTGATGTGAATTACCTCTTTGTCTTGTACATAGCCCGCAAAAACGTGTCTTCTATGTGTGCGCTATTCTTGCGTTCTCAATACTTGCGTCTGTTATTGCCTTTACAGAGCATTCATAAAGATCTTGCTGCTCGGAATATTCATCTCGGTAAAGATAACGTCGCCAAGGTCACCAACATTGGCAGTTTACAAGGCGTTAACGAGCAGACTTGTAACGATAACAGCTCAACGGTATGTGTCGCATATAATACATGAAACCTTGTCTACTCTTTACCAATTAGAAGCTGGTGTTCCGTGATGCTACACGAAATAATGCGCTTTTAAGGTCAAGGAACTGCAGGGTTTCATTTTTCGAACACCACCTTCTTAATATTGGGTTTCGAGTGTAGCACAAAAAAAATCAAAATGTTGACATCTGAGGAGTAGCGACTGCAGGTGAGCATGAAGATGGCGTAAATAACACTCGCCAGGACCTGCGCGCTCTATAATTTCCAATCTCGTACCCAAGGTCTTCGTTCCCCTTGACCAGCGGTCAGAAAACGAGCGACCCTGGAAAGTTCCGATTTGAAGTCCGGAAATATCGGACTTACGGCTGAACTGCGAATGCTTAGGATTCAGTGCCGTGTAACAGTTCTATTTTACTTCCGTTTATTTGAATTGATCGAAAAAGCCAACCTGAATCGTAAATCTATTGGATCTTTGGACAGATCGCACTGCGCAGTAAGGAGCGAAGACTCAAGGGACGAGGATGTGTTATTTCCAGCTAAGGACAGCGCACACTCAAATCTATTGCCTGCAAGCACCAGCTATATTCTAAAATACATTGGATATCTACCACCATCTTAATGGTGGTGATGATGATGACGACGATGACGATGGTGGTGGAAGTAGTGATGATGGTGGTGCTGGTTTTTGTGGCGGTGATCATAGCGCTTTTGATGCAATATATAACACTGGTGGTACATACATACATACATACATCACATTATTTACCCTCGGATTTTAGAGTAGCTTTTGCAGCTAATATGTCCGAGCATTTAATCATCAGATGAGGGATAGACCTCCACACCGGGAACTACGTCCCCTACTCTTTTCGAACAGTGTGTGGGTTATTTTACGTCCCACAGAATCAATTATGAAGAGTTGTGAGACGGGGCCTACGGTTTATCGTCCTTATCCGAGAAGACTAGAAAGTCTAACCATTTGCAGATGTTATTGCAAAGGCAGCACTTTCTCCTCAATTATTTAAAGACCCTGAGTGTTGGTCCGACCGGGGTTTGAACCACCGACCTCCCGCACGCTAGTCCGGTGCTCTACCACTGAGCTAACCCGTCGGCGGTTAATGATCCTTCTTTGTTTGTCATTTACAGGAAAATTCAATGAGATCGAAGTGGATGGCGCCGGAAACACTGGAAACCTCGAATTTCTCATTACAGAGTGATATGTAAGTGTGGAAAAGGTCTTACGCCACTGTAACGTGGCCGTTTGTTTGTTTGTTTGTTTGTTTGTTTGTTCGTTTATGTGGGGGGGGGGACATATCACAATTTCAACCTTCGATTTCTTGAAAAGTTTTCCTTTACTTGTACTAAGATAGCTTCATTTGTTGTTTTATTTTAAGCTGGTCTTTTGGTATATTGCTGTGGGAGATAGAAACAGGGGGTAAGTATCAGCGCAAAAGTAGATTAATAGACCAAGCAATTTTATTTCGGAAATAACATTTGTTTCAAAAGAAGTAAAAAACTTATTTTAAAACAAAATCCTGCGCACTTAGCCTTACACAAAAAAGGCTAAAACCTCTTTAAAAGATTGTATTTATTGGTACCTCCATTATTTTTAGGAGATGTTCCTTATTCTAAAATTCAAGCCAAGGATCTTTTGCAAACTCTCAAGTCTGGCCACAGAATGGAGAAACCTGCAAAGTGTTCACATGCTGTGTAAGCGCTTCAGTTCTCTCCAGAGTTTTGCTATCTAGTCATCTTTTCTTTCTTTCTTTTTTTTTTTTAACTGACTGAACTATACGGACAGAAATCTGTCTTGTGGTTTCAAAGAAGGTAGCCAGATCGCGTTGTCTGTTGTGTTATCCCATTTAGACTGAAATAAGTTTCGTTCATAACTGCGATTCACTTTAAATCTTACCGTATATATACATTGTAACTTATCTCAATTTCTTTGCGAACATTATTCTTAGGAGAATTGTCGTAGTTGTGTATCAGTATTTAATTTTAGTTCCTATCCTGTATATTACACGACCCCACAAGCATTTTGCTTTAAAACTTTTACCGTGTTTAAATAAAGAAGATGATAATGATGGTGATGATGACTTCAAATTCCAATTTTAAACCTCTCCAGTATTTCCTATTTCCCAAACTTAAACTAATACATTGAGAAAAATTATCTCTTCCCAGATATACCCAAAAGAATATCCCACAACATAGCTTCGTGAAATGAGTATAGGGATTTTTGATCACTTGAAACGCGAACGAGATATTAACGTTAAATCCATGTTAAGCGACTTAAAAACGGTTTTCACGTGTACCCCGCCTTAAGACAGTTCCAACAGCTTACGCGCATTTTTCTTTATTTTGGGTAGCTTTCATATCAGGGAATACCGGGGGAAAAGAGAAAAACGGAATGAAAACACCCCCTAACGGGAAGGAACGGTTGCATTGTATAACATTGGCATGCCAGAGGAAATAGTATGACGCCAGTTTGTCGTGTTTATAAGTGAGTTTTATTTTCTTTCAACTTTTTTTCTTATAGTTATGATATAATGACCAAGTGTTGGCAGACTGTCCCCAGTGAGAGACCCAATTTCAGCGAGCTTTGTGTGGTGCTCGATACGTTGGTTGCCAGGGAAACAGATTTTTGACAAGATCTTTGACTGGAAAGGCTATTCGAATGCAGCGCAAATGCAAACGCCAAACGCATCCACAAGTATTTTCATGCACGCGTCAATCTCGTCCCCACAGCCTACGTTACCCTTGTCCAGCGGAACGGGCAATCCTTGGCGCTCACCAAAAGGATCGAGCCTCTGGGAACGAGATTGTGCACGCGCATTTTTAAGTGGAATGGAGAAGTCACGCTTAGCTTGCGTGACTGTGCCTTTGTACAAACTAGAGAGAGTACGTACCAAAGCACGCAATTCGTTTTCTTCTTTTTTTTTTTTTTTTTTGTTTTGTTTTTTTTCATTTTCTTGGGATTTCGTCTGCAGTAAATGTTGCCTTTCTTTGGTTCGTCATGAATTCATGCTGTCACAAAGAAATCGACTATCCAGGCAGCCGTCACACAATATTAGTGTAGGCGGTGATGGCGTAATTTTTCTTTACAGATATTTACAAGTCTATCGTGAAAATTAGAGTAGTAACTGTAATACTTAAAAAATGTTAAAAAAATGTGACCTGTGCGATGCAGGTTATGTTGGTTTCACACCCCGGCACTTACATCAACGCGTTGAAGAGCACAAGAACTCGTCTTCTTCCATTGGCAAACATTTCCGCGTGGAGCATGGTTTACCCCCTAAAGATCTTTCTAAAAATTTCACTGTTTTAAAGAAATGCAAGAACGAGTTTGACTGCCTCGTATATGAGATGTTTTTTTTATTAACAAACTGAAACCTAATCTAATGTACAATCTGACTCTATTCGTACAAAAGTTTTTAGTTAATTGTTAATTTTTTTTTTACATTTTAATTGTTTTTAACACCCTCTTTTTATCTTTTAGCGCATAATTTTAGTTCATTATCTCTCAAAGTATATATATATGATAATTTTTTTAGCCTCAACTTTGAACTTGAGAATGGCCGTAGAACGGTCGAAACGTCGTGTTTTTTACCGTTAATCGTGTAAAATAGTCGTAAATATAATAGAGCCTCTTTGCAATACCTGTTTTTGAAATGCCACAATTTCAATTTATAATACTACCACGAATCTGATTGGTACTTTCAACTTTTCTAATCCAAACGAACAATATACCTATTTTGAGAATTCTCCACTTAAGAAACTTTAAGGAATCTGGCACCTGTGAAGAATTTTGGGATCGCTTTTCAGCAGCCCGATGAATGTCAAAGCACATTGAACAAGAACTTCGCAGTACCCTGAGAATACGTGGAAAAATGCATCGTTTGCTGACACGATCGGCCCAAGTAGTATCCTCCTAATCGATCACTCGATTCAAGCTCCTTGTAGTTTCGGGAATGTGTATATATGCGAATTAGAAGTGACCACAGTTTTGTGCGTCGGTGGGGTGTTCAAAGACGCTTGACGCAATGATAAAATGACAACGCGAACGAGGAGTCCAGGCCGGGCCAGCGCGTGTTTCTCAAAACTCCCGAAAACGTTTCGGGCCCGGAAAACTATTTTACGTGCACTGGGTTTATTACCAGAAATTCGATTTTTAATATTTTTAATCATCTTTTAATAAAACACGATATAAAATTGAGGAATAGTTTGCCCAAAAAGCTATTACAAATAAATGAAAACCGACCTCAAAAATACTTCTCGGGCCCGAATGTTTTCCGGAGTTTTGGGAAGCGCACGCCAGGACTCAAGTTTGACGATTATATAAAGCATACTAGGGAACTTTTCTACACTGAAAATCTTCTTTTGTCAAATAAATATTTTGAAATCATAATAAGACCTAGAACGTTTGTACGCTATATTCGGCAATTACATATTTTGAAAGAAATCCAAAACCAGGGTCGTTACGAGGTCCTGATCAGGGATCTGGGATCACAAGTCATAACAGTAATGGCGGACGTAAGTTACACACTTCCAGACTAAGCCACCTTTAAAAAGGTACATCTTCGTCAAGTTAGTCGGAGACTCAATTTTCTGTGAACTTTAGGGTCTTGAATTGAACTTAGGATGGAAGAGTTGCGGAAAAAACTGATTTTCATCGCAATAGCTCTTAAATTATTTTAAAGTTTTCTAGAATTATTGCTCGAAAGATATATTTGAAACATCTGAAAACTTCGTAGGTACATACAGATAACCACAATGTAAAGTAAGCATTTCCTCCGATTCAAGACGCGACTGGAAGCGCTGTCACCTCAACCCCACCCTTCCCAGGACAAGGTGTGTGTGTCTTTCAGTATGAATCAAATGGCTCCCATAAAATCCCGATATTCTTCTCGCAATTCTAAAACCATACAAGAACGCGAGGTCCTGCATTTAATGCTAGGCTAAGGCCGGTAGTATTCTCGGAGATAGAGTGAGAGAGATATAGAGAGATTGAACGGGTTGGGGGGGGGGGGGTGAGGAGGGTACTGGTAAAAATTTGTTTCGTCAAGTTTGAGATTTTTAATTACGCTTTTCGGAAACCAGAACATACACAAGTAAAAGTATGCATCTGGTACTTAGTTTGTAAATAAGTTGTAAATAAAAATTGGAGGGGAGATTTCCCAGGAACTGACTTCACGGAACCAAGAGTATGTTTAAATATATTATCGATTATTTTTCGTCAGTGTAGAAAATCTCCAAGACAAGGCCTAACAAAGAAGATATGTACTTCCTTTTATACCATGCCATAGAAAATACAGCCAATCAGGATGCAGGACAGCCTTTGTATATTCTTCAGTATTCCATCGAACCTTCCCATCGATCAATGCAATTCAACGGTATCACACCCAACCTTCCCATCGTGCTTTGAGATTCTCGCTCATGCTGGCCTTGCTGGCCACTGTATTTTCTATGGCATGGTATAAAATAGTTATGCAACCCTTTCTCGTGGTATACCGTGGAATATCCCACTCGTCACTTGTATTTTCTTTGCATACACACTCGCCTAAAGGCTCGTGTGTATACCAAGAAAATACAAGTGACTCGTGGGATATTCCATGGTATAACACTCGAAAGCGTTGCATAACTAGTATATATGTAATTATTAAAAACTAAACTACGGATATCAGATTTCCAGCATTTTCATTGGCTAGCCGGACACAGGCTCTCAGCTCATATACCTGCACTGCCTTATATGGTCAATGAACGCCTCAGCAAACAGAGAAAGCTCAATAAAATTTGTTCCTTCGACAGGGCAACCATTGAAACATGAATCGTCTCGCAGCGGCGGAATTAACGAGTAGAAATTTCGAAACTGGAACCGAAATACAAATGGAATTCAACTTTTCGTTGCTGAGTGTCTTAGAACGACAACAAACAGTGCTGCGATGGTGTTAAAAAATTTCTTGCAGCGTTGATGTAAAAGCTAATAGTAAAACGCACTTTTTTTTACGGAAATACTGAGTTTTTGAACTTAACTAAACTAAACTGAAAATATGTATTGAACAACAAGTGTCGATGTCACCAATCTCCGGCTGTAGCTATGCTCACGGGCCAGTCTATTCAAAACAAACTGAACAAACAACAACTTCAGCTAAAATTTGCAGCACTAATCCACTAATGAAAACCTTTCGAGCGATCAGTGACAC
The DNA here is from genome assembly GCA_016490735.1 of Pachyseris speciosa. Lineage (NCBI taxonomy): Eukaryota > Metazoa > Cnidaria > Anthozoa > Scleractinia > Pachyseridae > Pachyseris > Pachyseris speciosa. The sequence continues at coordinate 1,650,736 of JAEMWC010000057.1, read as the reverse complement.
TTTTTAAAAAATTAACATACATTGAAAATGATCTGACCTGTACTCGATGCAAAGGTATCAATCACCAGCTTCAAACTTTCCGGTCAAAGATATGATGTTTTCTAAAAAAAAAAAACCAAGAGAATCGCCGTCCTTGTTGTTTTTGTTATTCCGGCCTGTTCGGCCGCGGTTCCAGTTTTTGTTCCACGCATCAAGACAAATTTCTACAAGCCATTTCTTGAAGCATTTCCCGGACATCTTATCCCTCATTTATCTTGTTTCCGACCAGGTCTGGTGAGACAATGTTCCAGTCCAAATAAATTGAAATTAAGTCTTCATTTCGATGAAATTCGCCCACGGTGCTGTTGTTTTGATGGATTACAAATTCGCTTCCTCCGACTCGTACATCTACGCGAAAGGCGTTCCACCCTCTTTGAGCAATAATTGAATATTTTGTAAGAAACTACAGACCATTTACAACTATTCAAAGCAAATAATCTCTGCACGTTCTCCAAAAAGGACCCTAAACTGAAGCTTCAACGTTGTTCTCGGACAGTTTCATTGAATTCATGATTTTCAACTTCGCTCGGAAACGTTGCAACACACCGAAAGGTTTTCGCGCCCTTTGGTTTAGTCATATGTGGTGCACAAATGTTTCATTCGTTTGGTTTTCTCTTTCTCTAAGTTCCTTTCTTTCACTTTTTTTGTTCAGATTCTCAATTATGCGTCGTAGAGTTTTTAATAAAACAATTATTCTACTCGGGCTTGCTGGATATGAAATGATTATAACCACTCGGCGCTACGCGCCTCGTTTGTCATTAATCGTATCTATAACAAAATTCTCGATAGTGATTGGTTCTCCGCGCGCCTATTTGTCACGTAATCGACGCGCGATCACGTGGGTGTCCAATTACAGGTATCCAATTTGAACTTTTTGTAATTGGACACCTGTAATTGGATACCCACGTGATTTTCACGTCAATTACGCGCGCTTTAATGGCTTCCTTTGCAAACTTTTCCTGCAGTTTTCAAAACATATGGAAAGCGCTACAGACGTTTTCGCTCAAAAGACCTTCCCAAAAGAAATTTTTAATTCCGAAATTTGTTATAGATACGATTAGTTAGTAATTGGACCTCGAAATTTGTTATAGATACGATTAATTAGTAATTGGACCTCGTGTCGTACAATTCAGGGAGTAATCGCGCTCGTATTTTCAAATCAGCCTCGCGCTTCGCGCTCGTCTGATTTTGAAATTACTCGCGCGATTACTCCCTTAATAATATACATGAAAAAAATTCTCGATTCTGATTGGCTAAGAGAAATGCAGTTTTTAGGAAACACCGGTGCAGAAAAAAGGTAATTCGGTGCAGAAAAAAGGAAATACAGTGCAAAACAAGGTAAAAAACTGAGGATTCTGATTGGTTAATAAACAAAGGCGCTGCGATTGAGCCAATCAAACGCGGCCTCTGAATGGCGCAAAGTCTGAAAAGCTGCAAGCGACTCTGCGAGCCAAAACAATGGCTGGCTTTTTGAGCAGGTTTTCTTTCTTCGTGACCGCAATAACAGCAGAGAAGCTGCAAAACAGCTCTAAAAAGGAGAAACGGCTGCGAAAAGCACTGTATTTTAGCTGTCTGTTTGGAAACAGTGGTGTCCAGAGATAACGAACTAGAAAGCCTGAAGGTAATGATTACAGCGCTTGATAGACACTTAGCAAACAAAGTAGCCTTATAGCTATAGCCTGTAATTGTTTAGCCAGTTTTCACAGCTAAAAACGCTTTAAAAACATCGAGAAAACTGTTGTTTTGGTTCACCTTAGCTTCGTTGCGTTGCTTCTGCAACGTTAAGAAGCTATCTCGCAATTTTTTCATGTATATTATTAATAAGTAATCACATGATTTTTCTCGTGCAATTTGGAATAAATAAGCACTTATAAATTTTTTCAAAGACCACAAATTGCACTCGCCCTACGGGCTCGTGCAATTTTGTGAGTCTTTGAAAAAATTTACTCGTGCTTATTTATTCCAAATTGCACTCGAAATCATGTGATTACCTATACGAATTGTACTCCACTTGGTCCAATTACTATTACTTATCACTTCATATCCAGCGCGCCCTCGTAGAGTAATAAGCCGGGAACCGATTCTCCGAGATCAGACGGATTTTGTTAGGCAGTGGTCGCAAAGGCTCACTCAGACAACACGGTAGCGATTAGATGCATTCTCAGAAAAAGAATAACTCATTCTTTTTCCTATTTCGAAAGAGAGTGTTTCTATTTCTGACAGAATAGCTTTAAAGTGAAATATGAAACGCCACCAGGAGGAGCGAGGAGCCAAAAATGTTTACAAAACGAACGGCTGTCACTTTTAATCATCCTGGATTAGCTCGATTGAATAAATGATAAGCATGCCGGATGTTTGGAGCCCTCCAATTAATCCGAAAACTGATCCTTAGAAAATTTATCGCTCTTTATCTTTTGAAAAAAAACATATCGTTCATTTGGTTGGCACTGTCATGTTTTATAAGAAAATTTACCAAACAATTATAATGTCAATCAAATCAATTTGACACTTCTTGTGTGGTGACCTCATTTCCATAGAAACAAGAGCGGAGAGTTTCACCGACACAAAGTCGTAATTTGCTGCATGATTATGACCTGTTAGATTCTGGAGAGAAATTCTCTCTCAAACAGTGGTTTTTCTAGTTCCCTAAGAATGAACGACACAGAGGTAAGAAACATTTTACTAAAGCCTCACAATCCTTTGAGAATTATCGTCCGTCAAAGGAAGAATTGTTCCAGAGCTTAAAGTAAATCGCTTAATTATTATGCTTGACTTTGCGCCAGCCTTTCAAACTTTTTAACTTAACCATTTGTAGCTATTCGTTCTATTGTCATTCTTCATCTTTAAAGGAAAGAAAAAATAACGGTGCGGGAGCACAAGATGACGGAGATAACGCGCCAGTAGAGGAACAAGATGAACAACTCGAGGAAGAGGGCTTTCACGGTACAACAGCTGGTAAGCTGGAGTGACCATGGCGATCAATATATTTTATGGCAAAGCTAACTTTTTTGGTCGAAATATAAAAGATTTGTGTGATTTGAAAAAGAGCAAAATATTTTATATGTCAGATCTCTCGGCTTTTGAGACTTCCAAGCTTACTTGCTTTTTAAATTTTTGACGCTTCGGTGCCTAAAATAGCGCCATAGTCCAAGTTGCAAACACTGGCGAGGTTATTCGGTTTACATGACATATGGCGTTTACCGTTTTCGTGCTCAGAAAGAAAGCTAAATTTCTATTTACTTAATAATTCGAAGAAGAAGTCATTACTAGTATAAGTTCCATTGTTTACTGATAGTAAAATTGTTATGAGTTCAGCATCGCCTTCGCAAACAATTTAACTTAAGCTTATTTCGTTATCGAGTGAGCAAATTTATTTTGCTTGCTTATATGAAAACTATCTGCTTATGAATGTTTGCGGAAATGATTGTCCCCCATATTAAACTTTCTGTGAGGTTTCGTGACCAGGAAAGAATAAATTGACCAAATGAGAACAATGAACCTTCAAAATGCAATCAAGCACACGACAGATGTAAATTTCATAATAGGATTACGCTTAAATACGAAAAGCAGAAACGCTTCCCACGCAAATCGGACACCTTTTGCCAGCGAAAATAGCGAAACAATATTCAACAACATCACAGGCCGAAGTACTATTTTTAAAATACATTCTTTTAGCCAAAATTTTTAGAATAATTTGATTTATGATTGCAAAGTGCGTTCCTTTGGTGTACTTTAGAGAACCTGATGCTAAGGGGGTTGGGTGGTGTTTGAGAGGGGTGCAATATTCAAAGAAGCTTTATTTGGGTGAAGGCATTCTTCTTGACTTTCTGGTACATCCTCTGTCCTGCAAATACAGGTACTCCTTAGTGATCCACTGAGGTGAACCCCAAGGGTGTCACTGAAGATTCATTTATTATATAATAATTATTATTGCTGATTATTCCAATTATTGGTGTACTCTTGGAATAATCAACAAAGAGGTTTGGACAAACAGGGACCCTTTTTCTCCCAATTCAGACCTTCTTAGAGAGAAACCACACAAGCTGAATAATTAGCAGACCAAAACATTACTTTATGTGTGACAATATACCGACAAGCGGTTGGAAATTGTAAAATCTCATGCCCCAGCTCCTCTGAGGTGAATAGTACTTGCTAATCACCTCCGAGTTAACCAATCAGAGTGTGTGGAAAGCACTATTCACTTGTGTGGTATATACTAATATATAACACATTTAATTACTGCGCTGCTTCCCAGTGGTTCAACAGTGCTTTATAGATGTTTTTAAAATACAAATGTGTGCTAATGTTTACTGGCAATCACATTATATAAGTTTAACTAGCATTCTTTTTTAACACTTTGTGATAAGTCTAGGTATAAGAATTATGGACATTAAAGTTTCATAAATAATTGATCCTCAGGAGGTGAAGAGGATCAAGCCAAAAAGCAGGAAGCAGATGGTGAGAACAAGAGTCCAAGACATTCTGACAAGAAAGACCAGGATTTGTCAAAGCCAGCTAGTTCCAGAGCATCAACGCACCTTGACAAGAAAAAACAGCAGATGTTAGCACAGCTTAAAAGACTGAAGTCACAGATGATTGAATTCAAACAGTCTGTCCACAGACCTGAAGTGTATGTAGTATGGATTTTTCTGTTGTAAACTCCCCCAAGGAAATTTTTTTTTATGAGTGTTGGGCTCAGATCTATGTCTGCATTTAGATGATCTTTACAAAACAATTCTGTTTGCAAAAAGTCATAAAGATTTACCAAATATTCACAAAGTTATGGCATTATGTGCCAATTGGCCTTGTTAGGGCTTAAAAAGTTAAGGACTCCACCCTACTTTTAAGACCTTTAATCAAAACAAAGTTCACATAATGTAGACCAAAAGGAGTAAACAATGGCGTCTTGCATTGTGGGGTAATAAATACTCACTCTGTTAGGCCAAGTTACATAACTTGCTCCAAACATGTTAGTGATGATCCACTGTAACTTTTCACCTTTTTTCCTCATCCTATAGGAGGCCATTCACTCCAGACATCTTTAACAGCTTGTCGCCATACTACAACCAGTACTTGGTCAACTGTACAATCCAAGATTTACAACAGGTAGACATCTCCTTTTTTATGTCCAACTTTGTGACTTAAAATCCATGTGGGCACCTGTGCATATTTTTTGTCTCAATTTTGAAATGCATTTAAAATGTAATTTTACATTAAAAAGGGAAAATGCTTTGGAACAGACAAAACTAAAACACAGTTAATTCCAGACAATTAGACCCAGGACTCAAACTAGGGATTTCATGGATCTGTGTGCCTTGACAGCCTGATTAATCTAAATTTAATAATAAAAACCAATGGACAAGCTAGGAAGCTAACAGAAGCAGTTGGTTTTCTAATATTGTTAGCTCCCTGTTCAAAATTTAGGTTCTAAGTTGCAGGTAAAATAAAAGAAAAGAATAAAAAGAAATGCAAATAAGGAAAAACTTTATATTTACCGGTACATGAAGTATGTTGCTTCGTCATTAAAAATGAAAGTTGAGCACATGGAACTGCATGACTACCTACAGTACCTCAACCAAAAAATGTTGTCAACTTTTAATCTTACTTTAGTACAACCTATACATTTAGTGATTGGTTAGAATTTTAAGGAGGTCTATATATTGTAAAAGAGTTTCTCTTTTATTATTCATTATTGTTTAGGATCTACGAATTCCCAGAGGTTATGGACACAGACCTACAGCACTTGGAGTAGTAGGTAATGAAGGAATCATTTTTCATTGAGCCAAGAGGGTAAAGCCTATTGAATTAAGAAACTGTTAAGCTATATTAGTGAGGCCCTGTTAGGGTAAATTTCAACAGGCAACACGGCTCTGAAATGGCAACATGAAGGAATTGAAATTACGATGAATGACAAGACCGCTTCAGTGAAATGGTGACAGTGACAAAAATAAAAGCAAAATGGACAGTAGCAGTGACAATTTTAAATAAGACAGTGACTTGATGGCATTCGGGCAGAGGAGATTGTCGAGAATGAGTTTGTATTTTCAAAAAGGTAATCGTTCTGTCGAAGACAATCTTCTGTGTGGAAACACAGCCCCTAAATAATGAAAAATGCATAATTTTTTTGTTGGAGAAACGATCTCAGAAACGTTCCGAACTTTTCAAAATTGTGGCATCGACATCAGTGTCACTGCATGAACTTCCAATAGCAACATGCAGCCCTTCCAAAATTGTGACATGTAAAGGTTTGAAATTGAAATGGGCAACATAAAGACCCCCCCAGCAGGGCCTCATTAGTGGGGAGACAAGGGGTGGGAGCCCAGGAGAGTAGGTAGTAGGGGAGACAGTAGGTGGGAAAGGTGATGTTGGGAGGAGGGAGTTTTAAAAGGGGAAGGGGCCAGGGATAGAATTAGTTTTATAGGCACCTGACTTATTGGGGTGGGAGCAACATGAGTAAGGGTGGGAGTCAAGAGAAAAGGTATGGAAGGTAGGAGAACAGGATATGGGAAGTGGGAGGTTTTGATCCCCCTGTCACCCCCATGTTAAGATCCTTCATGAAAGTCCCTATGCAAATCCCGAGTGGGTCTGACTGCCCACACGAGAGCCTCCTTAAGATAGGCCCCAACTCAAATACAAGACAGTCATCTTCGGCAACTAAGGACAGCCAGCCGTTATGTAGAAAAAAGGGGGGAAATTGGCTGGGAAATTTAGGGAACTGATTATCCTCTTTTATAACATGTTATAATCCATATGGTACTGATATGTTGAAAACCTGAGATGATTAGTTAGTAACGTACATGACCTTTTTTTCATAATTTGCTTAGATCCAGAAGTTGCATGGAGAATGGATAAGTAAGTGATAATCATGAATTTCAAATTTAAGAGAAGTGTCATTGTTTTAATTTAAGCATGGCAACATTAAATGATACACTTGCTATTTTTTTTTTTGGCAGCTTTCCCAATCCAGTTCAACAGTCAAGACTTCCTGGAAGGCTTTTCCGCCCTACAGATTGGTATGAACTTATCATATTTACCAGTGAATTAGAACTTCATTATGCTTCTGTATTTTCACTCATCCACACTTTTAGGTTACATTTAGGTCATTCAATTATACATCCCACATCATGAAGGGAGCAGAAAGTAATCCAGATCCCCTGCTTCTTTCCCTTTTTGCAGATCTTTTTTTATAATACAACAAAAGTACTCAAGTGCTTTTGGTTGATAATTTATCATTTCGATACTAGTTGCACAAAAATGTCCAAAGCATTAAGGCACCACACACAACAGACTTCTGCCATAGTGTTTTGGTTTTTGCAATTTGTTTTTACCAGCAGTAGAAATGCACTAATTTTATTTGTAGCAGCAATTGCTGTGATGGATCAATTTGACATTAGCCCAGCTGCTGTGCTGCTGTGCAAGTAGTAGATAGCCATTGCAGGAGACACCCTGACATTTGCACTATTTAATTAAAGACAGGCACAGATGCCTGCGAATGTCAGGGCGGCGGAAAAAAAGTTGTGCCTGTACCCCACAGGTAGCCCAAGCTCGTGATTTGTGTTGACCTTTGTAACACAAAGAGCGCACGTGTCACGTAATTTGAGCATCAACTTGACCTTTGTGAAATTATAAGGATTTGTATGGCGGAAAATTGTTTCGAATTTCAAGGCAAAATTAGGAATGATTTTTCAATAAATTTTCCTCACATTAACTCCTCTATAGTTCCTTTTGTGTCCCGTCTGGTTTCTAGGTCGATTTGTGGCAATTTCTTGGAGTTTCTGTTCCAACGGTTTAATAGAGAGAAAAGTTGAAACAGAAACTCCACGAAATCGCCACAACACAAATCGCGTGCTTGGGTAGCCTCCAACGCAGTCGTTTTTAGGGGACTCGTATTTCATCTCCTCCCCAGGGAGGAAGTGAATAAATACGAGTCCCCTAAAAACGACTGCGCAGTAGGCTAGAGCTTGGGCTACCTGTGCTGGACCTGTCCTTCATTTCCACACTTGCTCCAGTCTTCTTACAAGGATTGTAACAGTTGTGTGTGTAACAGATGGACACAAAATACAGACTATTTACTCCATAACAAGCTGGCCAGCCAATTTGAAAGTGAGAAACTTTAATATATGGATTATTTGTGAAATAATTGCGTTCCTTGTTTCAGGAGTAGAAATACGGCCACACCACGTGACAATCAAGGCAGCACCAGGCTCCCTCCTTTACCAATGCCAACTTTCCCAAAATTCAACCAATCAAATTATCAACCCAGCAAAATGACATATGATGAGCTGAGAAACTTTAGGTAAGAAATCCAACATCATATTATCATACCTAATATAGACTGCGAGGTGCTCTCTAAATTCGGTGATAGATTGTGGAGCAGGAGACATACACCGCACGCGAGTGTCTTTCTCCCGCCCCCACGGGGGATACTCCCAGAAAATTTGGGTGGGGGTGTGCGGCCCGCTTCCTGAAACCCTTACCCGATTTCAGACCAAAATCTGCGATTTTCCGTACCCTATTTCAGACCTGACCAAAAATTTGATACCCTATTTCAGACCTATTTCACGTACACAGTTGGCGTAAACATAATTAAAAGACAAAAAAAAGGGCTTTTGTTGATGGTGTTTATATCGCTTAATGATGAAGAAGTAGCTTCTTCTAAAAAAAACACTCAATTCAAGACAAGAGTGCACGAACCATACCCAATTTCAGACCAAAATGGTCAAAATTGATACCCTATTTCAGACCAAAATGCTCAAAATTGATACCCTATTTCAGACCAAAATGGTCAAAATTGATATCCTATTTCAGACCAAAACGGCCAAAAAACCCTACCCTTTGGGACCGCACATACCTATATAGCCCAAATGACAATCCATCGCCGAAATTAGAGACTACTTGCAGTCTAGATACCTCATGGAGTGACTTTTGGAGTCGAAGAGCCTCGAAAAAACTTTAAAAAAAACTTCAAGGGGTATTTGCGATTGTTTTCAGGGAAGACCTAAGCCACACGTACGAAAGACAAGCGGAAAAGCAAGCTAAGGTGGATTATGAGCGAACAGTGCAGGACTGGCACAGGATGAACCTCTCAGAACTCAAGAAATTACCCCCAAGCCCGCGATCCCACATCAAGAAAGCTATTGTGTCATATCTTGGGACATCCCGAGGGTCTAGCCGGGCGCTTGTACCGCTAACCAAGGATCTGAATGCAGCCACTCCCGAACCAATTGCACAGCCTTAGATTTTATTTTATTTTTTTTTTTTTTTAGGGGTTGCCTACTGTCTCAACAGGTTCTTTTGTTACAACAGACTGTCTCAATAGACGGTCTCAATATTATCAGATATTATCAATATTATCAGAAATTACGTATCACGTTTTTTTATTTTTTTTTACTGTCACTTTTTTCTTTTCTGTGTTCGAAAAAAAGGTCGACTTTTCGTAATCTCTAGATGTGGATTGGGTGCGAGGAAAAGAAAGAATAATAGCTACGGAAGTTGCGGCCAAGGAACTAGTTGACATCTTCCTCTCGTGTTTTTCTAGAGAAGTCGGAGGAAAGAAAGCAGGTGCTTGTCTTTGTGTGGATTCGCTGTTCGATTTGCAGAATTGTGTACGTGCATGCAATGGTAATTTCCTTTCATTCTTCAGAAATTTTGTGGGTGAAAAAGTTAGAGATGATAGCAGCTATATGAGCTTTTTTTGAAATTTTCGCAAAAGCAACTTTATAATACGTAAAACTGCTCGCCTTTTCTGGGAATGAGACAAAAAATGTAAGCATGCATTTCTTAAAGAAAGAGTTAAGTAACTTTCGTTTATTGTGTGCCTTGTTTTTACGGCAAATTTTTAACACATTGCGTGATTGATGCATTTGAAGTTGTTAACTAAGCAAACAAATCACGTTTTGTATTATTTTTTTTTAATATTTCGTAGCAAGAATCCTATCGCCTCTAGTTCTAGACAAAATTTTGTTCGTGTCTGATTGGTTTAAATTGTCACGTGATTTGATGCTGGTTTCATCCGGTGAAAAATCCCGGATGGGTAGAAATTGTCGGCGATAACAACTCTCGTTTATTCTTCACATACATTAGCAAACAGCTTTGTAACACATTGTACTTTTATCCATACGTTTAGTCATTGAGCTGTAAATTCCAAGATGGCTTTTGTTCGGAAGAAAATATAATGCACATGTCATCGGCTTCCCCGTGGGGTCGACCCCCGGGCCTACCAGGGAGATATGTGGGAGACTACAAGGAGATGGATGGGATTCTTTGCCAGAGGGTAGGGGAAAATCTTGACATTGGTTTACGATCAAAGATTTGGGGGTAGGGGAATTCACAAGTTTGAAAAGGATGTCACGGGGATTTTCAGCTGAGAGACACCTCACCTAGGGGACATTGTCTTGAGAGATTCCCCGCCCCCTCGGGGAAATTCCTCAAGTTTGCTTGACTGATTTTACAATCCCCCTGGTTAGCCCGGGGGTCGACCCCATGGGGAAGCCGATGACATGTGCATAACAGTGAACAAATTAGAAGAATGTCATGCCTATCAATCTTATAGTTGGACCTTAGAAATGGCAGCAATCTATTGTTTAAAGGGGCACTGTCACGCTATTGTACCATCACTTTAAAAAGCTTAAAATTGCCAATGCATCAGTGGAAACCTTAAAATAATGGTCTAGTTTTGCTGCCAAAGACTGTAGTACTGCATTGACACCATAAACTCCTGTATTCCATCAAAGATGACGAGGATGGAAATGGATTGAAATTTGAAAAAACTTGCCAGTTTTTTCAAAATTTCAAGCTATGCATTGAAAAATCACCAAAAAAGTTATTATGGTTAGCTCTTCCTGCTAGAATTTCATTGGAATTCATCTTGCTCATTCTGTAGGAGCATTTTTTGCACGATAACAGGTAAAAGTTAGTAATTTTGGCAGAATTGAACCAAAAACAGCATAAATCGCGGTGACAGTGCTCCTTTAAACAGTAATTCCCAGTGGAGTTTAGGCTTGTCACAAGATTGGTCAAAACCCGTCAAAATTAGTGAAAAATGAACTTCATGACTGGAACTATAATTATCTGACAACTGGAAATAATAATTGTACGTGTTTTTAGTTTTATGCTCTTTTCAGCAGTTCAAAAGTGTGTTAAATTTATTAGTTTCCTTTTCACTCGAAGAAGTAAAAATAAAGAAGTAAAGCTTGGGAGTTGTTTGAACGTTCCTCTTGTATATAAATAAACAGAGCATTAATGAAACGTTTGTGTGAGTTGTATGTACATATAGCCAAAGGCGACGGTAACTCGCTTTTTATATTTTATGGTCTACAGTGTAGTTACCATTCTGTTTTAAGGACATGAAAATCAGCCTGTTTTAATAGTTGACAAATGTTTTCGAATATTGAAACAGTTTAATAGTAAGTAAAATTACCGATTGTCAGTGCTGAGGGAAAACGGAAAAATAAGTTTTAGTAACACTGACGCTTACTGAAGTAAGAGGCAAGAAGCGACACTCATGTACAGCCATGTGCCACGCACAAGTTCAACACGGTGCGACTTTCGCGCGCGTTCACGCACCTTTCCAGTTTGAAAATCTTGTGCTCCATGATTGCAACGGTTAGAAGGTAAGTGAAAGAAAAACATTAAAATAGGTATTCCCTTTCAAAACTAAATAGGACGTGTTTGCGGTCGAATACAAGAACGCCGAAAAGTGTCAACACACGTTTCTTTTGTCTGCAGTCTTTATTACATTTTGAGCTGTACGAAAATTAATTCGCTAAGCCAACTGTACCGGTGCCAAGGGACCTGTTACAATTGAGTTTCCATGGAAACCGCGATAATCCTGGAACCACAAGCATACAGAAACTCGATATTCCTGTGAGGTTTTTTTTGTTGTTTCGTTTTTCTTTTGGTAAGTACTGATCTTTAGGTATCTACAGCTGTACAAAGCTTCTGTTTTCGGTTTCAAACCCAAACAATATGTTGACCAATATGCTTGGCTAGCTAGTTTTAATTACAATAACTACTCAACAAAGAACTTCTCGGCGAGAAAGTGTTTTAAAGAAAACAATATCTTTCTTTACTGATGAGAGTTTTGTTTTAAAGCAAACTTGTGAAATAATGGCAGACGAAGCCGTGAAAGACAAGAATCCACAAGGTAACGGTAAGGGTAAATTAATTTCACTAACATTTGAGAACTAACACGATAATTGACAAATGTTTACATTTAAGGACTTGTTAAACCAAACACACCGAGCTCATGACCGGCATGGCCAATGTTAATAAACCCGTGCGCTTCCAAGTTCCAGATGTTAATAACCCGTGCGCTTCCAAGTTCCAGATGTTAATAAACCCGTGCGCTTCTAAGTTCCCCAGGCTCCCGTTCGAGGAGCCATCGTTAAATCACACTTCACTTTACAAGGCGCGTCACTTTTAGGAGCAACAAGTAAACTTACCATGAGAGAAACTCGGAACTTCTTTGTCGTTTTAAGGAATCGATTGAAGAACAAACAATAAATACCTCGGCTAGCATCAAACCCTTACTGCTAAGAAAAAAGAAAAACCACACTGAGAAAGACTATAATCCGCTGACAAGGTTTCTCTTCGGCGCTGTCGCACAATCTAATCTTGTCTAGTGTACTTAGCTGTCCGCTTTGCATAAATGCCACGAAAATTTCTGTTCGCCCAAGTACATCACTGGTTTTGAAATGTTGATATTTTTTAGACGAATTTTTGGCATCATAATTCAAGGTTAAAAATCCTCGAGTATAATAAAACCTGACTTTTCCATGTGTACCTCTGGTGGAAAGAAATCTTGGTCGCTATAGCCTCGTGTAAAGACCAAAAACCTCGGAGCACGGGCGTCCGTAGACGTTTAAACTGGAGGAAAATGAACCGCCATTGTTTACAAAACTAATGCTATTTACAAAAGAAACTTTGTTGAGTGGCAAAAAGAAAACCCGCTGTAGGACAGAAAATTTCGATTCAAGCCGTGGCCTCAAGCAAGAAATTGTTATATATCCTCTCCGCCGCTCTTCACAGATAACATTCTCATTACACCACAAAAGTGATCTGCAGAAAGTATAGAAAGCACCAATTGTTTGGTTATTAACCATTTATTTATAAGCTGCTATTCCACTTTCTTCAACGATTATGATGACGGAATTTAAACGCGACATTCGGGTTTTAAACCAAGCCGAGATTTTTTTGTAATTAATTTATTCGCTTGCTTGTTTAGTACTAGTGCACTATTCTTGTGCACTAATATTATGTTTGAATAAGTGTGATTAGTATATACCACACAAGTGAATAGTGCTTTTCGCGCGCACTGATTGGTTAACTCGGAGGTGATTAGCAAGTACTATTCACCTCCGTGCAGCCGGCGCGCGAGATTTTACAATTTCCGACCTCTTTTCGGTATATATTGTCACACATAAATTAATGTTTTGGTCCGCTAATTATTCAACTTGTGTGGTATATACTAAAACAATTATTCACCTCAGTGTCGCCTCAGTGTCGGTGAAAGCTTCGCGGCTCGGTAGATATCCACCACTATTTACCTCCACCTCGGTGAATAATTGTTAAATAAACTGAACTGAATACTTACTTATCGACTCATTCTTTTCATATACTGTTTTAATTGACGCAGTTTCGATGCCAAACAAGCCACTGTCACGCTTTTGTTCCTATTGTGACCTATTATTTGTACCCGCAATGCGATAAAACTACTAGAAAAGTTACAATTCACCAATGAACAATACTACTACTCCAGGATTACTGTAGCCTCTTCTTGTTGTTCTCCTTTCCAAGTAAGCAGTGCGCCGTAACTCCCTTATTGTGGATAATGTATTGTCATTGGGTTACCGTAAAAGCTCTTTTAAGCCCCCCGGGGGGCTTATTTAATTTCAGGCCTTATTAACGGGGGGCTTATTGGAGAGGGGGGCTTAATAGAAAGGAGGGCTTATTTCTAATCTTTGTACACACCGTTTTCGTGTTAAATAGTTTCTGTACAAATCTCAAACAACTGCAGTAAAACTGTACTATTTTTAAAATACCGAGTAGGAAACAGTATTGTGTGTTTTAATGTATATTTGTTTAAAAAAACAAACCAACTATTATACTAAGGGTTATATTAAATGCACGAATAGTTTTAATCACGGTTGCTAGTATATTTAGGATATTTTTAATATTTATACTTAGCTCACGCCCCTACTGGAAACCAGCTATTGTTTTTTTATATTGTTGAATAGGCTAGCGTGATAAAATAAAGTTCTTCTTCTTATCTTATCTTAACTGGGCCGCATAAAGTGTATTTCGTAAGAGGTAATAGGAGGAGGGGGGGGCTTATTTAAAAAACCGACTTCCAAACGGGGTGCTTATTAGAGAGGGGGGGGGTTAAAAGAGAGGGGAGGCTTAATAGAGCTTTTACGGTAGTTTAAGTAATGTACTGTAAGTTCTCTTTCTCTCTTCTCTCTTTTTTTTTTGTGCGTTTTTGAGTGTAAGTTGTTGAAGTTTAAATATAACGTCTGAAAAAATACAATTCACCCGTGTTATCTCATTCTTTTCCCTTACAGCAAATGAAGGAGAAGCAGACACTGAGCTCCAGTCCTCACGCGATAAAGGAAAGCAGAGGCGATCTCAGATGTTGTGTGAACTGTACCGAGTTAGGAAAGATATGGTTGACAACAGTACAATTGTGAGCAAACCGGAAGTGTAAGTATGGTCATCTCAGTTTGTCAACAATAAAAATAAAAAAAGATGAGTTATCACAAAACTTGAGGATTTATCAACACTGGTGCAAACGTTAGTATTTGCTACGGCGATGACCAGCGCTAACTACTGGAAAATTATTGCTTTCATTCCCTAATAGTGAACGATTACTGAAAAATATGAAAGGTGTCAGTTGATGCAGAGACCAATTTTCACCGTCGGTGCTGTAACAAATAGAGTAAGAGCAGTAAGGAGAAGTCGGATGTTGATATCACCTAAAGCTTCATCCACTCGATCTCTCAAACGCTAGTACCGCCGGTATAATAGACAGCCACACTCACACGGAAACGTACAGCTCAGTAGCTCTCACCTGGTCTCACGCCTGACTTCAGCAGCGCATCGCCAAGGTTTTGTTCAAGAACAAACTCGAGAAGCCACGATAAGACTTCATGGTCAAAGATAGATATCTACTCTAAAATGTATTAAGCGCTTTACAGATTGGTTGTTGTTCTTCTTGTATTGATTTAGGAAGCCGTACACTCCAGACGTTTTCAACGACTTGTCTCCTTACTACAACAAGTTCATCGTGGACCATATGATAAATGACCAGGTATTAAGAAAAGACAATACTTATAGTTCGCAACTTCCGTATGGGTGCGTTCAAATTTAATTGCCGATTGCGGTGATAATAATGATATTAATAATAATATTTATTTATATGGCGCAAATTCAATTATACAATTTTCAAATGCGCCTCACATATATGAAATCAAATCAACTCTAAATAAATCAAATCAAATCAAATGTTGGTTTTTGTGGAGAGGGGAAAATAGGAGTACCGGAGAAAAACCTCTCGGAGCAGAGTAGAGAACCAACAAACTCAGCCCACTTATGACGCCGAGTCCGGGAATCGAACCCGGGCCACATTGGTGGAAGGCGAGCGCTCTCACCACTGCGCCAACCCTGCTACCCCCCAACAAATAGAGGAGTAACTGAAGAAAACAGACGATTTGAATCAATGAATGAGTAAATGAAATGTTCACGTCGATTTGAGAAAATTGTTGGAGTAGAACAACCAACACTTGAAATTAGCCTGCGTGGCAGGCGGTAGAAAGGGGAGGCCCGGGGGGGGGGGGGGAGAAACGAGCGCAGAGTGCGCGGAGCGCGCGCTATCCCCCTCCCCTTCTACCGCCTGCCACACAGGCTAACTTGAAATCATCAAGTCGCACCTTCGTGATTTTGGTATCCTTGGTTTACCTCCGTGAGATTGGGTACAATAGCAATTGCTTGCGATCAACTGAACCATTCTCAATCTCGCGACAAATGGTTCAAAACATTTCAACCAGAGCTGTGTGGAGAGATGGCATTACCTTTTTTTTTTTTTTTAGTTTTTTGCAAGTGGTCTGCCGTTTTGCACAATAAAATAATAATTAAAACGGGATCTTTGTCTGCTTGTGTTTTCGTTCTTTGTTCGTTTTGCCCCACACCAGTTAACTAAAGCCCCAAACCAAATGGGATGCAGCTATGCTCTGCATCTGAGGTCAGCGGGAAATGTGCTGAACATTATTTTGTATTTCTGTCACCTTCAGGTCGATTATGTTCCTCGACCGGGATGGGGTACAAGAGCCACTACCTTCAGGCTTGTAGGTAAGAGGTTTGTTAAGCCTTCGTATGAGCATTGATAAACTGGATTAAAATAATCTGCCAACTATAAAACTGAACGTGGACACTCGAGAGTTCCCCGTCATTCAGCAATGGGTGATATATTGGAAGAGAATGAACGGTACGGTGCGTAGGAACTTTGTGGAACTTGAAGAGGTGGTGACTTTTCGTTAATTCCATTAAACAAATTCTACGCACTAAAAACATCACACGTAACGGATTGGTTTGGCTGCTTTCTAACTGGTTTTTTCAGATCTATTTTCGCAATAAAAGTTACCATAATAAAAGTTCCTTTGCCGTACTGTTAGTAAATTATACCTATACTTGACGTCCATTACAATGTAAACAGTACTAACTTGCGTCTCATAGTAGCCAGTTACCACAACTACATCCACGATATTTCTTTTTCTCATTTCTTTCAGATCCAGATGAATCGTGGCGAATGGATCAGTAAGTTCACAATTCAATAAACATTTCCCGTATCTCTTTTACAACATCAGTTAGTAACTGCGAAAAGAAAGCCTAAAAAACAACAGGCTTGAAGGGGATTCGACCTTTGCAGTTCCATCGCAATAAGCTCCTAAGTAACCGCTCAGATCAAATCAGCTATGTGTGGGGTTTCTCTGCTGGTAGCTTAGTTACCGTGCCTAGTTGGTCTTCCTTTATAGTTTTTACCATAATGCTGACTTTCTTCTGATAATTTTTTGCAGTTTTCCAGGTCCAAAGTATGATTCAGTGATACCTCGCTGTTTTTATAAACCCCAAATTTGGTATGTATTTATACCTAAACCAATTGCAACATATTACGTAGAAATCTAAGGCAATTCAGTCAGAAGGCTAACCCGAGCGAACCATGGAAACTGAGCGCGCTCAAAAATGTTTTCCCGCCGCGAGAAGATTTTTAACCGGCTCGGAGATCGGGAGGACTACACAGAGAAACATGTCGTCCACAATGGCAGTTTCAATAGAACTATTTTCAAATGTAATGGTGGTTTTTCAAAGCACAGAAATTACTAAATTTTGTAGTTCTTTGAACAGTCACACGCATGCCCGCAGGTTATACGTAAGGTTGGTGACTTGCATCTAATTTGTGCATCCTTGTGAGTCCTTATGGACACCTAATGGGATCCGGCTGAGATTTTAAATCTTGCACCTGTTTGGCCAAGGTTTTACTAATGTTTTCCACAAAGCAAACTTCTGTATCCAGTGGAAGTTCTTTAGTATGGCAGACTAAGACAGCAGTTCCAAAGAGTCCAAGGGCGGATCTAGGGGAGTGATGCAGGGGGTGGGCACGAACCCCCCCCCCCCCCCCCCATCCTGAGATGACCTGCGGCTTTCTAATATAACTAAAGTATTCTGCCCTTAATGATGCACCCCCCCCCCCCCCCCTTCTCCTAAGAAAAATCCGGAATCCGCCGCCATAGTCCCGCACTGCTAATAGCGACCTTCAGATCAGACTACGAGTACAAGATTGAGTACGGGTGCGTCTTTCAAATTTCAAACCAGTTACGTTCTCAAAAGCCTCGCTCCTCAGTGTTGTTAAACAGAATATAATTGGGTTCTAGGAATGAGAGTTGGTGTCATACATTATAATTTAAGCTTGCGACTATAGTAACTGAAAAGTCATACTCGTATTCGATCTCGTACTCGTAGTCCGATCTGAAGGTCGCTATTGTATATCATGTAACAACAAACAGTTGTGCAGCCAACGAAGCCTGAGTATAACATCTTTGTGCACGAAATCTATCACAGCTAAGAGCAACTTGGTTATCTGGGATAGTTCTGTAAGGTTTTATAATTATTACTTTTTCATTTCTCTTACTGAGTGAATACGAGGGAAATAGAGTTTTACTGAAAGTTAGTTATCAACTCGTCTTCTTGTCCTTCGTTTAGGAGCAAGAACATATCAGGGAAAGACGGCAGCCAAGGAAGCACAAGACTTCCTCCAATTCCAAAAGTATCTTATCCCAAATTCGAGCAAAAACAGTATCAGCACTTTAACATGAACTATTCTCACGTGCAGCCATTCAGGTGAGCAGTAACGAGAACTTCTTTATTGAATCACAGGTAACCCAGGCTCTGTATCTGCTACAATTATAGCCGTATTTTATATGGGAAAATACAGGGCACATATGGGCGAAGTTCAAGTCTGCAAATTTGTAAGAAATAGGAAATAAAAAACGATGTCACTTACCATATGTGTAGTTGTGGTTGTCCTTAATACTCACAAGGAGTTTCGGAAAATAAAGTCCACTTCACCCTCCACACTGAGAAATTTTTTTTTAATATATTAAGGACAACCACAACTACACATGTGGTAAGTGACATCGTTTTTTATTTCCTATTTCTTACATATTTCCAGACTTGAACTTCGCCCCATATGTGCCCTGTATTTTCCCATATATAATCTCTATAATTGTAGCAAATACAGAGCCTGCGTTACCTGTGATTAAATATCGTAATATTGATCTCAAATGTTATTTTGGTTATGCGGCTTTAAAGTACACCTAACCTCAACATATTTTGCACCTAGACAAAACCATTTTAGCCTTTATAAGAAAAACAACAAATAAAGCGGTTATAAACATGGTGAAGCAATGCATTTTATGAAATTTAAAACTTCGATGGCCGAAGGACAAGAGTCTCTATGATACTATTTTAGCCTTTAATTCCAGTTTTGGATTGAGCATCATCAGTTTGTGACGTTATATCAAGAATAGACCCATGCCCCTCGCTAGCTTTTAGAGCCTATAAAAAGTCACGATTTGGTAGGAAAAAAGACGCAAAAAGACCCAACCGAACAGACCGCTTAACACTTGGACAATAAATACGGGTTATTGGCCAAGCTTGTTCGGTCAATATGGCGGAATATTGGCCAAGCTCTTGACCTCGCGGGTAGCCAATCACAGCAGGAGAATTGATTCATCTTGACCACTGAAAGAGCCAGTTATATAATAAACATGATAAAGGAAGTTATTGCCCTAAAGTAGCTTACTCTTGAGGACTTGATTATTGTCTCGTCAGAAAAGACATGCAACGCCTCAGAGAGACCAAAGCACAGAGGAGGATGAAGGAGGACCACGCAAGGACGATGAACGACTGGAATCGAATGAATCTCACGGAGCTGAAGGCGTTACCACACCAGTCACGATTTCACGTCAAAAAAGCCATCGTGTCTTACCTGGGGACATCCAAAGGAAGCAACAAAGCACTTCACCCTCTTTTAAATGAACTGAATGGCGAAGAAAGACCGACATGGACTGGAAAAGCCTAGACTCGACAGGAGTTGATACTGAACCGGCGTCATAAGAATTGGGTGGCGGGGACGAGGGGAGGGGAGGGAGGATTCAACTTTCATTCCTTCAGGTCGCATTAAGAGAAACGTGCCTTCCTTATAAAGCATAGCAGTTCTCTTACACTCAAAGCAGCTTTTTCTCTAGAGAAACCGATGTCAAAGAGAAAATATATGCAGAAGCGCGTGATATGGGCTAGGGTAAGGGCCAGGAAACTGGGCATCGAGGAGCTCAGCACCGTCAATTCACAGGTTAATTTAACGAGAAACATTTTCTTTCAACTTGTCGTGTGAGATTGTTCTATTGCAAGCTGCAATCATTTGTTCATTTGTCCGTATTATCTACCACTTCTATGAGCAACAGATTTTCATGTTGCAAAAAATAGAAACGTCTACTTTCTGCAACACAGGCTTGGTGGGCGATTTCCCACCAAACGTTTACCCCCGAAATGGTCAAACACATTAAAGCAGAATAAATAGTTCGCATTTTCTTGGTAGTTTGAAGCTTTGGGAAAGCTCTGGCATCTTTGCTTTAGGAAAAGAAAATAATTCTGTTATCCATTGATTTCAATCTACCTTCTTCTTTAACCAGTTTTTTAAAAGTTGCGGTTTCGCCCTAGATTTTATTGCTTGCGTAGAGCTAAAAACAAGAACTTTAGAATAAGGCGCAATTCAACGAGGTAATTTGTTCTCCTCGACAAAGTACTCAGCTGTCGAATCGCCTGTGCAAGAGTAACCCGAATATTTTTAACCGTCCAGTCGCGTGGCATATATCATATGGTTCAATTTTATCCATGGTTTAAATTTTGTCCCTTTGTTTTAAACTATTATACATTACCATACATTACCATACCCAAACACAAAGGGAGACAAACTTTAAATTAAGGATAAAATTAGAACCATAACATATGCATATTCTGTAGTTTAAGTAAAAGGACTCCTTATTCTCGAGTTTATCTCCATTTTCAGTATTTCTGATGGTAACTTGGTAAGATGAAGTGTGTTGAACATAATCATTTAACGTGTGTATAAAACCCATTGTGCTAAAGAAGTATTAATATAGAAAAGCAAATGAAGGGCTTGGTGGAAAACTATGCTAAATGGATTTTTAGGTGAAGGCGTTTTTTGGCCCGTGTTTTCTCGAAGACTAAGCGCAAAGCAGCAAAAAGGAATACAGGGCAATGTTTACCACATAAAAACATGCCTGAGGCAAAAAACCAGCAGTTTTGGAGCAAAATAAAAAAAACTCCCAAAAATCCACTTAGCATAGTTTTCCACTAAGCCATTCAAATGTGTATGGTACAGTATTACACAGTACCTTTGTAGTTTTCGGCAGTTGTGCAATAAAATAAATCACAATCAAGGCCAGTTTGAGTTACTATTAGTTGTAGTATTTAGTATTACCGGTAGTAGCCTGTGGATCATAGTTTGCTCTCAGACACACGCACCAAAGCCATAAAGCCCTGGCTACACGTTCAAACATTGTTATAAAACATTTGTTGGATGAACAATGTTAGAACGTGTAGCATGCATGTTTGATGACGTTTGTTCAACATTTTTTGTTGGAAGAATGTTTTTATTTCAATCAAACATTTTCTCCAACATACAACAAATGTTGAAGCGTGTAGCCGCCCTTTCAACAATGTTGTATTGCAAAGACCAGTCAGAGTTAAGGGCCTAGTCTCCAATCCGAAAGCCTAATGGCAGAGGTGGAAATTGTTGAAGTCAGACCCCCGAAGCGACGTGTTTCCAACAATGTTATATGCGTATCCAACATTGTTAGAAGCGTTCTTACAACAATGTTGGGACGTGTTCTTCTAACAATGTTTCAACGTGTAGCCGGGGCTTAAAAGTTTGTTCAAGGAAGGAAAAGAACCTTCCACCGTTTTTTTGTTTTTTCAACTTTTGATTTTGACAAGGTAGCGAAAATCTATTGACACTGCTGGAAGAAATAGCAGCTAAAATGGCCAAGTTTGAGAGTCGCATCTTGCAAACACCTCTGAAATTTTCAAACTTTGCAATTTTAAAAGATACAACTCCCAAACTTGATTATTTTACTAATTTTAAGGTGCTTTTTCCAGTAGTGTTGACAGAGTTTTGTTACATGGACAAAATCAAAAGTTGAAAAACCGTGAAGGGTTTATGAGCATAGCAAGGTTCCTAGAGTTTGAATATGAGTTCCATGGGCCCAGGCATCAAACTGCCAAGTTTGGGGCTAATGACTTATCGCTATATACAATATGGCCAGTAACCACAAGGGACATTGTGTCTTAAGTTTGTTGGTTTATTGAACAAATCAGGACTTCTTTGGATTAAGAAGGATCCCATCATACTGGAAAAGAACAATAAAATAATAATAAGTAGTAATCAATAAAGAAATTCCTGCAACACAACAGATGAAAATGCTGGAATAATGACACCAATAACCTTACAGGTATATTAATTTTACACAAAAATGTAAGTAATTTTACTATAGATGAACTGGCTTCATGAAATACGATACAATGTGAAAGCTGTCCACAGTAGACTATCACTATAAAAACACAACCAAGCATTTGTTTGAGAAAGTAAGAGTTTCAGAAAGCCTGTAACAAACTACCACAGGCATTATCTTGGGGAGACAAGTTCATCTTAATGAATCGCATGTTAAACAGAGTGGTAATCAAGTGATGAGAACGCACTTCAGTGATTTCATAAAGGACGGTGCCTCCTATTTTTACTGTGCAAACATTTTGTGCATCCCGGCATTGGCAAAGAAACGATCTTTTCTAAACAACTGTGCTCTCAGATACAAAGGTATTTTTTGCAGAGTTTAAGATTACACCTGTACGTGGGTAAAGCGCATCTTGGCAAGCATTACCAGTAATGGAAACCAAAAAGAAAATTGGCGGTAACCACACACTTTCCAGAGATACTCAAGCTCAATGTTACATATCATCTCATATTTTAAAGCTTTTCACTGTTTTTGTTGCTTAACTTTCTCTGAAAATGCATGGTTACCAACAGTTTTCTTTTAGATTCCAATAGCAATAGCTAAGCTCTGCTTTTCCCACATCCACGTAGTCACTATCTGCACAAAAATACATGTAACTTTGTATCAGGAGGCAACAAGCTCAAAGAAAGAATCTAAATTTGAGGACTACCTTCTGCTGGAACCACTTCATGGATTCATCCTTACTGATGCGGTGAGGGGCACCAACATGGGCTTTTGCCCTTCTTCTCTTCGCAACATTGAAACCAGGACGTCCAAGCACTACGTAGAAATCCATGCCGTAAATACCAATGGTTGGATCATACTTGATTCCAAGGTCAATGTGTTCCTGGATTCCAAACCCAAAATTACCTGAAACATCAAAGACATGAATTTGCAGACAGTAAGCAACACTAGCTTACATAACCAATCCTACATGTATATACTGTCTTGAACAAGTTTAAGGGAGCAAGTTTTAAGGACATCTCTAAGGCCTCAAAACGTCTTGCTTTATTTCACAGCTAGCCTTAGTAGCTTCACCTAGTTTCTCCTCAATTTCTTATGCCCTATTGTTTCACCTGGCCTATTTAAAATCTCCTATGGTACTACATGCAAACATAATACAGAAGAGCCACTACAGCTACAGTGTACCTTAATTTCCAATATAACTATTCACACTTTACTCAGTTTTTTCTTTGAGTTTGTTACTTAATTTACTTAATTAGTACAGGTAATCACATGATTTCAAGTGCAGTATATGGAATAAATAAGCACAAGTAAATTTTTTCAAAGACTTGCAAAATGCAATTTGTGGTCTGTAAAAAATTTACAAGTACTTATTTATTCCAAATAAGAAAAATCATGTGATTACATACGAAAAAATTGTGTTGCATAAGCAATGCAGTGAATCACATGCAAAAATAATTTATTTATCATGCGTAGGTCAAAACAACAATTTTGGCAATGTTTAGTTTTTTAAGCTGCAAAAACCGGCTGAGAAGTTGTAGGCTATAGCTATAAGGCTACTTTGTTTTTCAAGTGTCTATCAAGTGCTGTATAATCATTACCTTCAGAATTTCTGGTTCATAACCTTTGTCTTGTTTGTTTTTGTTTTCTCGGCGTAAAATGGCTTGAGCAAAGTGTTATATACAGTAAGTTCAACGGGCTCATAACTTTTGATTTCCTTGGTAATTCTCTTCTCTAGACATCACTTTCTCCAAACAGACAACCAAAAAGCAGTGCTTTTCGCACTGTGCTCATTTTTAGAGCTGTTTCAGCTTCTCTGCAAAAGAAAACCTGCTCAAAATGCCGGCCAATGTTTTTGTTTTGTTCTCATAATTTTTGACGCAGCTCAAACTTACCGTGAACTTGTTGCTGTAGAAACAGCTACTATTAGACTGTGAGCAGTCTCTAATTTTGGCAATAAACTGGGGGACGAGCGAAAGACGCGCACGCGCTAAGTTGCGAGGAGACACGACGCAAGGGGAGCGCCGAAAATTAGAGACTACAGACAAAGCCAGGGAGTTTGAATTAAGCGCGTACATTCCAAACGCAAAACTGTGATTGGCTATTTCTTAGAATCTATCAACACAGTACACAAGCCACTGTCAACACTCATTATAACATCGACTCGGTACAGATTATAGAGGTTTTTCAGTTTCATTCAAGTTCACGAACTCTTCAATCTCTGAGCGATCGGGGCCATAATGTATGGACCTCCTCGTTTTTCTCACTTCAGGTTTCTTTTCCGGCAACGACTCCAGTCTAATTGATATTTGTAGAAGGGGAACGCACCATACGTTTAACCCTCTCGCTCGCGATCTGCAAAGACTCACTGGCAGAATTTGAACAACTTTGTGGCCCGGTTTGTGCACTAAGATTTCCTCGAAAGAAATGGAACAGTGCAGTTGCAGTACGGATTTTCCTGGCGCATTTCTTGCACACTCAGGAAGAGAGTGAAGAAGATTGCTCACACTCAAGACCAAGTTCACCGGCTTAGAAGTTCCATGTTGCGACATTTCTCCACTCCAGCGTTTTCTGATCTTGTAGAGATTTTCCGTAGAATTGAAACTCTTCACTTGAAATCCCTGTAATTACAGTAACAAGAAAATTGCAACCGCAAACATGGCAGAAATCGTTACAAATAAAGACAACGTGAACAAGAAGGCTTTTCATTTTTTTGGCTTTAACGTCTCCCACAGTTTATCGATGACAGGAGCAAGTGATAGGAAGCGAAGAGAAGGAATCTCACTGGTTGCACTTACTGGTAATTAGCTTGGAAGACGATATGAAATTTACACTTAGAAATCACTTGGCCGTGAAAGGTCAAACTCCCTGGCTTTGTCCGTAGTCTCTAAGTTACTCTAAGCGCTCCCCTCGCGTCGTGTCTCCTCGTAACTTCGCGTGCGCGCATGTCTTTTGCCCACCACACAATCTATCGCCGAAATTAGAGACTACTCGCAGTCAAAGCTACTATTTGATTGGCTAATTCAAATTTTTATTGTTTCTAAACCAGTCAAAATACATTTGTAATTGCACTGTTTTACAGCTTTGCACTGATCATTGTTACATGTTTTTGCACTGTGTTACAGCGAAACTGCACTGGTTTTTTAACCAATCAGAATTGACTAATTTTTTCGTGTATATCATTACTGTATGTACACTGGCTATCTGTGCAATAAAAAGTAACTTGATGTACGATGGCTATCTGTGTAATAAAAATTTAAAACATTCAAAATTTTAAAGTTTAAGGGACATATAAGCTAGGACACTTCTTGAGACAAGTGTTGTTCAATAAGCTCTATTGTAAAATGATCAAATTATTACATGCTATGATTGGTAAAATAGAGTGCAGTAATATCTCAACACATGAATGTGCCCTACATCACATGCAAGGAAAATTTGGGGATTGGAGTGTCGTCAAATTTCATCAGTTGACTTCCAGTATGAGAGCCTACTCAAATCTCCAGGACATGTTATAAAAGAAATAAAAAACTTGTCCTTGTGCATTGTTAAGTAATAATTAAGCACTCTAGAATTTTAAGAATACTCGAGAAGTGCAGGAAGAACTCGCCTATATGGCTCATGCTTCTCTAGGCACTTCTCAAGTGTTCTTAAATATTCATGCATAGTTCAACAATGCACTCGGCACATTTTTTATTTCTTTAGTATAATTTGTACATGTTGACAGACATTCATAACAAAAACAACAGTAATAATAAGTAGCAGGAAGACAGGGAGAATACTGAACAGAAACAACAACTGTCAACAATAATAATAATAATAATAATAATAATAATAATAGCTTGAGAAAAAAGAATATTTTTACAGGATTTACTATTTATTATTATTATTATTATTATTGTTGTTGTTGTTGTTATAACTAACCTGTAGCAGAGAAATTTGCTTTGTTCAATTCATACTCTCGTACTTTCAAGCCCTTCTCTAAGATTTCCTCAGCCTTAGGACCTCGCACAGTACAATGAACAGCAATTTTCTCATTCCTACGAATTCCAAAAGACCTCACTGTGTAGCGAGCTGAAGGAAAGAAGGAAAATGTTCCTTTGTAAGTACTAAAACCAAGAAGCCAAGATACGAGTACGGCACACAAACTTGAAGCTTAACAGGCACACTTTCATCAAAATTTTGGGCTGTCAGCCAACACACAAAAATTGCCCAAATTTTAATAACCTGCACAAGCACAAGCCTTTTTCAACTCTAGTTTCAGCTATCACAGGCTAAATTACCACCAGTCCAGAATCAATGTTTACAGACCATGCTATCAGAACAAAATCAATTCTTTGATGGCAGAGCCAAAACACATTTCTTGTTTAATTTATTTTATTGCTGACCCCCAGTGTCGGTGGGGTAGACTTGACTAATAAATCAAACAATCAGTCAATCAATCAAGAATTTTCCTGATCATGATGCCAGACCAAATTTCCTGATTTGTTTCCTGACGTCAAAAAAATGTTCTTCTCAAGACCTGTGCTATACAGTTTATTTATTTAACAAATAAAAAAAGCCTTAACTGTGCTTTGTTCTGTTATAAGGCATGCAAGGAAGTGACGAGAGCACAAAAGAAGTAGGAAGAAGCACGAGCTGTAGGTGAGTGCTCTCATCACTTCCTTGAGTGCCTTATAACAGAACAAAGCACGGTTAAGGCTTTTTTATTTGTTTTATAATATGGTTTTTCCCACATTTGTAGCTAAATTCGTTTCAACATTTGTGAGAAAACTGAGCAAATTTTATTCTCAGCTTGCGCGCGTGGAATGGTGTCAGTGATTATATATGTTGCATCAACACTGTCTTGTTGTAAAAATTCTTTTTAACGGGCAGTTAAAACTGTTCTGTTAAAACAAGCAGCACTTAGAATTCGTGTCGTCAGTTCTATTTTATGACTGTACTATTTTAATCACGAAGTTTAGTTTTTGAATTGTGAAAAATTCCAGATTTGTAATTACAATGATTTTGAAACTGCACGTGCAGACAAATGGCATCATCCGCCTGCTTTGTACTCTCATAAGGCACGCTCGATTTCAATGAAAAGATGCACGAGCTATATTATAAAAGATAATAAGACCCAGTTCAAATGTCGAACTTCACATGTTGCAAATCTAATGCAAATGACAAAAATCTATTGTTTTCTCTCATTTGCATTAGATTTGGCACATGTGAAGTTTGATGTCTGAACCAGGCCTAAAAGTTCCATGTGTACCTTTTGAGAACACTGGTTGTTGTCCTGTGAGCTGTTCCAGTACCTTAGCAGCCCGGGTCAGCCTGTCACCACTCTCACCAACACAGATGTTTAAGCAGAGTTTCCTGATTTGTAAATTCCTCATAGGGTTGGATTTCGGATGGGCCTAGAGTCCACATTAACTTGCATTATGAGCTTGTTTTTCTCAGAGGTATAAATTTGGGAACAACCGTTGATGTGACACGGATATCCGCTTTATATTTTGTCAGTCAAGAAAATAGATTTAGGTTTGTAAAGTTCGCATATAACCAATTAACATGAACACAGATGCTCAGAGGTATCCGGTCACTTCGTTCCATGGTCAGATCGTTCCACAGTATGGTCAGGTCAATATGGATTTCACTGCTAATACATTTACGTTAAAGAACGAAAAAATCAGAGTATTACATATAAATTGACCCAAAGCAATTTTTTATGTGTAAGTTCTTAACATGACTTAAACTTCTGTTCCGAGGTGAGAACATTGTGCGTCAAAATGGTCCTTCGTATAAACGGATAAAGTTATCGATAAATTCATCGTAATCAACTGCATTTATATTATCAAATACACTTGAAATTTTAAACGAAGTGCAATCTACAGAGAAAAAGACGAGAAGATTGAAGCATCAAGAAAGGTCTCGCACGGATTCGTGTCGGTAAATATGGTAACTCGTTTTGTCCACTTGCAAAGGAGGTTTTTCTTGACATTATTATTGAGGGAGGTTTTCCTTGCTATTTATAAGTGGAACAACTTTTCCGTGGGAAAAAAATCGGACTTTTATTATGGAACTATCTTAGTATGCCGTGGAACGATCTGACTTGGAACGATCTGACCATGGAACGAAGTGACCGTAAACCCGCTCAGACATCCTCAATGGGGTTCTACTGGGTCCTGTCCCAGTCAGCACCAGAGGCTTAAAATAAGAGTAAAGCTGGCGGAAAAAATGAAGATAACTTTTTCATCGATGCTACGATTTTTGAATCTCTCGAAAGATGGAAAATACCGGGGAGAAGGTCCTAAATTTGGATGTAAAGAAAGGTATACAACTAAAAATTTCCTCTACAATAATTTTATTTATGGTACAAGAAAACTAAAGACGATGGAGACGGATTGGTTTTCTGGGACCCACTAAAGACACTCACCGCCATTTTGTTTCGGCCGAAAAGGGAAAGAGAAAGGCCTGGGGATAGCAACATAGAAAAACACGAGAGAGACTAGGGATAAGTCACACAACTCCCTGGTAATTTACATTGCAAAGATGGCGGCCGACGATCGCAGCCCAAAACGCCGTAAGAGAACTTTTTCTACGACCTCTACGATCTCCACGGACGATTATCAAGATGCTAGTGAGCAGATTGTTGAGGATATCACACTAGAATTTTTCTACAAGCCTCGTTCGATCACTGCTTTGACTTGTCTTGTTTTATATCTTGTGTATTCTGCTTTCACCAGGTGAGCAGTGTTGAATTGAAATTCATGACTTTTGTTTTAATTCTAATTATAAATTAGCATTATGCTTGCAATTCGCCGTTGCTATTTATTTTTCTTACCTGTCTTTGCTTGAAAAATATTATTTCAAACTTTGGGATAGACTGAATGATTTCCGTGAGAGAAGCTGATGAGAAGTTCCGATTTTAGTGAAGCGGGAAGTGGCCTGACTCGGCTCATGTGATTTCACAACCGCTTCTCCACCCCGTTAAGTTTAAGCTCAGCCATCTTACTGAAATCTTTTTCTTTTACTTCATCATCTACGATTTCGATTTTTGATTTCGAAAACTAAATATCTTTTTGACTTGGTTTATAATCGCTTACACGTAGCTATATATAGCATAGTTAAAAGCTTTTAAGCCTTTAAAAAGTCTTTGAGCAGGTGGATTAAAGTAATATTACATAAGTGAAGAATAATTTTTAAAATGAGTCAGTTTTGATATCTGTTCTGAAGCAAGCCAAGCCTTACGTTCTCAATAGAAATACTGCAAAACATTAATCCCAGTCATCATCTTATTAAAAAGAACCTTGTGTTTTGTCGACCCCTTCCCCCCCCCCCCCCCTACCCTTTTTCTTAAGTTTACAAGTATGTTTAGTTAAGTTATAAAATTTTGCAGCAGGAAACCCACCCCACTCATTCCTAAGTTACACACATAACATAGACATACTCAGCAACTTGTTTTCTTTTTTTCAAAGAAATCCAGATGCTAGCCGTGAAGAGAACATCTGGAGTGGAGTTGTATCACTTGCTGTTGTGTTTCTTGTCCTTAGTCTTCTCGTTATGCCAAATGGTGCGTGAAATTAATGTTTGATGATTTCATGTAGAAATATTAGTTTAATGATTAATAATAGTCCTAAAGTGTAACGTCACAAATATTTAAATTTTTGAAATTATCAGAATTGTTGAGTTTTCAGAAAGTGCAAGATGAAAACTGCTAACGTGCCAAAAATCAGCATATGAAGGCAAATTGGCTCTGAGATATTAGCACCATTACACTCTGCTGACTCCATACAAGTCCTTCTAAATTTTACTTGGTTCACAACGTTATAAAACAGTCAAGTTTAGAAGGATTTGCATGGATTCAGCAGAGCGTAATGGCACTCATATCTTGTTCTCAAACTGTAAGAAAATACCGATTTTTGGCAAGTAGATCTCTTTTATTGTGTTCATTCTGAATATTTGAATGAATCCCATAATTTCACAAATTTAGTGTTTGTGACATCATCACTTTAGGACTCTATGTCAAAGTACACTGTAGGTAGTGTACAGTACCGGTTAAAGGTAAGTTGACAGTCTCGACTCGATCCTCGCGAGTATCGAGGATCGAGTCGAGAATCGAGACTCGATTCACTCGAAACTCAACTCGATCCTCGTTACTCGATTCTCGCAGGAAGAATTTTATTGTTATTCATCGAGTACGCGATTCATCGAGTATGCGATTCGACCTTATGAGTTCTTGAGGAAAGAACACAGTTGTTCTGTATGCAGTTTCCGTTTGAACAATGCAACGAATTCAAGCTAAAGGACAGTGCGGTCAAGAGGACGCCATGTACTTCTCAAGGAAATATCGTATACTGCATAAAAAAAAAACAAGGTCAAAAGACATTCAGTTTCTTTCGAGGTTACAGCGTTGTGCTTTTCTGCATAAAAGTTCCAAAGCTAAATTTATGTTCATATGGCCGCTCGTCCATAAGCGCAACGAATCATGATCGTTTGTGGTTCGTTGCGAACACTGTCATCAAAAGCGATCAAAATTTCGAGAAAGCGGCTTATGAATAGTGTAGTAGCATTGTTTTGCAAATTTTTTCACGATGCACTCTCATGGCAACGGCATTTTGCATCATGCTATTTGTGTTAATCATGTAAGTGAGTGACCTACGTACAGTGTATACGATGGGTTTCCTTTCTCATGAAAACAAAACTAGAATAATTAGGCTTCGCTCAAAAGGAAAAGGTATTTCTGAAATAGTAAGAATCCTTGCAGAGGATGATGTGAAAATTAGCCGCTGGGGAGTAATCAAATTTCTAAAGAGATACAAGGAGAGGCAGTCTCTTGAGAATGCGCCGAAGACGGGCTGTCCCGCCCAAGAAGTTACTGTAGAAATGATGAACTTCCTCGATGCAGAAATGGAGAGGAATGATGAGATGACTTCCCCAGAGGAGGGGAGCAGGGTTGGCGCAGTGGTGAGAGCACTCGCCTTCCACCAATGTGTCCCGGGTTCGATTCCCGGACTCGGTGTCATATGTGGGCTGAGTTTGTTGATTCTCTACTCTGCTCCGAGAGGTTTTTCTCCGGGTCCTCAGGTTTTCCCCTCTCCTCCAGTCAAAAACCAACATTTGATTTAATTTGAATCATTTGATTTGAGATTTGTAATTAGTAGATGAAGAGCCACCTTGTGGAAGTACTACTAATAAATCGTTATTATTATTATTATTATTATTATTATTATTATTATTATTATTATTATTATTATTATTAGCTAACCAGACATATCAACGAGCGATTTGGAAAGCAGTTCTCTCAGGAGAAGATTATAAAGCGCCTTCGACGAAAACTTGGCTGGGTCTGTACGGCAACCAAATACTGCCAGTTGATTCGGGAGCCAAATAGGATCAAGCACTTGGAATTCACTCAGAAATGTCTTGAGGACAATGAGCAGTTTAACGATGTCATCTTTACAGATGAATGCTCCGTTTTGCTGGAAAACCATAGCAAAATCACTTTTCATCGTAAGTGGGAGCAACCGAAGTTGAAAGGCAAGCCGAAGCATTCTGTAAAAGTACACGTGTGGGGAGTGATTTCAAAACAAGGGCCAACACAGCTGCTTGTCTTCGAAGGGATAATGGACGCTGAGTTTTACGTCACAGAAATTCTAAGCAACAGACTACTGCCATTTCTACACGAATGTTTTCCAGAAGGACATCGTTTCCAGCAGGACAACGACCCGAAGCACACCAGTCGTCGAGCCCGCTCCTTCATGGAAGAAAACAGCATCAACTGGTGGAAAACGCCTCCAGAATCGCCGGATCTCAATCCGATCGAGCTTCTCTGGCACGAACTGAAACATTTCCTGCGTAATATCGTTAAGCCAAGAACCAAAGAAGAGTTAATCGACGGAATTTCCAGGTTCTGGGACGAGAAAGTTGATGGCACTAAATGCTGCCGATACATTGGACACCTACAGACCGTACTTCCGCTGGTTGTGGCGTGCCAAGGAAGAGCCTCAGGGCATTAAGAAGAACCTGTCAATGGCTCTTTTAAGAGCCCTAACCCTGCATTGCACTTCGCAGGGAAAAATTCCTGTAGGTCGAGTGTGAGCATTCGACATTGTACTCTACAGGTAGTGCATCAAACGGCTCCTTTAGGAGCCACCACATTTAATAAAAGCAATGACCAACAACATCTCATGAACCCTATAATTATTAGCGAACTGTATGAGCAAATCCTTTTTTGTAGTTTTAGTTCCCCTGCCAAGTTTTAGTTCCCCTGCTTTTTGTACAGCGCGAATCCGAAAACCATTATCACGTAAATAAATCATTGCATATCTATTTCCTGTTTGGGCTCCCATTCGTTGGCAGGCCAAATATTTTATTCCTATTAAAATTCACTCCAAAGAACGGCTGAAGAAAGCCCTGTTTCAACGCAATAAAGTTACGAACAAGTGCCATTTTAAAAGAAGTCAATGGGTACCATAGTAGGAAACCGAGCACTTGTTTGGCATCTACGCATATCGAATTCATCTTAAAATCCATGTATGTGACAAAAACATGTAAGGCTTTGATAAACTTTAGTGGTCAGTCGAACATTTGTTGCTTATCGCGAGATATTGTAGTGATGTGCTTAGTCCTTGGCCATGCAAATCGTTCTCAAGTTTGTGCTTCTTAAAGACCTTATTAAGATTTCTGCGAATCGCGGCCCATTTGCCAGTTGTACTAAGAGGTTCACATTCTGTGGTGCATCGATCGAGCAACATCACGTACAGAACGACTACACTTGCATCGTTTGCGTTCCTTCAAGTAGCTGAAGAATAAGTTGCTTTCTCAAAGACCTTAGGAAAGCGTCAGTTTCTGCGAATCGCAGACAATTTGTCAGCAAGTTGTACTAAGAGGTTCGCATTCTGTGGCGCATCGATTGAGCAACATCACGTACTGAACGACTACTCTTCCATTGTTTGCGTTCCTTCAAGTAGCTGAAGGAATAATTATAAGGTGCTTTTCAAGATGTGATCCCCGATTTGCTCGAAAGGTCTATCGAGTGATCAGTCAAGCGACAAGCTCATTATCTCTGATCTTGCGAGACGCGATCCTCGACTCGATTCTCGATGGTTGAGCCTTGATCCTCGATGCTCGAAACTCGCAGGGATCGAGTATCGAGGATCAAGTCAAGAATCGAGACTCGAAAGAGACTGTCAACTTACAGTACCTTTAACCGGTACTGTAACACAAAAAGTGGCCAGCAGCCAAAGCTTTTATTTTTGGCAACAACACAATACAAGATTAAGGCCTAATGGGACCAGAGCTTTTTAACTGGGTCGATACTCTGGAAATCTTGATTATTTGTCTACTCGGACACTGATTGACATAATTATATATAAGAAGATACCGGTTGAAGAGAGATTTCTTTGTAAGAGTTTTTTAAAATAGTTGCACTACAACATTATTCTAAAACACAAGTCATTTGTTTTTTAATTGATGTGATGAGCTCCAATGCACACAAAATATATAAACCTCCCTTGTAGAAGGCAATAATCATAGGGCTCAGCAGGGTTGGCGCAGTGGTGGACTGAGTTTGTTTGTTCTCTACTCTGCTCTGAGAGGTTTTTCTGCAGGTACTCCAGTTTTCCCCTCTCCCCCAAAACCAACATTTCTCCCACACGGCCCACAAGCTGGCAGCTTTAAATCTTAACTGTGTATAAATAAAATTTCTTTATCTTTTTACCTTTATCAGTCTTGAGGAACTTTGGCAGAATGAGATATGTATTCTCTGGTACCTGGATGTGGTTTATACTGGGGTCGGGGTAGTGGTGGGGGTGGGGAGTAGTGTGGTAGGGAGCATTCTTTCCTGCTCTTGTCACAGAAGTAATTTCCCAACTTAGGTACACTGTAACAAATGGGATTTTAGAGCATCAGTTGTACTAATAAAAAGGGCATGTACAATGTACTTGATGTATTTTCCTAATTATTCAGTTAAATGTGTAGTTTTTATTGTTTTTGTTTCCATAATATAGGTCCTTTCATTCGCCCCCATCCAGCTGTTTGGAGACTTATATTTGGTAAGAATTGCTATTATTAATTTTACCAGACTGCCATTAATGGCCTTGCTGCCAGGGCAGTTTCATAAAATGCAAATTGACTAGTCAGGGCTGTGCTCTAGCAATGCCCAGGGCCCCCTGGTAACTTACTTTTGCCTTTGGGCAACAAGGAAATCTTAGTTTTTGCACAAATTTACTATGCTGGGCACCCTGAATTTCAAAGGTTCAGCATTTTGGGCTCCCAAAACTTTTTCTCAGAGCACAGCCTTGCAAGTTGATCAGTATATGGCTGGATACATTGATCAATACATTGATCAATCATGTAAGCTGTTTTACAGTTCTAATAAACTATTCGTATTTGTATCCGTATTTGTAAATTAATTCGTATTCATATTTGTATTTGTATTCATACAAAAAGCTGTTCTGTAAAGTCTGTACTACCAAACTTTGAGCCAAATATTTTCCATCATGACCTCCAAGTCAGTCAATTTTTTTATCTAGTGTGTTGCTGTGAACAGCAAAAATAATGTTTACCAGTTTTAATGATCTGTCTAGCAGTCACATCATCAACTTCTGTATCTTTCTTTTGTCTACTTAGGTGTTAGTGTGCTGTACATGCTGTTCTTGGCATTTTCTTTGTTTCAAACACGGGAGGACTTCAGGAAGATTCTGTTTTTCTTTGACCCAAAATTAGAGTTAGAAGGGCCAGATACCCAGGTAAGGTTTTGAAATATAATTATATTTAGTTTATATTAAGAGATTGAACTCATTATTCTCCCTCAATCCTGTTAGCTCTTGAAATTGTATAATAATTATATTTGTACCTGTATTTATAATATGTAATCAATCCTGTTAGCTCCTTAGTACTTTTGAAATTGTATTTGTTGACATATTTTTAAATTATATGTAATCTGTTTGATTGATTCATGCCACTGACTGAAAATTGTGTGCTTTTTTATGGCCAATTTCACATATTGTTACGAGGAAAATTATTCCCTTTTGTTAACAGTTCAAGGTCACGATTTAACAAACTTCAGCTTGTAAAGTTGCACATGCAGCACTTGAAAAAGTGTTTTCAAGAGTACAGTGTACATGGCTATCAAATACTTGTTTGTTTCCTGGTGGTTGTTACAGGCTTCTGAACTTCTCCACTATTGCGGTAGCCTGAGGCTAGTAAAAATGGAGTCAGGCTAGTAAAAATTGCACATTCAGTAGTCCATAGGCTAGAAGAAATCAAGAAATAAATGCTATTCACTTCAGTTACAGTATGTTAACTTAACAACCAGTAAGAAGACAAATTACTTAAAGTTTTAACGAGAATGACATTAAAGGAGGTATTAAAAACTACCATTCAATTGTGATGTTGACCAGAAACTTTGGATCAGCTAAAATCCCCTTTCAATCTGCACTTGGTCCTGCTGAGCATGGTCAGCCTTACAGTGACCAAGATCCTGGGAAGGAGCTTGGGCTACTGAGATGTGCTATGGGCTAGTAGATTTCTAAAGGTCACTAGCCTGATGGCTAGTGATTCAGAAGAATAGATGTGTAACCCTGTTGTTGTTATTATTGAATAGGTTGAAGTAGTTGTACATGTATCAGGCGGCTGGGTTTATTAATTTTAGCAGTTTTGATGTTTCAGCTGTGATATTCAGATCTTTTTTCTTTGTCTCAGGAATATGCTGTCAACTGTTCACAAGTGACGTTGGCAAGGCTGTGGGGTAGCTGTGATATTTTTGCCTTTGCTCACTTTTTTGGTTGGGCACTCAAGGCTTTGCTCATACGCCATGCTGGGCTCTTATGGACGACAAGCATCACCTGGGAAGTTACTGAGGTGGGTTTTACAGTTATTATTCTGACTTTGTTTTGTGAAGTTGAAGTTGAAGCTGACTCAGTTGATTTTTATTGACAGCGTTTTAAATAGGTACGGAATTATCTGACCCACAGGTTTTTTTTTTTTGATAGCTAATCTAGGCAGGCCAGGATATAAGGAAAAAT
Organism: Pachyseris speciosa; assembly: GCA_016490735.1. Lineage (NCBI taxonomy): Eukaryota > Metazoa > Cnidaria > Anthozoa > Scleractinia > Pachyseridae > Pachyseris > Pachyseris speciosa. Next base: position 1,614,603 of record JAEMWC010000057.1, on the reverse strand, counting down.
AAAAGACTGCTAAAAAGATTGTTGGTAGGAAAATAAAGTTGAGATCAAAACAAGAACAAGCAAGAGTATAATAAAATCAGAAACCCATAAGGGTTGAAACGTGTAACTGCCTTGTGTGTGCTTGGAAACGAGCTTTCAAATATTCAATTTGCTAAGTGCCGTATTTGGAACATCAAGAGAGAAACATTGAACCAATCAGGTCACAAGAACACCGTGACGCAATACCACCAATGTTCCCGCGCGAAATTTGAGGAGGTGCAAAAGGTTATTGAGAACACCTGGCAGAGACATCTGCGACTACTCTTTACTCGCGGCAAATACTGGAGCGAGAGGTTTCCAAATATGGTGCTTAGCACTGAATATTCGGAAGTTGTGTACGCGCATTGCACGTTTCAACCCTCATGGGTTTCTGATAAAAATATAATTTAATTGCAAGCACAAAAATAAGGAAAATACCTCTACAAAGCATGTAATTAGATAGTCACCCTTTTGGATTTCATTCAAATACTGCAAGGTGGTATGGCCACTCTTTCCTCTGCAGAGGCTCCTTAGGGACTGGGAGGGGGAGGTACAAATGGGAGCAGGGACTGTGAGCGGGGAACAATGGGAAGAGCATTCCCTGAATGCTGCTGTTGTTTCCTCTCCGCCACCTTCAAACTGACAGCCTACGTGGTCAAGGCAGCATGAAAGAGGCCTCTGTGGAGGAGAGAGGTACATGTATGGCCACCCTCCATCAAAGACGTAGCCACAGATTAACCATATTATCTTGCTCCCAAAGAAGATTTTTGTGAAATATCTGGTATTCTGTCCATAGCTGTTCTTCATTCACCTCTTGCCCAATTTTGAGGAATGTTGGTGGGATGCACTGCTCCTGGATTTCCTGATCTGTAATGGTTTGGGAATTACTTTTGGCTTGTATGTCTGCAAGAAACTTGAGATGCGTAACTACCACTGGGAAAGCATCAAGTAAGCTAAACTAAATGAAAAAATAATAAACTTGTAGTAAATTGCAATGGTTTCCTGCCACAAAATTTGTCCAACTGGGTTTCTTGATTGTCTGGCAAGAGATTTTAAAATATTCGTATATAAAAATATTCTAACTTACTTCCAAGCAATGCATTCTTGATTTACATGTAGCCTCTGTCGTAGTCAGCCACATGATAGGTGTTTAAATGAAAAAGCTGTATTGTTCAGTCTTTTCTTTTGTGGCTTACGAAAATTCACTGGGCATTGGCATGCAAGTACAGGTACATCAATATGTAACTGTCTTTTCTTTCTTTTCAAGGGATATTCACACAACTACTGGAAAGCTCCGACGTGCAGCCATGCAGTTCACTCCAGCAAGGTTTGTTTGTTATGCATGGACCAACTGCTACACCGTACCTACAGTAGGTCAATGACAGACAGACAGGCTGATTGAATTACTGACTTGATGATCTGACTTTACTGCATGGCCTATGATTAATAGGTGTGGTCAGAGAAAACTGGCTCACTGATTGGTAGACTTGTTGAATGAGTGACCGACCAAATGATCGACTGAGTGACAGGGTGACTGACTGATTTAGTGGCTGGTTGACTGACTCACAGACTCTCTGATTGATGGATGGACTGACTGACTGGCAACTGACAGACTCACACACTCACTCATGAATAAAGGGGATTAGTTTCTACAGAAACTGTGGTGCTGCATCGGTGGGGAGTGAAACACAAAAATTTGGTTTATCAACAGAGTTGATAATGTAAATTGACCACCATACAGGGATTCAAAAATCTCAAACAAAAATTTATCTTTCAAATCGGCACTCTTAATCCCACGGTATCAATGAGCGCTTTTCATTTAATTAATTTATTCCTATTTTTCACATTACCATGTTACCACCAATAACATAGCTCCACATTCTGTATATAAACCATACACAACCCACAATTCCTTGATTCGCTCTGATGAAGAGCTACAACTGTAACGCTCGAAACGTCAGCTTTTTGAATCCCTGTATGGTGGCCATTTACATTATCAAGTGTGTTGATAAACCAATTAATTTCCTTGACTCACTCACTAATCACCCACTCACTCACTCACTACAGAATGACTGATTAATGACTGGATACATGTTACTAGACAAGTGGAGAAAAAGAGGCAAATGGCTGTTTTAAGACTGACCCATTGACCAACTGACTAAGCAACTAATACATAGATTGATGGACTGACTGACAAACCAATCAGCTGACTACCAAGATGATTGAGCTCTTTTTACCTATACTTCCTTAGCTCTGCACTTTTCAATTGAGTGTCGTAAAACCAAAAACAAAGCAATTACTCTGACCAATCACAACAGAAGTAAGCAGTGCAATGAGCCAATCAGAATACAAAGCAATTACATGTAGCTGGTGCAAGTCACAATTGGTTTTGGTTTTGCTTCTTATTGGTTGAGAAAGTGGCGCGAGTTTTCCTGGCCAATCACAGAGCGAAGCAATGCAAAACCAAAGCAAACCAGTATTACTTTTGACACTCAATTGAAAAGTCATTCTGTCTCACTGAATGATGCCTCATTTTCTACAGCTGGACTCATGTTCGCTGGATGGACCCAAAATGTTCATACATGCGCTACTTTGCCATATGCCAGTTGATGATTTTATCACAGGTTAGTAAGACGTAACTGATCATTTGTTATGTTCTCACCACTTACTTGCTTGATAATGTCCAACATGATTATTAAAGATGTAGGAGTGACCAGGATTACAAATCATATTGTGTAAAAGCATTCTTTGGTTAAAAATTTTTACAAAAAGTTGTAAGCTTTTGGCTCCCAATTTAAACCTTTAAAAACTAAGATGTGAAAGCACAAGAAATATAATAATAATAATAATAATAATAATAATAATAATAATAATGAACGATTTATTAGTAGTACTTCCACAAGGTGGCTCTTCGCCTACTAATTACAAATCTCAAATCAAATCAAATTAAATCAAATGTTGGTTTTTGAGGAGAGGAGAAAACCAGAGTACCCGGAGAAAAACCTCTCGGAGCAGAGTAGAGAACCAACAAACTCAGCCCACATATGAAACCGAGTCCGGGAATCGAACCTGGGACACATTGGTGGAAGGCGAGTGCTCTCACCACTGTGCCAACCCTGCTCCCCTCAGAAATATGACTTGTGGAAATAAAATGTGAAAAAATGCCAAGCTGTGAAATAAGGGACAAATGTATTGATTTATAAAAAAAATAGGTTATTAATAGAGGGTATGCAACCAGTCTCCAGATATTCAAATGACAATGGGTGGGTGGCCATGTTGGTGAAAAATAACAAAAGAAGCTAGCGATAAATCTTTTGTTCACAGTACACCAACATGGCGGTGATGACGTAACATGCATACGCCGTATTGGTAGCTGCTTGAAGGTGTTATCTGCTGCATTTAGTGTTTACAGTGTGCCATGAAAGTTGTTATGCATTGATCTGGTTTAGTGTTTACAGTGTGCCATGAAAGTTGTTATGCATTGATCTGGTATCTTAAGGAGAATCAACATACTGTGCCACCTAAATATATGGATTGGTTAATAGTTCTATCTAATAATAAATCTATACATGTAGTGCCTTATCCAAGCCTCTAAAGCCGCGGCTACATGAGCGATTTTTTGCTTGCGATGGTGATGCGATTGTTTGTAAAATTGTCGCGTCACCGACAGTGAGAATCACCCATGTAGCCACCCTCGCACAGGTGATGCAACAGCTCAAAAAATCACAGAAAAAGAATCGCGAAAAGTTAAACCCATTCAATTTCTCGCAATTTTTTCTTGTGATTTTTTACCTGTTGCGTTGCCAGTTCAAGGGTGGCTACACTTGCGATTTTCATCGCGCGCTGGCGACGCGACAAAATTGAAAAAATCGCATCACCGGTGTGAGCGAGAAATCGCTCGTGTAGCCGCGGCTTAAGGCACTTAACAATAAGAGAAGAAACTTACTCTACATAAATTAACGTCCTACAAAAATATTAAAAATGAAGACTAGACGGAAGTAAACTAAACTTGTCAATGAAACAGTAGGCTATGACAATAAAAACAATAAAAAGGCTAAAATTATGTCAAGAAAAAGCAAAAAAGATCAACAATAAGCCATGTGGGACAAATGGGTTATCACCTGTTTGCTCTACATTGTATCAATAGGGAGCTTAAGCAACAATGACGGCAACAGCAACAAAAAAACGTCATTTCAAAAATAATAACTTCTCACTTTATTTGTAATTCTTTTGCAATTATTCCAATTTGTCTAATTTGGAAAATGCTAGCGACTTGTCTAGAGAATAAATTACCATGAACAGTGTCAAAGTCAGGAAAAAGAAAGAAATTTTGCCATCATGGGTTCACATTCTCGAGAAAACATAAAATTTGTTCATTTCACAAGGTTACTTTGCTGAGGATGGCAAAGAAATGTACCAAAAATGTAACACGCTCATGCAGAGCCATTGTTTTTACTCATTAAACCTATTGTTTTGTGACGTTCTTGTTGCCGTTCCCGTCCTTGTTGCTCTAGCTGCCTGATATTGCAGGGGGGAGCCATATGTTGAACACAGTCTACTCTAAACCGTGCTTGATTTTTTATGACCTAATTTTATCTTTCTCAGATTGTAGAACTGAACACATTCTTTCTCAAGCACATTCTCTGGGTGCCGACTGCTCACTGGCTCAATTGGTATCGCCTGGGGATCATCAGTCTTGTCGTCGCACCCTCATTAAGGTAAATACATTCTGTGTTTCCTGTAGGAATTATTTCTCTTTTGTGGCTTGGAAGAGTGTTAAGTTTGCTTGACGTCTCCCATCCTTTTTTTTTTCACTATCTAGCTGGATTTAGGAACTACCGTAAAAGCTCTATTAAGCCCCCAGGGTCACTGTAGGAACTCTCCCAAGACTTATGACCCACATTGTACTTCAAAAATTAGTGACAGCCCAACACTTGCTGTAATTATTGTTTTGGTAAAGTTTATGTTGATAAGGTTGCCCACTCCTTTGCTCCTTATTGCATACCATAAGGTGAGGAAACCTCACAAACAATACACTTGTGCCCTTCATTTCTTTATGTGGTAACTGATGCAAACGTAAAACATGTCATGTGAACCCACAAAGAAAAAATATTTATTTAATAAATATGTAGCCAGGTTTTAAATCCTGGTAAAGTTATTTTGTTCAAAATGAATTAAAGTAACGAAACTCATAGCCCAGTTAGTGCATTATCAGGGTTGCCATTATCATGGTAAAAGTCATGGGACAAACTACATGGTAAAAGTCATGGGACAAGCTACTTTAGTTGCATTGAGTGTGTTACTGTTTGTTGATTTGTTTGTTTGTCAACGTTTTCTGTTTGTATTATTATTATTAGTAGTAGTAGTAGTAGTGGTGGTGGTGGCGGCGGCGGCAGCGGCGGCGGCGGTGGTGGTGGTAGTAGTAGTAGTACATAACAAGGTAGAAATGTGTTTAAAATTTGTAACCCTTAGCTTAGTTTTCCATTTTGTTCCCTCTTTTTCTTTTATCTTGTAAATGTTGGTCACTAAAAAATGTTCAATAAAAAAAATTAATTAATTAATTAAAAAAAAAAAGTCAGGGAAAAACAGATTTTTTTCCAAGATCAAGATTCCAAGAATTGTGCATCAAGTCACAAAATTCTGAATTATACCAAAAAAGTCGGGAATTTAACAAATCGAATGTGGTTTAGCGTTGTCTATACTCTTATCGACAACGATATTCGTCATCACAGTAGTCAAAATATTGTCAGTGGACTCATGAGGCGCAGCCAAGTGAGTCCACTGCAAATTTTGACCACTGTGATGACGAATATCGTTGTCAATAAGAGTATAGACAATGCTAAACCACATTCGATTTTTTTACCACAATCAGCATCAAAGAAAATGTTAATTTCAGAGCGCAAGCTAAAAAAAAGGCATTGCGGAACACGTTGATGTGATCAGCATTGTCTAGACTCTTATGGACAATGGCAAATTAGCCAATAAGATTGTGAGATTACTAGCAATTGTGGTAAAATTTACTTTTGGATAGCCATGACATTTGGGAGGGAGACTCATTGTTAGTAAACTAGGTACAGGTGTACAATTGCCCATGTAATTTCATTTAAAAACATTCCTGCAAAGAAACTGATTTCTGTTGCTTCATTGCTGGTTTCATTGCCCATTGGCAATTGACAACTTGAAGGAATTATCTGCAGCCCTGAATTTTAAACAGCTCATGGAGCAAGTCAGAGCTGAATCTGATTATTTTATAGATTTTAAGTTTGAATGTACGTCAGCATCTGCTATAAGATGTAGACAACAGAATTTTATATATTACTGATTACAGTGTTCTATAATGCATGTATATAATTTGTATATATGTTTTGTTGTAGATAAGGTTAGTTTAATTCTTAAATACACGACCCCACAAGCTTTTAGCTTTAAAATTTTCGTGTTTAAATAAAGATTATGTATGTATGGATGGTCAGTGAAAATTGGTTTGTGGTCAGGGAAATGTCAGCCTGAGGGAATTTTTTTTATCCCAGTGAGTGGCATAACCCTAAGACAGTATTATTTATTTTTTCTGTTTCCCTCAAGACAGTTGAGGTTATCAGGGTAATACTGCTTTTATAAACAAAGCCAGTTGATTCCAATGTGTTTTCTTGTATCCGTAGGCAATACTATGTGTATATTACGGACACCAGAAGCAGGAGATTGGGAACTCAAGCATGGGTGTTGGTGTAAGTACTGATCTGTAAATAATTATAAGGATTTAGCCTATGTAGGTTGATGTCAACACCCACTTTTTGTAAAAATTGGAAGTTCAATGTTACTATCAAAAATTGGCCAGTTAACATGTTTGCCTTAACTTTGTTGTGTTTGTTTATGTGCTTGTTCCTCTTGTTCTTTGTCTTTTAATGTCCTTGGGCCCATTCTCGAAGGTCTCAAAAACTAAGTTGTAAAACTGCAATTTGTAAAATTACAATCCACTTATCCTAAAAAGCTGGTAATTTAGTATGTTTTCAAGGTGAGAAAGAGCAACATTATTGCAAGAGTTGATCCCTGAAAAGGTCTTTGTTTTAAAGATACAGTGGGAATCTTGGAACCCAAATCAGGCCCAAAAAGTTTCAGGGCTGTCAAGAAACTCACCTCTGGTCAAAACGCCCAGAGTGGTATGTTTGCCACGAATTATTGATCAATTATTGATTTGTGAAATTCAAACTAAAAGGGTAGAGAGAGACAATGTCTCCTGCTGTACACTCCACAGTTCAAATTGCAAAAAATTGATTATTATAAATTCTTTCCTAATTATAGTTCTTTTATTTCCATTTAGTTCTAAGACATTTGTACTAGTTTAGTACTGATGACGTCTATTGCTTTTGTTTTAGTGCCATCACATGTTTAGAGGCGCTAATTTGCATCAAATATGGACAGGACATGTTCCAGAAAACTCAAATTGTTAAGATTGTTTTATGGCTGCTGTCTCAGGTACATTGTAGGTTGTTGTTGTTGTTTGGTTGTTGTTTCTTTTTTCATTTGACTTTCTTTCAAACTAGTTAGTGTTAATCACTGACATCCCAGGCCCGGTTGCTCGAAGGATGGTTACTGCTAACTCTGGTTTAACACCGTGACAACCTATAGGTTTTAATACACCTTAACCAATGGTTAGTGCTAACCATGCTTCGAGCAACTCAGCCCTGGTTAGAGAGGATTTCATTATAACTGCTTAAGACTTAAAACATTAAGAGCAAAAATAATAATTATTATCCTTATGTTTTCTGTTTGTTGTTGCTGTTGTTGTTGTTGTTGTTGTTGTTTTTTCATTTAATTTTCTTTCAAACTAGTTAGCGTTAATCACTTGTCCTGGTTAGAGAGAATTTCATTGTACATGCTTAAGACGTAAAACATTAAGAGCAAATTAAATAAATACCTCTTACTAACCTCGTTTTCTCGGTCCCTACTGTAAGTTACGGACAAATTTTTTTCCTGTTGATTTATGGCCCAAGCACGAAGCGCACGGGCCATAAATTAATGGGAAAACAACGAGGTTAGTAAGATGTTTATTATATCTCTTAAGGTTAATCCGGCTTGCAGATAAAAAAGCTAGTTAAAGTCAAGCGGGCCGTACGGTAGAAGACGGCCCGCAAAATTGACCAATCACAGCACACATACCAAGTGAGAGATATAATAATTATCCTTATGTTTTGTTTTGTTGTTGTTGTTATTTGGTTTTTTGTTTCTTTTTTCATTTAATTTTCTTTCAGTTATTTCTTTTCATTTATTCTTTCAATTATTTTATTTCAATTGCTTAGAATGTAAAACATTAACCCTTTACTCCCTAAGAGTGACTTATAGATTTTACTCTGTCTAATGCCAGATGATTTTACACGTCAAAGGGAGACCACTTTGGGGTTAAAGGGTTAAGAGCAAAAATTATTATCCTTTTTTTCTGTTTTGTTGTTGTTGTCAAGTTGTTTTTATTTGTTTTTTTTGTTTCTTCTCAAATTAGTTAGTGTTAATTACTTGTCCTGCTTAGAGAGAATTTCATTGTACATGTATATGCTTAAGACTTAAAACATTAAGAGCGAGAATAACTAAAATTATTATTCATCACACTATGACAATGTCCAAATATGGTCAGAGTGCACTAAATATTTGTCGTGTGTACTCAAGACAGATATCCTACGACATAAGTAAATTTTGTGTGTCGCAGAGAAAAAATGGCAATTTTTCCAGCTATTTTTTGCAATTAACACAGAAAATTGTGCTTTGTCATCAGTGTGTTGAATAATAAAACAATATTGGCCATGTTCTAAACGAGTAAGGGCCTGGGAACAACGTTTTAAATTTTATCGATTGGAAAAAATTGTTTCCACTGCATGAAAGAGCATCTCAAAAATGGTCACCTAACCAACTTGGACGCTGTTCGGTTATATTGGAGCTGAAAAAAAAAATGCTTTTGAAAATTGTGAAAATTAGAGACGTTGTATGGTTTGGAGGGACACACTTTCCAAAATAGAGACGTTTGTATGGGATTTTTTTTAAGTTTTAAATGTATGTTATCTGGCGGCTTTTCAACCAAACGTACTCAAACTTACTGAAACTGCTTATTTTGAGATACCCTTTCATGTGAGAATCGATTTAGTTCAATTTCATTGATTTTCAATGAAATTTGGATTCGTTCCCAGACCCTTACTCGTTTAGAACATGGCCAATTATCCTGCTCAATCTTGCAGAATATCGCTTGATTTTAGCCAACTTGGCCTACAGCCTTGTCAGTGAAGTAACAGGTTATATTCTGCATGATTTTGCAGGATAATTGTTAATAAATGAAATTGACTCCTAACCCTACTTATTCATGAATCAGGAATAATTATGTTAAGAATACAAAGGAATTTCATTTTGACCTACAACATATTATGTTGGATGGAAGCAATTACATCTTGATTATGTTTCATTTTGCAGATGGCTATAAGCATGGCGGTGCTGTATTTTATGGTCATGACAAAATCAAAGGTTTGTAGAACAATGCAGGTCTACATTTCTTGAGTTAAACTCCAATCATCTCATTAAACGGTACCCTCTTTCATAGGCACTTTATAAAACTAAACTCTTGTTGTAAATTTATGGAAAATGTAGTTCTCATATCAAAGACAGAGGGTTCCTGGACACCAAAATGAAACTGCATTTTGATATAAAAAAAAACATTTACATGTATAGCAAATTATATGTCTCAGAAACATCTCAGATAAGTGCAGATATGGAATTTATAATCCAATTACACATGCATTCAGAAAAGTCTTTAAATGAATCATTTAAGGAAATAGTAAACTATAAACAAGTAATTATCTTGAAGCATATGTTTAAACACATGAAAATCTTAGATTTTTCAAGTTAACAATAATGTTAAAATGGTTGTAAAACAAAAAATAAAACACTCCTTGTAAATCTCAAATAAATGAAAAGGAAGATAAATTCTAATGTGCCCGCACAACATTCCTTCAAGAGGAAACTAATGTCCTTTCTCTGTCTTTTCCCTGTAACTAATGACATTCTAAACTTGAGTAGTAGATAAATTAGATTTTTAACTATAGATTCTTATTTTACTCCTTTTAAATTAATAGTCATCATGTTTGTAATGCACAGCTCCATGGGAGAACACTCTTTAGTGAAATGGACTCCATGGTTAAATAAAGTTTTTGATTTGATTTGATTCATCCTTGGCAGATTTAGAGATTATGATAAACTTTCTTTTTACTCTTAATATCTTTAGGAAGCTGATAAAATGAAGGCAAACATTGTGGAGAAACTTAAAATGCTCAAGAAATACGTAAGAGATATTAACAAGTGGTTTGTCTGGTGTAAACGTCCTGGGCCCAGTTGTTCAAAGTTTGATTAAGCTATTCCCGGGTTAACATAAACTTTGATCCCAATTTAGTTACTATTCATTGAAGGTATTACAAAAGATTTTTTCCCTTAAGTTTCCATTTGAACTTAACTTTACCCAGAACATAAAATTTGATTGGCTGGCTCTTAATCTGGCTCTTAATCGTAGGTTAGCGTAAATCTCCCTCCGAACAACTGGGCCCTGGTGAGGGTAGCCTTAAAAAGACTGCTATTGGAAAATTATGTTTTAACAATGTTACTGAAATTGAAAACATAAAGTAAAAACCAAAGGCTTCCCTCACCGAGATTTTACAATCCAGGTAGAACCATTAATTAAAAAAAAAATTATATTCTCACAGTAAAACAGTTAACTTAAACTTAAAGAATTAAACATGATTAACAACATATTTTACCAGTTGGATTTTAAAACTTTTTTTTTTTTTGATAACATGAATCAACTCAATTTTAGCTGTAACCAACATTTGAAATTCTGAAAAAATAACAATCTACCTTTCTCCTTAAATACCTCCCCTTGATAATTAGATTTCCTCCCTAATTAAACATATTAATTTTGGGAAACGTGAGATTTAAACGTATTCTAACTTAAGAGAGAAAAGAAAGAGAAATGTTGTTGATAATATAACATAATTATTAAAAAAAAGTACACCAAAAGCGTGTATGCACTGGAATATTAAAAAAGAGAGAGGATAAAGATTAAAAGTTATAAATTATCAGGACTTTCAAAGAACAGTTTGTAAGCTTACTATTGCAGCAAAATGAACCAAGCCGTGAAAGACTGGAACAGTCTTCCAATTAACATCAAAGGAACAAATGTTTTATCTACTTTTAAGGCAAAACTGAAAACTTTTTAATAATAATTTTAACTGACATTAACAAACTTTATTAGACTGTGATATTCAACCACTCTTAGTATTTATTTGGGAAGTGTTCTTGAAATCATTTGGATGAACCATTTTGTCCTTTATGGCAAAGAAAGGCTCAGTCATTCTGGAGGAATCAGGTCATATGTTATGTTTTTGTGATTGAAATTCTCATATATATTTTTTAAGGGCATCAGAAAGCCTAAGTTCCTGGAAGAGATACCTGCTGAGGATCCAACTACTAAAACCTTGAACTACGTCAAGACAAATGGTAACCATATTATCCAGGAACACAGCCATGGACACGATTCTACCCTCTCAAATGACTATCAGAATGGAGGAGTTGTTCTTCGTGCCAACGATCGGAGCCTGAGATCCACTACCCAGAGTGCACCACTAGATTTCAAACCACCCGCTGACATAGGTCAGTTGCAGGCGCAGGTAACTCGGAAAAGAAAACCCAGAAGAAGTGAGATGGGAGGACAGCTGGGGACTGGCAGTTACGAAGTGAAAACCCGACTCAGGACGCGGAAATCTCAAGCAGGACTTTAGCTAGTGAACTAATTTATGCTTTAAGCCGGAATTTATTCTTATGGTATTAATATGATGCCTGTTAAGTACTTTGCACTGCAGGTTATTTGTGGCAGTTAACAGTGCTCGACCTTCAACAAACTAGTGCATGGGTTAATGGAGTCTAAAACATACTAGCCAAATGGTGTCATTTGGTGGGCAACCATTGATCACCTCACAAAACTAACATTGTGACTAATGTAAATTGACCACCGTACAGGGATTCGATTAGCTGACGTTTCGAGCGTTAGCCCTTCGTCGGAGCGAAGGGCTAACGCTCGAAACGTCAGCTAATCGAATCCCTGTACGGTGGTCAATTTACATTATCAACTCCGTTGATAAACCAAATTTTCGTGTCTCACTTCCCCACCGACGCAGCACCACAGTTTCTTTAGAAACTAATCCCCTCTAACATTGTGACTACCGAGCTTCAGTGTCAGATATTTTTTCATTTGATTTTTTGGATTAACTTACATGTAACTCAAAGCTAGTAGAATTTCCCTTTATCAATATCATCTCGAAAACTTCTTCTATTACAAGTAGCCCAGTGAATAGTGGTTCTCAATTTTTACTAGCCTAAACCAAAACTTCTACTAGTCCCGGGCTGGTGAACTGCCGCCTGTTAAGTCTATTATTTTCTTCGATTGTGATTGGTTTATTGTAGCATTCTCGCTGCATTCTGGTTAATTGTTTCTCCAAAGGTCTAAAGGTCCGCAGTTCAAATATATGATTTTCATACATTCATTCTCATATATTCACCGCTCACGGGTTTATTAGGAACCAACAAAACGACCAGCTCGCAGATGGCTTGTTAGCTCAGTTGGTAGAGTGCTGCATCGGTATAGCAGAGGTCGTGGGTTCGAATCCCGTACAAGCCTGAATTTTTTTCAGGCTTTATTTTCACTACTGCTTAAGTAGTGTTCATAACTGCGATGATCAGTCACATATTTAATGTTTTTTTTTTTTTTTTTGTAAATTTATTTGCAAATTGAAACAACAAATACACATCATCAACATTGAAACAACAAAGTAAAAGAAATGATTTCAAAAGTAATAAAAAACTAACAAGAAAACATATTTAATGTTTCTCCATTGTTGAGTGCTTGGTGATGTCACCCGGACTTACGCTAAGGTCGAGCACTGCAGTTTTCTGTGTGCCTCAACTGTGGTTTATTATGCAACGTTCACGCCCCTTTTATAGCTGAAAAAATCGCTAATTCGTTCAGCCGCGTGACTAAACACAACCTCTTCAAACGGAAACTACTGATGTAAATAGTCACGCAGATTTCTCACAGATCTAGAAGTTAAAACCATCTCGTTCTATCTGATAATGCACCAATACCACAGGAGAGTATGGCTCAATAGGCTTCATTTGAATGGTCACAGTTCAGGATTTCATTAGTCTCCTACGCAGCCGTTCTTTGTCTCGTCACGCAACGCTCCTCGCCACTAACGGCTGCTGAAAACCGAACCACATTCCTTTCCCTTTGTGTTTGCGGTCTAACGGATTAACCAATCAGGTATCACAAAAATGACAATGACGTCAGAGGAAACAGCATGCTTTTCATTCTGTCAGCGATGTCACGGACTCTGGTCACGGATGGAACAATTCCTAAGAAGATTGTCCATAGTGTTTTACGTGATCATCGCCGTCGGCAATGCAAATCACGATAAATACTGATACAGGCAAACGTTCACTCAATTGTCAACAAATCATTCAATCGTTGTGGATGTGAGGTGTTTTTCAAACAGCAGCGAATTGTTCATTTGCAGTGGACGCTATCTGTAAATGATGTGGCCGGGTATTCTGTAATCTGGCCCAGAAATGTTTGCTACAAGCGGTTGACAAAGTTCCAACGGGCTTCGTAAAAAGAAATTCAACGAGAAAGCGAGGAAGTCTTCAGTAAAAGGGAACCTCCAAGAGCAAAAGCGATTCCTACGAGCTACAGAAGAGATACGAAATATTCCCGATGGAGAGACTGTCCGCGAAAACGTTTCCGTGACTGACCGAGCGAAAGCATCTAAATCCCGGCAATTTGGCAAAGGCAAAGCTAGCGCTCGTATTTCTTCTCCTATTGACTCCTAAAAGCGGGACTAGGGCGTCTATGACTTACGTTCCTGGCTTCCTATCTCCGATTCAAAGACACGCGGCCTACAATCTCGTGTTGAGTGTATTACCAAATCAAAATATGACAAGTCCCGAAAAAAAATTGTCATATTCATTTGGTCCACGATTAACCTCAACACCAAACTTGTCTACTCGGAAACAAAGTCAAGTACAGTTACTGGTAAACATCTAGTATCCTAGTGAAAACGTAAACAAAACGCTAACCGTTTCCTATCACTCCACTGTAGTCCATTGTTAGCGCACGCAGGACACCGATATAAACTAGGCTGTGATTGGATGCACGCCGAACTGAGGAATTGGCGCGTACACTTTCCAGAAAATGGAAGGCTGATCCTGATTGGCTAATAGTCGGGAAAGGAATGTGGTTCGGTTTTCGGCAGCCGTTAGTGGCGAGGAGCGTTGCGTGACGAGACGAAGAACGGCTGCGTAGGAGACTAGGATTTCATGTGCAGACTTAAAACTTAGAACTACCTTGTACAGCATAATAAACAGCACCACAGGAAAGCACTGCTCAGTAACTTTCATTTGAATGGTCACACTTTTAGGATTTCAACATTGAGAACGGCTCTGTGAAACGTAATAAACAGCATTACGAAGAAGTACGGTTAATATATTTTAATGTTATTTAAGATTTATCTACAAGTTCAAGTGTGAGTTTGATATAGCAAACTTCACGTATTTACGATTAATACAAGAACCAATTAAAGCCCTGGTAAACGGCTTCAACATTTGCTTCAACATCCGTTCGATTTTGTTGAACAGCAATGTCGAAACCGTTTGCCACCCCCTTTCAACATGTTGAATGGAAGTTGAATCGATGTTGAATGAGTTTAAAAGCGCTTAAACTTTGCTTCATTATCCATTCAACATTTGTTTCGATCGTTGAACGATGTTGAAGCCGCTTGCCACCCGCTTTCAACATTGTTAGTATGCGCGTGTGCTCTAATCGGTTTCTCAAAGACGTTTCCGCGCGACTGAATACCAGGCCCCTCGTGAAGCTTTGTTGAAGCAAGTGTTGATGATGTGTTGAAACCGTTTGCCACCCCCGGCCTTCAACATCGTTCAACAGGATACAAAAAAAAATCGAACGAATGTTGAAGCCGTTTGCCCGGGCATTTAGAAGCGTCGGTTAGGAGTAAACAGCAATGCATGGTGAGTATATTTTTTAACTGGGGAAATATTATGATGATAATATCAGCTATGTACAGAGATTTGTGATCCATGCATTTGTTACAGTGACTTGTACAGGCAACGGTTAAACGCGAGAGCAAGCTTTTCGCGTATTTCGCTCATTCAACCAACTCGGCAATGTCGTACCCAGAGTCTTCGTTCCCTTTGACCAGCGGTCGGGAAACGAGCGACTCTGGAAATTTCTGATCTGGAAGTCCGAAAATATCGGACTTCCGGTTGAACTGGACATGCTTGGGGATTAGCACCACGTTGGACTTCCTGTTTTACTTCCGGTCATGTGTGTTGTTTCAAAATAAAAGCAATCAGAATCGCAAACCTTTCGACAGTCGCGCGTTTCTTCAAGCGCGCGCAGCAAGGAACGAAGACTCGAGGTACGAGATTGCCAACTTGGCCCAACTTGGTGAGATGGCTAGAGTTTTCGCAAGCAGTCGCGTGGTTTTCAGTACTTAGGTGAAGAATTTTCTTTTTAGCAATACCTTCCCAAGTTTTTCTTTTCGCGTATACGTGGACATCCTTCCCTCATCACTTGGACTCATCACTCAGACGTTTAAAATAATGAATAGAATGACGAATGGAACCAATCTGAAAATAATTTAAGAAGAAAAGTAGTTTCTCGTGATTTGGATAGCTTTGCTAGTTAAAACCAGGGTCTTCGGTTCCCTTGACCAACGGTCAGGAAATAAGCGACCCTCGAAAGATCCGATTTGAAGTCCGAAAATGTCGGGCTTCCGGTTGAACTGCGCATGCTTAGGGTTCAGCTTCGCGTTAGAGTTCTGTTTTACTTCCGTTTATTTGAATTGTTTGAAAAAGAGAGTCGCTCGTTTCGTCAAGCCTGCACTGTACGGAGCGAAGACTCGAGAGACAAGAATGCTAGTTAGCAGAAGAACTTGTGAAAATAATTATTTGGCAATTGTTGTATGTACTGGGTAATCTTAACATATTTATTATGCATTAAAGGGCAGTGTTCAAACGGTGATGCGGATGGTTCTTAAAGGCCCTTTTTAACCCTTGATCCAGCGCGGTCTTTTGTTTTTGTTTTAAAAATAGCGCTATCGTTAAATGATGCTTCTGATTGGTCAATAATTTTCATCGGGCTTTTGATATGGTTCATCACGCCGAGTTGTCGCTTGTGCGGTTTCGCAAAGTTAATGACTACAATTTGTGGTAATGGTTTCTAATTGCACTAAAATAAGCTAATATACTGTCATACAATTATCCTGTCCGTTCGCTTTATACTGTGATCAAAATACAATCGACCATGCGGCGTGACAAAAGGAGGAAAACGTTTAGCTCCACATTAAAACACGGGAGGAAACCAAACCAACACAGCAGTGATCACGGAGATCTCGGCGAGAAAGAGAAAATAATTATCTTACAGTTTAGGCAAGCTCTGAACTAAACGTAGGGCTAGAATGCCCGATGGGGCATAAAAATCGCGTTCGATAAAGAGACTCAAATCAGTTTCCGAATCACAGCAAGTCGGCAACAACAAGTTCAGCGAATTCTTGAAAGCTCAGAGGTAAAAGCACCAAGCTCTATAGGTCTCCTTGAACCTCACTTTGATATAAACAACGCTGCGAAGTGACCACTACCAACTGTGCCACAGTGACTCTTCTGACTTAAAACGGTCCAAAACTTACAAATAAACAAATTGTTCCCAAAATGATACAAGGAAAATGAAGAAGAATAAACAGAGAACATATTAACGGTCATTTGGAGATTTGTTCAGGATGCGATGAAACGAGCGATAAAAAAGGGATTCGAAGTCAGAGTAATTTCATGTTACACGAAATTCAAGAATTAACCGTCGCGGCGCGCGATACATTAAGGGTGTAAATGGGCCTTTAACATGGTCCTGTGGTGAAAGGGGGCGTTAACCATTTGCACGAAAAAACCGGTCGGAATGGAACGCTCGCAATGGTACTGGCTTTTCTTTTCAAAGCGGTTTGGCTAGAGCCCTTACATTTGCACAAAAAACCGGTCGGAATGGAACGCTCCCTATGGCACTGGCTTTTAATTTCCCGCCAAAGCGATCGAAAACCGCACGAAAACGGAGCGGTGCAAGTATGGTTTGACAATTACAAATGATACAGAAATTATCCGGTCATTTCGGTTGGAATGGAAGAAGAGGAATACGTGTGAGGATTTCCATCTGTTCCGCAAACGTTCCGGTGGAATGAGCTGTACCATTCGAATATCCAACCGGAATTTTCGGTTTTTGTTGACAAATGGTAAACGACCAGGGTGTTCAATTTTTCTTGGACATTCATGCACCTGTCATTTTTTTAAGGGAGCCTTTTAAGCCGGCGGAGGAAATGGGGGGGGGGGGGGGAGGACGGGGATTTCACATATTAGAAATCGATGTTCTTGCTCGAGTGGTCAAATAGTCCGGTTTCGAGTTCGCCATGACCGCTGAATAAAAGTACTGAGAACGCATTTGTACAGGGTTAGCCTCGACCTAAAATAAAATATTCACAAATTCCAGCGAGAAGATGACCCGTTCACAGCTGTCTATTATTTAATTTTCAAATTTGTGGCACCTTCCCGCCGGTATTTGTGAATATTTTACCTTAGGTCGAGGCTAACCTTGTACAAATGCGTTCTCAGTGCTTTTATTCAGCAGTCATGGCGAACTCGAAACTGGACTATAGACCTTTTTCATAATGGCGGACGATTTTAATTATTCTTTTGTATATGTGTTAATTAGCCCTACTAACCTCACTTTAATGAAAAAATTCTATTGAATTTTGCACATGCTGACGAGGCTAGTAGGGCTCATTATCATAAGAATAAAAGAATAATTTGTCGGGCGCCATTATGAAAAGGGTCTATTGCCATAAGCGGTCAGTCACAAGCTCTCCTGACGCGTATACAATGACAATCGACCCCGCGTCTCACTTCCGGGTCTCCTGTTTACATAGTTCAAACCGACATCTCTCGAGTCTTGAAACGCGTCCTCTAAAAATATCGATAAAGGGGGTTAGTTTCTAACGAAACTATGGTGCTGCGTCTGTGCGGAAAGTGGTACACGAAAATTTAATGCAAATTGGCCACCTTAAAGAGATTCAAATTCATTTACGGTGGCCAATTTACACTATAAACTCACATGATGAAACCAATTTTTCTAAAATTACTGGTTGTTTGTAATAAAGATGACGAGATTCTTGTCCTATCTAGAGATTAATTTTTTTCTGTCTTGATTGATGGGTATTTAGATATCGGCCTGAGGAACAACTAATCCAATAATAATAATAACAATCTTTTAGTAGGAAGCTCCATCACTAAGAGTGGTTTACATAGAGCTCCTAATACTAGATATATATTATGTAATGATACAATTAAAATCTAAAACATATAGAGCTTAAGTCGAAAGATATATAATATTTACAACATATACACTACAGGGATTAAAAAAAATTACTTAATTATAAAAAGCAGAAAAAAGACACTTCTTAAAAATTGGCAAATTTGCTGAATTTCTTGCAGTTCTCTCTAACTCATTAAAGTCTTTGAAACAGTGGTACCGCGAACGATGTTTTCCCCAATTGCCATTGCAATAATAACTATTTGTTAACTATTTGTTAATCTGCGCAATAGAAAAAATAAATTATTATTATTATTATTATTATTATTATTATTATTATTATTATTATTATTATTATTATCGAGTTTGGACCAGTGGGAGGCGCCAACCAATCAGAAAGCAGGATTTGGAATACCTGAGCCAAGGCCCTCCCCTGCACTCCCACTATCATTAATTAAGAATCATTCAACCTTTCTTGTTTAGAAAACGGATGAGATTCTTATTCTTTCAAGAGACTCATTTCTCTGTCCGATTTCTATCAGAGGAACAGCTGATCGCAGACCAAAGTCTGTTTCATTTTGTTACCGGTGCACAAGGCCTTCCTATGTAAATGACCAATGTCCCGTGGGAAAATAGAGTTGATTAAGCATCACGTTCACGGAAAACAACTTAAGTCAGAGTTAAGCTGTCTCAAAAGAACTGACAAGTGTATGGAGACAATACAGAATAATTATTGTGTTTGTGGCTAACATATAATCTCGTATTCGCAGGCCCATACTCTGCTGCATCATTTTTACGACTGTTACCTCTATTTAATAGTTTTTTTTTTCCAACTTATGTTTTCTTTTCTTAAGATTAGCAACGACGACCATTTTAATCTTATAACTTCTTCGGCTTTTTTTTCTAACAGTCGATTGAAAACTTATTATTTCTCGGATCAGATAATTTCCGTCGCATTTTAGACTTAAGTCACCACACCATTATCAGCATTGTTCAAGTCATTTTTGCTGTTTTCCTGAAACTTAAAAAGCGTCCGGAATTTTCTAACCTTAGATAGTCACTTTTGAATTCAGCGTTAATCAACTCGCACCGACAAATACAGATATTCAGTAATTCTAACACTTTAAAGGCTTTTTCGCAGCA
>JAEMWC010000057.1:1572500-1590000 GCA_016490735.1 Pachyseris speciosa | reverse complement strand
AATGGTCAGCGGATCAACAATAATAATAATAATAATAATAATAATAATAATTTAGAACTTATATAGCGCATTTTCCATGTGTGTATGATCAAATGCGCTTTACAAGCAGATGAAATTGGAATTTGGAAATGTCGGTTTTTGTGGAGAGGGGAAAACCGGAGAACCCGGAGAAAAACCTCTCGGAGCAGCGTAAGAGAGAACCAACAACAAACTCAACCCACATATGACGTCGAGTCCGGGAATCGAACCCGGGCCACATTGGTGGAAGGCGAGTGCTCTCACCACTAAAAAAAATTCAGGCTTAATTTTTTTTGAGGCTTTGTTTTCACTGCTGTTTAAGTGGTTTTCAGTACTGCGATGATCATTCACATCTTCACACTAAACTAAACTGCATATTCGGTTAAGTAAAAGTAGTTTAAGAAATGTTTTTGTATATTCCGGTAGGTTTCACTGCATAGAAAACGCTTTGTCAGTCAAAATGCGAGAGAAAGAAATATTAAAAGAGCTTTATTACGTACGAGAGCTCCGTTCTTAGGTTTTCATTTGTCGTTGCTAAAGGAAAACCTGTTGTTTTGTTTCTCTGCAGATGGATGGAAAGACTCCATTCTTCAACCTCTCTACAACCATCGACACTACCAACCAATCTGCTTTTACGCATGCCCACAGCAAAGTGTACGTCTTCACACCCGCGGGGTCTGGTACTAAGCTTACCCTGGTTGTACTTATGGTGGCACTTGGAGTCGTAGGTTTCATAGGGAACGCCTTCATTCTCTACTTCGTTTCCAAAAACAGGTCAACGTCGATGTCACCTCTTTTAAGAAACGTCAACCTTTACATCAAGAGTTTGCCTCTTTCAGATACACTTGCCACTTCGATTTCACTTCCCTTAATACCTATTCAAATTTTGTTTGATGTATTCCAACATGGCTGGCCCTGCAAAGTAGTTCGTTACATTGGGCTGTTGTTTCCTTCCATAACAATGAACAATTTGATTGTGATCAGCCTTGAAAGGTTCTTAGCAACTCGCAGTGTACCCCGTACGTTAAGCGTGTCCCACGTTGGCAAATTAGTGTACGGTTCCTGGGCTGTCGGCTTTATTGTCGTTTGTGTTCCCACTGCAACAATGAAGGGCATAAGATACGATGTAAATGCTACGCATTATACAGTAGTCTGTAAGTATGACATTAGCAGTCTACCCCCCAGGGTCATGGGCATCAGTTTCACATTACTGCAGCACCTAATTCCAGGTATTATTTTAATTTGCATCAATATTATTGTAGCCAAAAGAGTGCGAAAAATTTGTAAAGGAAGAATCAATGTACTGCAAGACAATGTCATAAGAGCCAGACAAAGAGCAGCCAAAATCCGAAGCACTTATTTGCTCATTTTAATTACCCTTGCTTTCATTTTCCCCTATTCATCGCTACTTCATTACGGGTCATATGTTACATTGACTACACCGCAGGTTGATTTTCTAACAGATTATAAAACGCGGTATATTGGCGGTTTGCTGTTTTATTCTAGCAGCGCGATAAACTTTGTCATATATTTGATTCAGATGAAGGATTTTCGTGCCTTTTTAAAGAACCTTTTTCGTCGTAAACGCCGGGAGGTAAATCCAAACCCAGGCGGCGCAGGGATCCAACTGAAAGAGTTGAAATATGTAATCTCAAAGTGATGCCACAAATGTCACTTCACGGCCGAAGGCTGAGGGTGGGAGAACTGGGTGCGAGGTTGAATTCAAACAAAAATCCACTTCATTGTCAAAGCAGTTCAGCAGCCCAATGACTAATGTAAAAAGAAAGGTGAAAAATATGACAGCCTTGGATCTTTGTCGTCATCATCATCATTATTACCCCCACCACCACCACCACCGTCATCGTCATCGTCATAATCATTATCAGCATCACCACAACCATCATCATAACCACCGCCATCATCATCATCATCGTCATCATCATCATCATCATCATCATCATCATCATCGCCATCATCATCATCATTATTATGGTTATTATTATCAATCCAGACAGACCAATGGATCTTCGATTCCGGTTGAAACTGAATATAATGTGTAGCAAGGTAAATTCCTAAATATCGTTGGATAACATTGGATACCAACATCAACCCTTAACAGGACCTAAAACGACCAAGGAAAACTGAATGAAAATGTTAGCATTTCGCTTACATTTTCAACCTTCAACAATTTATCAACACCAAATTTCTCCTTACCGTATCAGTACATTTCATAGCTTAAGGCTTGAGAGAAGAGAAGATTTCCAAGCAAAACGTTCTTTCCAACTGAAGGAAAGATAAGCAGTTATGAAAAAATATGCGTTGAGAACGCGGTTGCAAAAGATCTGTTACTGGATCTGCACCAATTGGCCTGAATAAATGACCGCTTTAATCAACAACATGGCCACTATTTTTAGTAGGCATTATGGGGGATGGTTTATCAGCAGATCGTGCAAGCAGCCATGTTAGTGAAATAACATTTTCAGTTGTCCTGATTTTTAAGTTTGTATTTTTTTCAATAAAGTCGTCCCAGGCTTGCATTCCAGAAAATAATGTAAAAATAAATCTGTAAGTGGTTGTAATAAGATGAAACAAAACCCTGTCGACTCTTAACATTTTACTTTGATGAACGCTGCATTTAAGCACATTTCCATTAGCTTGTTACATGTACTTCTATGTCACTCTCTTTTCAATATTTTCTTCGATTGCATTCTTTCGGGGGCACACCAGGAACTAGTGGAGGATTGTGGGATTGCTTGGGTTGACAGGGAATGGTTATGGCAGTGGTCGTCCTCTGCAAAGGAGACGTCGTTTTGGTTGAAGCGGACTCAACAAGGGCTATTTTAGCGGCTATGAAAACACTGAAAGATGCTCCTGCATAAATGCAATGTTAGCCGACTTAGAACTATTGTAACGATCCCGACAGGGCTAAATAACGTCTGCACATGTGCAAATTTGCAGAGGTCCTGTGCTCTAGAGTAGTACTAATAGCAATCAATGATCCCAGAATCCCTCACTCGTTCCGGTCTCCACGTAGTATCTGGAGTGGGGAATCGGAATGGCTTGTTTTAGTGGCTCTCTTGTTCGGGAATAGAATCTTAGAATCTTTGAAAAATTTGTTTCCTTGGCAAAATTTCACCTTATTTGGTGGTGCAAGTGCAAATAATCTAAGATCAGTCAATTTTCTCAGAGGCCCAACATCTATTCGGAAAGATTCCATCGCCTAAAATCTCTGCGACTCAGACCTTTAGATAACGAATTCGAACAAATTAGCTACTTTATGATTTCAACAACATATGATACGAAAAACGCCAAGCAAAACTATGACCTAGTTCCTTGTCATGTGCATAAATATTATTGGGTGGCAGGTACAAGTTTAATTAAGTGTCAGATGTGTGTAATTCTATCTCATGGTTGATTGGTGGATTTGCGACTCTGTTAACGCGTTGCTGCACCTTACGTTACGGTTTCCTGTCATTCTACAAGACACGGCATTATGGTTATGGTAATGGTAATCGATTTATGTACCGCAAATATCTCATAGTTTCATGACGGTTTACAATTTTCTCTAGGGTGATCGGTCGTCAGCCTGGAAAGGCGCCTCTGGAAGCCGCTATCAGTCCATATTTGATCTCACCCACCCACCCCACACATGAATATCAGATGAAGGATAGAGGTAGACCACCACACCGGGAACTACGTCCCCTACTCTTTTCGAACGGTGTGTGGGTTCTTTAACGTCCCACAGATTATTATCGTCCTTATCCGAGAAGACCAGAAAGTCTAACCGTTTGCAGATGTAATTACAAAAGCAGCACTTTCTCCTCAATTATTTAAAGACCCTGAGTGTTGGTCCGGCCGGGGTTTGAACCCGCGACATCCCGCACGGTAGTCCGGTGCTCTACCAACTGAGCTAACCCATCGGCTAACCAAGCTCATGCTGTGACCGCAAATAAAAGGGTTTGCACAGTGTTTACTCCTTTTAAGTGCCAAAAAAGCGAAAACGATAACTCAATTTTAACTCATTCAATGTTTAATCAAACTCTACTAACTCGTCGCTCGATAAATAGCCGATGACGATCCCTCTCCGTCTTCCCCTACTGTCCTCTTATTTCCGCGCAATTGTTTTCCCACGGGAAAAGAAGTTGCGCTTAGCAAAATCGGGCTTCAAAATTTGACTGTGTTTTTTCCCTACTTCTCGACTTGTCTAAATTGAAAATAAAAATATGTTTAAAAAGTTGACACTGGCTAAGATGTTGTGTTGGACGTTTCGGCAACTGCTGTTGCCTTCTTCAGCAAAAGATAAAAATGCAAATGCCTAACGGCGTCCTGATCATGATGGTATATGATGTATGTTAATATTAAATCGCATCTCGAAAGAATATTTTAAAGGTTAAACCAAGTCTCTAGAGCATTCTTAATTACTTCTACAAATTCTTTATGCTATTGTAAACGTTTGGAAGCGCTATATGGTCGTTTATAGCGTTCATATCTCGCACGGAATGCCAAGCCTCAAGAATAAGCCTTTGTCGCCATGCCGATGACCTGTCAACAATTTCGACGTTCGCCAAATCTATTTGGTGACTGTGACGCATGTGGTGTTTGGCCAACAAGGAATTTTCGTCTAATGTTGCTATGGCCTTTACGTGCTCTTTGACGCGTGTTTTTAGCGCGCGCGATGTCTGACCGATGTAAACACAATCACAATCTTTACATTTGATCTTGTACACGATTCCTCTAGAAGCCTCTTTCTCGATCTTGTCTTTTGGTTTTTTAAGTATGTTTGCAATTGTCCGAATAGGCTTATGAGCGACCTTGATGTTGAAGCCTCGAAGAACTTTTGCGATTCTCTCGGAGAATCCTTTGGCGTAGGGCAAAATAACCATGCCGCGATGGTCGGTATCATTAACTTCTTGTAATCTATTTAGTTGGCGGCCATTATAAATGAAATTGGCAGGGTAATTATTAGCGGTAAGGGCTTCCGTTACTCGCTTAGTTTCTCGAAACGCTTCCTCCTCGGTGGATGGAATATGTTTTGCGCGATCCATGAGGGTGCTTCAACGACAGAGTGTTTGTGCTGGGGATGGTGATGTGATTTGAAATCAAGGTAGCGGTCGGTGTGGGTAGCTTTCCTGTAGACAGACACGGTGATCGAGCCATCGTCTTGTCTGGTTGTTTTTGTGTCAAGAAAGGCAATGGAACCTTCTGACTCTATCTCGATGGTAAATTTGATGTTGACGTTGATAGAGTTGAGATGTGAGTGGAATTCATCCACGTGCTCCCTTTTTACACGCACATGGATGTCATCTACGTATCTGAACCACCATTTGGGAGGGTTTGGAGCCGAAAAGAGGGCCTTTTCTTCGACATATTCCATGACGAGATTGGCTAAGATGGCGCTGACTGGAGATCCCATCGGACAACCGAAAATTTGTTTGAAATGGTCACCTTGGAACACGAAGAAGTTGTTGTCCAGGACGAACTGTAGAAGAGCAATGATATTTTGAATAGATAAGTTTGTTCTCTCCGGTAGTGATTGATCAAAGTCTAGTCTCTCTTTAACAACTTCTTTGGCTAGATGGGTAGGGATGCAAGTAAACAGTGATACGACGTCAAAGGATACTAGGATTTCGTCGGGATCCACTGACATTGTGCGAATCTTTTCAACGAAAGATGCACTGTTCTTTACTGTGTATTTGTTGTTCTGAAGTGGTGACAAAATGTTGGCGAGGTATTTGGATAATTCATATGTGGGAGATCCAATGGCACTCATAATTGGTCTTAGTGGGACGTTGTCCTTGTGAATTTTGGGAAGGCCATAAAATGATGCCGGTGTGGAGTCAGTGCTATGAAGTTTGTGGTAGAGCTTCGGTTCCAACTGTTTTTTGTCACTGTCATGTGGGGCTGGTTGATCTTGAATCTGTAGAAGAAGTCCATCGCGGCATGGTTATTTTGTCCTACGCCAAAGGATTCTCCGAGAGAATCGCAAAAGTTCTTCGAGGCTTCAACATCAAGGTCGCTCATAAGCCTATTCGGACAATTGCAAACATACTTAAAAAACCAAAAGACAAGATCGAGAAAGAGGCTTCTAGAGGAATCGTGTACAAGATCAAATGTAAAGATTGTGATTGTGTTTACATCGGTCAGACATCGCGCGCGCTAAAAACACGCGTCAAAGAGCACGTAAAGGCCATAGCAACATTAGACGAAAATTCCTTGTTGGCCAAACACCACATGCGTCACAGTCACCAAATAGATTTGGCGAACGTCGAAATTGTTGACAGGTCATCGGCATGGCGACAAAGGCTTATTCTTGAGGCTTGGCATTCCGTGCGAGATATGAACGCTATAAACGAACATATAGCGCTTCCAAACGTTTACAATAGCATAAAGAATTTGTAGAAGTAATTAAGAATGCTCTAGAGACTTGGTTTAACCTTTAAAATATTCTTTCGAGATGCGATTTAATATTAACATACATCATATACCATCATGATCAGGACGCCGTTAGACATTTGCATTTTTATCTTTTGCTGAAGAAGGCAACAGCAGTTGCCGAAACGTCCAACACAACATTTTAGTCAGTGTCAATTTTTTAAACATATTTTTATTTTTAACATGCCTGGCTACACACCAAACATTTTTGTCTAAATTGCATTGGGTATATTTTGTTAACTAAAGAGTTTCCTCACCGAATTCAATACCGTAGTGTCCATTAGATTCCTGGATCTATCATTTAAAATTTTTCGACTTCATATTTCGTTCATCTCGACTCCTTTCCTGGTTTTAGAACATCCCTTTCACTTCTGGACAAATCATTTTATGACCTGAATGGAGCGCCATACTTAACTTTACGTAAGAAGTATACAGCGTAAGTAAACCTACCGGTCCACGCCAAATGGTAAAGCAACCTTCACCAGTCCAAAATACGATTGACGATTCCAAAACACGCACGGAAGTCCTCCTGTAACGATATGTACTAATGCAACGAGCCTAGCAGCCTTGAGATTTCTCTCCCCCCCCCCCTCCCTTCCCCACTCCACCCCCCGTGGGCTACATCTCTCGCATCTTAACCGCGCGCGCTCCGCGCTCTCTCCCCTCGCTTCGCGCACGTGTACGCCCGGTCTTCCCCTTCCCAGCACCTGCCACGTGGGTTACCGCGCGCTTGATCCAATGCGCGCTACATAACTAGAAGACAGAGACTGCTTGCAGTACAAATTTAGTGCGATTCCCGTGTAAACGATGCTTTATTTGTTTTTAGCCACCAGGGCAGACTTATACAGAAGGCATTCTTATACAGCAACTCAAAGCCCAGAACGAGCTCAATGCACATCAAACAAAATTGTTTATTTACAATGATAGCCACACGGTAAATTTTTCAATTAATTTTTGTCATTCTTGTTCAGATTGGTCAAGTAGAAGGAGAGGAGGGAGGGGTGAGCAAAACCTCACACAGCAGATAGAGAAGAAAAAGTTGGGGCATGTTCTCCATGGAAAAATAAATAAACAAATTGGCAGTCCTCAAAGATTACCATTTCAAAACAGAATTATGTCTGAGGAAAGAATATGGTCCAGTTCTGTTAACCAGACTAGAAAGGCTGCTGGTTTACTGTTGTATTCCAAACTTTTTGTGGCTCCAATTCTGATGGGCTTCTGATCTTTCTGTTATTTACATTTATATAATAGCCAAAGTCAATTCACGTGCTCTGATTGGACAATCAGCTATGGTTTATTGTACCAGTAAACTCATGGAATTATTATATAAAAGCAATACACCACAAGTTTCTATGGTTTATAGGCTGATAAACCACTTGGGATGTTAGAAGAACACTTGAAGAATTTGTGAATCACGAGCCGCAGGCGAGTGATTCACGAATTCTTCGAGTGTTCTTCCAACATCCCGTGTGATTTATCAGCTTATAAACCATAGAAAATTGTGGTATATTGCTTAATTGATGTGCATGGCCCAAACAGTGACAATATGCTACAATTCAGTTATTGATCAATTTACTAAACAGTGCCTCAAAATAAACTTTATGTCAATTTTCACTCTGCTTGATGAAAAGTAGTGTTTTTACACCTTAACAGGAATTATTCCTAAAGCAGGTCATTGTCCTGCTTTCTGTTCATTAGAAATCATAATATGCACTACAACAACATTTGTGGAAGCTCAAAACAGAGGAAACACTCACATTAAGTTTGTGTTACCACAATATTTTGTTTTCCCTAGTATCAACTTGGGTTTAAAACTCTAACATATAAAAAATACACACTTCTTAAGAAAAAAGTAAACGCAGAGGGATGTAATTGCGTCCAATTTGCAAATAGTATGTTGTCCTGTCACCGCTGCTCATGACATGTTGAACTGTTATGATGCATGTTCTTAACATGCAGTGGTACAACAGGGCGGTAGACAATGGCAGCTGCGCTGAAACGTGCTGTGTGTGTACAGGCTGAAGGACTGCTCCACTTGTCATGCACTTCATTATAACTTTCCATGGAGTCCACAATGGACATGTACTCATTCATTCCATTCATGGCAAAAATTTTCCCACAGTGCACAGCGACAGACACTCCTCCCCTGCAGTGCTTCAAAGAGGCGACCATTGACCATTCATTTGTACATGGATCAAAACGTTCAACTGTGTTTAATGATCCACGGCGTCCATTAGCTCCGCCCACAGCATAAAGATAACCTGAAAGAGTAACTGCTCCAAAGTCATACCGACAACACTGCATTGGTTTTGCTTCTGTCCAGGTGTTGGTCCCTGCATCATAGTGCTCCACATGTTTTAAGTCCCCTCTGTTGTCGTCAAACCCTCCCACTGCATAGATGTGGTTTTCAAGCACTGCTAGAGCAAAACGGCGCCTTTGACGAAGCATACTAGAAACCACTTGCCAACGCTCTGTGATGGGTGAATATCGCTCAACATAACTGAAAAAGAAAACAAATCACACATTTAATGAAAGCAACTACCAGCACATGAAGAAAAGTACTGAAAAACAGCATTCATTTGAATGCACTTTAAGATGGCATCCACAGACCTAAAGGTTAGAACTAGGCCTTGAACTGTATAACAAATGTACCATCACAAGACAACACAATTTCAATTTAATTGAATGTTTGTGAAGAACAAGAAACTATCAGTACCATAGGAAAGTACTGCTCAACAAGCACACAATTGAACTGCCTCACTTATTGGCCATAAAAACATTGAAAGTTGAACTAAAGTTGAGCTACATAGAAAAAAGAACAGCACCGGAACAAACTACTCTGAAGCTTTCACTTGAATGGATTTTCTTTGAGATTCATCTTAAGTAAGTTGGTTCTATTCCCCCAGACTCAAAGATTAAGATATAAGACCTTGTACAGTAATAGATTAACTGGAAAGTACTACGAAGGAATACACAGTTAAGTACGTCTTGGCAGCTTTGAGTTTAAAGAGCACTGATGACTCTAAAATAATCTGCTACTTTACCTGCAAGTCAAAAGCCCCTCACTGGATCCACCAGCAACATAAATAAAGCCATCAAGGACAGCAGCACGCATGTCCCCTTGACATTTGCTAGTTGGTGGTAAGCTGAGCCAGGCATTTTGCGATGGGTCATAACACTCCATGGAGTTCAATTTCCTTCCTCGACGATACCCTCCAATCACATAAAGCTTGTCTTGTAGAGTAGCCACAGTGAATGAGGCACGCGCTTCAGTCATTGATTTAACCATTTCCCATTGCATGGTTTCGCAGTTGTAACGCTCAACACTTTTCACTTCTTTCATAAATGAAGTTTCCCCTCCCAGCAAATAAATGGTTTCAGCGTAACAGTGTCGCATCTGCACTCCAGCATGTTCAAAATGAAATTTAATAGCTTCTTCTACAATGTCCCGGCTGTAGATATCATTTTTGATCAAAGGATGTTCTGCCACATCATTCTGTAGCTGTTTCATTGGAATAAAAGGTAGTCTGATTGCTTTTAGAAACTCTGACAAATGGCATTTCCTGTTTTCAGGGTTGTATTCAATCCAGGCAATGCAGGCATCAAATACATCCATTTCATCACAAACTTTGACTTCATTCCGACCTATCAGTTCAATCACTTCACTGGCACTAAGGACCTGAAAATCTTCCGTCTGAGTCACTTTAACGAACTGCTCCATGACATATCGAGTGGCTGCTTCATACATGGCCTTGCAGGAGTGTCTCTCGGCAAGAGCTCTTACACCCAGACAGTTTGCGATGTCAATCTGCTGCATTATAAACTGAATACAAGAGTCTTTTGCCCATTTAAACTGAAGCAAATCTGCTGCCAGAAACAAGTTCTGCACATTAGAGTCAGTGATAGTCAGCTGTGCTGTGTAGGCAAAGTTTATGAGCATTTGCACTGAAACAAAGTCAACTCCTTTGATCTCCACCTGAAAAAGAAATTTAAGAGAGAGGTCAAGTTATATTGTAGATCAGGTCAGTCTTTTTCCAATCAACAATATAGAGGCCTTCCAAGGGGTAGAAGTAACATGCGACATGGCTCCGAAAACAGGTGACAATCTTCTCCCAAAACACCGACAACCGACAGAAATTGGCAGAAAAAGCAAGATAGTGCAACACAGACAATTCACTTTCCATTCCTCTTTGTTTTTGCAACAATGACATTTGTCCCTAATAAAGCAAGTGAGAGAAGGAGTCGTAAATGAGTGGCAAAGTAACACCAGAACACCCTTTAAAAGGCCTCACTGTACAAAGGCAGGGACTTGAGGAAGTTGCCATAACTATTTGCAAGAGATTACACTTTGTAAAGCAAACTGTAGTAAGATATGGACGGCATTAAATCTCTTCTATACATATTTGATTATGTAATTTAGCATTGAAACATCAGTTGCGGTATGTAAGATGACAGTCTAAAACAAGCATTTCTTTGCTATTATTACACAGACCACCTCCTTATTAGCTTCAGCAAGCTAGCATACATGTAGTACATAATTTACCATACTAGTATGCTGAAGCACATTGTAAAGAGCTGGTTCGTTTCAATTATTTAACCAAACTTGAGCTACTTATAATGGCATTGGTGCCAAAGAATTTCACCTTTTTAAAATTATTATTATTGCAATGTACAGTAGATCCTTAATAAATAGAGCATTTGCTAATAACAGAATCATAACATGACAATTTTATGTACACTGTAGACATCTCAAAATAATATCAACATAACATTGTTGTAACTACCAACATGTATTCTGTTGCAGTGGTTCACCTTTGTTCTGCCTCACTGTCAAGATAGTAAAATTCAATAGGGTAACAGCCACATAAATATCACAATTGAAGGGCTGGGGGCATAACCGACCCAAATGACTTTTAGGGCCTTTTTTGCATACGGTTTTTCTTGAAAAAGAAACAGAAACTGGCCAAAAAAAGTTGATTTAAAGACCACATGCAAAAATTCAGCTAATTAATTTTTGGTACAAAAAAAAAAAGAAAAATAGCCCTAAAATTCATTTGGGTCAGTTATGCCCCTAGCACTTCAATAATGTTGAGAGTCCCAATGCTCTTGTGCTGCATTGGTAGCTTTTTTGACTCACTCCCGCACTGAAGGCTACGTAAACTGAACATAATAAACCAAGCTAGGCAATTGGAAGATGAAGCAGAATGGGGCACTGAAAAAACTCTGTAGAAAAGCTTTTTTATTAGTGTAATGCTGTTTAGGAGATGTCACTGAATTAAATTTACCACAGGAAAATAAAAAGTGTATAAAAGTGGTTTAGAACACCATGTACACTGTAAGTGTTGGATACATTAAACAACTTATGCATTATTAGATTACTAATCAATCTGACCATTATAAATATACAAAATTTAATGTAACTGAATTACCTCCTAAGCAAATTTCTGCAGTTTTATCCTAAATTTTCCAGCAACATTACATGTAAATGACTAAAAATTGCTATGTTAAAACCAGGAAATTACTGGAACACTAGAAAAACAAAATAAAGCTATTCAGCTGTTAATTGTATGGGAATTACCCTGAGCCTTATTTGGGCATGTTCTTATCTTGCTAAACTTGTGATCCAAAATTAAGTTTTTAATAATTGGTTAAGTTGAGCCATCATTACATTTTTAATGCCAGCTTATCTCTGCTTTAATTCCTCCTTGTCAAAAAAGACAACTTTGTCAAAAAAACAAACATTGAGGGTTCAGTGAAAGAGAAAACTATCAACTTGTTTTCTTTGAAAGTGAAAAAATAAAGGTAAAATATCACTGCCATGATGTTACAATGAAAAAAAAAACATCAGCTGGGTACTTTGTAATCAAAGGCTCCTCTGAGCCAGCTCATGGATGCATCTTGCTATGCTAATTGCGATCTACACTTGACTAGTAATGCAACCTCTTTTCCAGAGTTTATCTAAGTTATTATTCAAACTAGACTAGTTGTGATGTATTCTCGCCCTCACAATGTTCCATCAAAGAGAGCGTTGTGTGACACCCCGAAAGTTACAACATGGTAACTGTTTTTTGCCACAATATTGAATTACTTTCAAAAATAATTTTTATACTGATTGTTTATTTAAGCCAAAGGATAGACTTTCTGAACAAGATCAGTGTTTTCGTGGCTAGATTTCAGAATACGCAGCTATTTCATTGCATAACAATAGCGTCCATTGTAATATGCCTCTAACTTGGAAAGCTATTTCAGACATTTAAGTAATCATGAATTATGCCATGAGTAATTCCATAAGAATTCAACACGTGCCTGTCTCTGTTTAAGCAGTAAAATCGATCATATTTTTCTCCCAAAACAAGTGTGTTGCATGTCTAAA
The DNA here is from genome assembly GCA_016490735.1 of Pachyseris speciosa. Taxonomy (NCBI): domain Eukaryota; kingdom Metazoa; phylum Cnidaria; class Anthozoa; order Scleractinia; family Pachyseridae; genus Pachyseris; species Pachyseris speciosa. Next base: position 1,577,177 of record JAEMWC010000057.1, on the reverse strand, counting down.
TATGTTTCTTTTGGTACAAAAGCTCTGCTGATTACTTTGTCTATGTTGATTCAGTGTAGCAATTGTGATATTGCACGTTGTGTCAAACATAAGATCTAAGCTTTCACCTGATATGCAACAACACGCAGTACTCATCATGCGACGGGGGATTCAATTCATTGCTGAATGTTCCAATCCAAGTTTAATGAATAAATTAATCAGAATCGAGTGAGTGAGTGAATGAGTGACTTTGGAGTGCCTCCTATACCTCATGGCCCATGATTACATCATCCATGAGCTAAAAAGGATAAGGGCTTTGAGAGAACAATAATGGAAGGTACTCAGTTTTATCCCTAACTGTACAAAATGTATGAGAGAGCACCAGCTAAATACATGTAATTCTTGTAGTTCAATTTTATCCTTGGTTCAATTTTTATTTTCTTTTGTTGTCGTGTATGGTAATGTATGATAATGATAACAAAACAAAGGAAAATAAAAATTGAACCAAGCATAAACTTGAACTACAACAGAATCACTGCATTACACACAGTAGCTCAATGTTTGCATCTAGCAATGTCTTAAATTCAGTACACACTAGGTGTCAAGTTGTAGGGACAGGTTGCAGGGACACTGTATCATGCGAAAATCCTGTCTGAACAACCAAATATTGCCTCCATCACCTGACACACAAATTCAATCAAACCTGTTTGAATTTGTGCATCAGGTCACAGGTACAAATGACACAAATTTTCAGTCTTGAGTTGTGAGCACTGTCAGGCAACCAGTCGCTGGGACAAGTCACCTTGTGTGTACTTGGCATGAGTCTTGATCCAGCATCATGACTCCCATGCAGTGCACACAATGACAGTTTATTGCAGAGACTTGTCCCTGCGACTTATCGCCTAGTGTGTCTCGACCTTAAAAACCGTGGTACAGTCGAACCTCGATTATCCGGATTTATGGGGACTGAGCTGAACAGTCTGGATAATCGAGGGTCCGGATAATCGAAAATATGAATATTTATGAGCCAAAACTAAAACTCAATAACTGAACAAGTGGAGCGTGAAATTTCAATTAGAAACAAAGAACACCTGAGCAAATCAGAGCTCAGTGAAATGCATTGCAGTAGGACGGCTCGCGTGAGCTCGAAACTCGTACAGATTTTATGTTTTGAAGCGAAACAAATTCAGTTTGAACCGGAGTTTCATTACTTAAGTTTTGCTGCGGATCTTAAATGTGGCTAATTAATATTCATAAAAAACTGGGAGCAACTAAGGTAGTCCCGATAATCGAAAAATCCGGTTTAATCGAGGTTCGACTGTACAATTAACAATAAGCTCACATTTTACATAAATTCTACTACACTGATTTAAATTTCCCGGTTTTTCGATGTTTATGCTTTAGACTTTTGGGATCTGTTCGTTCAGAAGACGCTTTGAATTCTGTATTGAAAGCTAAATGTAACTTACAAAGAATAGCCAAAACTGTGGCGTCAGTTGAGTTAAACACAGCGGTGTATCGTCTTCAGTCCTCACAAAGGAAATATGTATAGTACATTGCACGCAATCGCACTACAGCCCTATAACAAGTCCCTTATAGCACACCTTAACAGTACAGCTATTTGCATTTTATAAAATAAGGTTTCCAATGAGCTAGTTAAGTTTAATTTGTCCAAAAAGATAACTCACCGTCGCCTGATTGCGTTCACTCATCTTCCTAGTAAACATGGCATTGAAATACTGGCTGGACGCAGCCAGCACGACCCTGTGGGCTTTGATAGCTCTTCCTTCCACGATTATGGTCACATCGCAGAGCTCATCCCGCTCAAGAAGGTCGTAAAGTCGAGACAGGACATTGCCAGCGTGTTGTTGGTGAAGAAATGTTTGGATTTCTCCTCCATCATCTTCCACTTCGTCGTCCATTTTTCTGTACGTGCCACCTGCCTATCTCAGCGGACCAAACTGCGGGCTCCTAAACAAAACGGCGTCTGGATCTTTCCAATCTTCGAGAAATTCTGGAAGCAATCAATAATTCAGTTTCAATTTCAAAGCAGACAACTACGATTGAAAATCGTATAATTTACTGATTTCTCAAGAATAAAATGCTGGTTTGAAATCGAGAACTTTTGCAGCGAAAAATGATAAATTCGCGTACACCCATGGTGCATTTCGCTAAATCTTCATGACGTCATTCAAATACTGACTGTCAACCATCTTGACTGTGCAAAGGAGAATTCAACTCATAAACAAGACACATCAGACCTGAATTTTCTGAAAGGAGAAACAATATGGGAACTGTGTTAGGTGCTCTTGGAAGCTGTGCTGCTCTTTCGTCCTGTGCTTCTTGTGCAAGCTCGCTTGCGCCTGTGGTAAGCTTACGTGAAATTCGCCATGTTTGAATTCAGCCAGAATGAAGGAGGGCGAATGGTAATATACCGACTAATTCGAAGATATATGCTTTATCATTTAACCCCAAGCAATCCCCGGGCATCTAAACTTTTGGAAACCATCAACTTCCCGGGTTAAATTGCTTTCAAATCCCCAACACTCTTGCTAATGACGGCCCAAGGGCTAACAGTGCGAATGAACAGACATAATTTACTCTGGTGTTTGGCTTTATAAACTTGTGGCACTTTTATTTGGCAATATATAATCGTCTTCGGTAAATATTGTGGTCGTCTAATCAGGTTTGTACCTCCCAACGATTCCAGAAAACGTACTTTGTAACTACGTGTTTAATCTTGAAGACGCAATGCCATTCGCTCACGAAAGCGTGATGTTTTCCTTTTTTACAACCCCCCACGGATAAACAAAAACATTTATTCCACCAGATGTTCTTATCCCATCCACCCTTGTAAAGTTTTTTTTAATTTTCATAAGATTTTGTACTCCAAGTAGTGGAAAATAATTTACAGTCAAATGCCCAGTTTTATCAATTTAATTATTAACTGATTGTTATTTATTTCATCATTATTATACCACAATTATTTATTACCTTATTTGCACATATTTATTCGTTTTTATTCTTGTACTTTGCACTGGAATTTGCTAGATGTCCTTACAGGATTTTGCAAATAAATTATGTAGACGTAGATGTAGATATGACTAGGTGGACAATGTTGAGGTTTCAGTTAATGTGCATACACCGGTAATAACAATACTTTGCAAGCACGTTTTCAGAGAGTTCTAGGCTTCTTAGGCTTGCAAATTGAAATATTCATACTTTTAAAGACAGCAAGAAATGCCAAATGTCTAGCCTCAAAATAAACATTTGAAAGACCATTTACCGCCCTTAATGAATATTATTATCAGCAAATTATATGAAAAAACATCTCCTATGTTTTTAAACATAATGATTGTTCCTTTGTAACTAAAATGGTGATCAATGTAAGTTTTCTTAACCCTTTCACTGCCAAGAGATCTCCCTTTGACGAGTAAAATCATCTGGCATTAGACAGAGTAAAATCTATATAGTCACCCTTGGCAGTGAGAGGGTTGAGGAGATAGTTTTTAACCCTTTCACTGCCAAGAGGTCTCCCTTTGACGAGAAAAATTGTCTTGCGTTGGACAGAGTAAAATCTATAAAGTCGCCCTTGGCAGTGAAAGGGTTAAAATAATACAGATTTACCACATGTGGCAAGACCACCATTTCTTCCTACAAGCCCCTGGTCTTGGGAAAGAAATTGAGACACCACAACAATTTTGTAGAAAAATGTGACACTATAATTCCATTAAATCAAGTTAAAATGTTGCAAGATGCTTTGGTTTTGATGGAAGGTCATTCATCAGCCCTCTTGGAGGGGGCATTTCAAATTGCATTTGTTGATATCTTTGAACAGTTGACTCTTTGTCATACTGTACAGGACTGGTACATAAATACCCAGACCTGTCTTGATGCAAGTGGTTTGCTCAGTTGAAATTGAAGTTTTTGCTTTTGAAAAAGCTAATTAATCAATGTTTTTCTAATTTCCTGAAACCTAGCTGTCATTTATAGTTGTGTGGTTTTTGGATCACACATGTTAACTACAGACAGCAGCAATAATATCATTGTGCAAAGTTGCAGTCTCCATTTACTGTATTTTTAGCTGAAGGTTTAGTGCCTCAAATTAAAAAAATCCAGGTTGTCCCTATTTCAAAAGCCTGTCACAGGTTCAAACCCTGTTGAAGTCCTGAATTTTTTTCAGGCTTCTTTTCACAATTATTGCATAAATTGTGTTTACAACTGTGAGGATCATTCTTCATTTGATTTCATTTCCGCAGTCCATATATGATTTATTTCATATACATCATTCACACTCTTCTCTTTCACGGGAACATATGAACCCACAATTGACCTGCTCCCAACTTCAGTGGCTTCATAGCCCAGTTGGTTAGAGCATTGCAGCGGTATTGTGAGGTCACAGGTTCAAACCCTGTTGAAGTCCTCAATTTTTTTCAGGCTTCTTTTCACAATTATTGCATAAATTGTGTTTACAACTGTGAGGATCATTCTTCATTTGATTTCATTTCCGCAGTCCATATATGATTTATTTCATATACATCATTCACACTCTTATCTTTCATGGGAACATACATGTATGAACCCACAATTGACCTGCTCCCAACTTCAGTGGCTTCATAGCCCAGCTGGTTAGAGCATTGCAGCGGTATTGTGAGGTCACGGGTTCAAACCCTGTTGAAGTCCTCAATTTTTTTCAGG
>JAEMWC010000057.1:1510000-1565000 GCA_016490735.1 Pachyseris speciosa | reverse complement strand
TATCACCCGGATCAAATTACATCAAAACAACTTTGCGATTTCCTAAATATAGAACTGTCACAACGTGCTAATTCGAGTCGATACTCACAGCACGTGCAAGGCTTCCAATCTTTTCTTAAACTTGGCAAACCTTTTCACGCGGACAAACTGTACTGTATTAAAATCTAGCTTCAAAAACTTTACAAAGATATTAGCAGGAAAATTAGTTCAGACGGTCGAAGTGAATTGTTTCACCTTGAGTGATTTTCTTACCGTCACGTCTTAAGTGGAAAGTATCACATTACAAAAACAGGTTTAAGAAAATTTGCGATTCTCTAAATATAGAACTGTCACAGCGTTCGGATCTTTGAGATCGATAAGCTGATAACCACTGCATGTGCGAGGCTTCCAACCTTCTCTTAAACTCGGCTAACCTTTTCACGGGGGCAGACTGTACTATATGAAAATATCTAGCTTCACAACTCAAACACGATAAATTTACATAACGTCAAAACAACTGTCGCGTGATGTTAGCCTTTCGACCTTTGGACTATTTGGTTTGCTTTAACCAATGAACACACCGCCACGTGCCTGCTATTGTTCATTGGCTGATCAAAACACCGGAACGTAATTGTATTGTGCATTTTGCTGCACAGGAAAAAAAAGAAAAAAAAAAAAAAAAAAGACTGAAATCTAACACATTTTATAACTCATGATACTTACAGTATCCCGAGTAATTAACATTGACATAAATTAAGATGCATTAAAATTGCATTAACGTTGATTTCCTATAATAAGGTAGGTTGAATAAAAAATAACCTGAAATCAAATTTAACCTGTAACATAATTATATATCAGTGAGAGCAGAAATTTGAAAGATGTGGAATATTTGTCTCCAATTATTATGGCCAGTAATGGTTTTAGCAGAGAAACCAACCCTTAAAGCCATTTTGGGTGTTGTGGTAGCCATTAATATTAAAGCATTTGATCGACACTTCTGATGTGACTTGAAAAATGTCTCGAATCTGACAATCTGATCATTTGCCAAATGGCCACAAAAAAGTGTCTTGCAGAGTTAGAAAGGTTCAAACTATCACTGATAGTCTTTCAATTAATCGACTCTGTGGGACGTAAAAGAACCACTAGGGACGTAACAAAACTCTGGCAGTGACCACCCCAAGTGTCTGTCCTAAGGGGGAATGATGTCAACTGGATTGTGTGTCCTGTTTCACTCTCCTGTCACTGCAGTTGATTCCACAGAGACAAAATCATTAGATTACATGAGATTAAAAGTTACACCCAGACACCCTGTGAATCTTGAAGTAACAGTGATTGTGATTTCTTTCAGCTTGGATGTATATTGGCATGATTGGTGGATATATATTCATATTACTGCAGCTAATTTTGCTGATTGACTTTGCTTACAACTGGAGTGAATCTTGGTAAGCAACACTGAATTACCGCTTTATTACAGAGCATACATCTACAATGTAGTACCCCAGATTTTCAATGTTTTACTTACTAGGTGCTGGCCAGAACTTTGGCGCTCACTTTTTTTTTTTCATGGGAGAACAATTTTCTTGTGAGAGTAGGAAAGCCCAGTTTCCTTTGCTCTCTTAGGATGGAAGTTATGTACCATGCAGCTGGGAATGGTATTGAAGCCATTTTTGAAGTAACACTGTACAACCAAAAGAAAGGAAACGGCACTCAAGCACTGTGTTGTTGTTGTTGTTTTTTCCATGCAATTTCACTTGCTTTAAATTAATGGACAATTTTGTTTAAAGGGTGTACAAATTTGTTCAATTTTCATGACATGCCAGGTTATCACCCTTGTTTTTCATGTGCTTGTTTGCTTGTCTTTTTCTATTGTTTTTCCTTTCAAACTCTTTTGTTTTCTAGGGTTGAGAAATATGAGACGACAGGAAACAAAAGATGGTACTGGGGTAGGCTCATTGCACTTGTTTTATGAAATACAGTTAAACATATAAACTATTAAATGATCTACATCCTTGGTATTTATAAAAAAAATACTGATTTCATCAGGTTAGGAAGATATTTGATATAAATTGTGCAGAAAGACAAGTGTAAGGCCCCCAGAAAGGGGGGTGTCTAAATTTCTAAATTAACACTTGCTCTCGATGATAAGGGGGCATCTGTTGCTCTCTAATGACACTCCACAATGTTTGCGTTAGGAAGATAGGCATTCAAAAGTAAAAGCGTTAGGGCATGTTGATTCAACAGGAAAATTTTTACTGCAAACACAGTTTGTGTTTCAGGGAACCTTGAAAACCACAGTGGCAAAGCTAGTGGTGCATTGGAAGGTTGTTCTTTTGAACTGAACTGTGCTGATGCACATAAAACCTTACTGGAACTAGCAAGAAAACAAAGCTACAGTAGTCTGGAGTTACTTTGAGCTTTATTGAATTCGTTGCACACTACATACATAATATAATAAAATAAAGAAAGAAATAGATAAATGGAAATATTGCAGACATCAGCATAGACATCAGCAACTGGAGCGGGAGACAGGACGATGTCGCAATTGATATTCAGCCCCAACTTTTTTTGTTTTCCTACTTTTATTTAAATATAAACATGCTTGGTCTTGAAGATGACCTTTGCATTTAGAACTCATGAATAATTTCTGCATAGATAAGCTCAGAGATATGTGCTCAGAAATTATTATAATCCAAGCCACATGCATACATTACAGATTGTTCTTATCAGAAATACCATACCACAAACACTATAATTACACCAACTAATAATAAAATTATTGGGAAAAATAGTAATCAAGCAATCACTACTTATTCTGGTTACAGCTCTTGTGATTGTAACCAGTGGAATTTACATCCTTGCTATCGGTGCTGTTGTATGCTTCTTCTTGTTTTACACTGAAGTAAGTATAGCTTATTTGATCCTTTTCAGGGTTCGAAACTAACTTTTGAGGTATTATTTGCCCCATTGGGGGCATGAACTGCTATTCAAGTTTTAGTTGCCCCTCAAAAAATGTGCTTGCCCTGTTTTAAAAAGTAGTTGTCCAATGAGATTTAAAATAAAAATTGCTTACAGTAATCATTGTACGATTCCAAATCTAGGCCATCAATCTGTTCCCAGGCGTGAACTCCAATCTGATTTTATGCGTTTCAAGGTGCTGAAGCCATGCTCACAACATGCTGTGGCCAATGGTAACACAAGCATTATCTTCACTAGCATAAAGATGTTACGGAATCTTTCTGTCGAGTTGCTGCAAACGTTTTTGGCAGGCGGCTGGAAATCATTGGATGGTTCTTTGTCTTGTGATTGTTTGTCTGACTTAGAGCTAAAAAATCAAGTAATTTTACCTGCCATTTTGAACACGTACATTCAAGATCTTTCTGCACATCCTCCCATGTAGTGTACTGCTGACACCACGTGACGCATACACAATTTTCTCCCTGACAAGCATCAAGAAGCAGCGACTTTCAAGGTGTTTAACAACATTCAAAAGGCAATTTTTCTTGGTTTTCTCTTTTATTGATTCTTTCTCAGTGATAAAACTGATTCACTTGACATTTTTATTTTTGCTTCCACGTCCAACAGTCCCAGCAGTTGCCCTGCATACAGGAAGCCAGTTGCCCACTGGGGCAACTGGCCTAAAGATTTTAGTTGCCCAAGCCAAATTTTACATGCCCTGGGCAACAGGACACCCGTTAGTTTCGAACCCTGAAACTTTTATACATTATTGCCAGGTTAAGCATTTATACTTCATGTCAAGGAATAGGAGATATTACTATCCTGTTCTCAAGTAACACAACCAAAGTTTCTCAGTCTATTTTTCTGTGCTCCTGTTTTTTGTTGCCTTTAATGGTGGCGCTAACTTCTAGCAAATATTTATCAAATTGATGTCAGGTTTTTGTGCGTCTGTCCTCTTATTGATCATAAATTGAAGGGCTGGGGACAGAAACTGCCTATGTAGAGTTTTAGGTGTTTTTTTTGCATACGTTATTTCTCGAAAACGAAAAAGAAATCGGTGAAAAAAAAATACGGGACAATGTTTTTGAATCAAAATGCAGTTCACATGCAAAAATTTGGACAAATCCAAGCGAACTAAAAAAACGGCCAAAAATTCCACATAGGCAGTTTATGCCCCCAGCCCTTCATGAAGTCAAGCTCATTTGTATGCTTACCGTATTAATATTCATACGTGAATTATGTGAACATTTGTGAAGAGTAAAACTAAAACTGGACGTGAAATGATTGACGGGTAGAAAGGATTGTTTGATAGTGTGACGTAGACTATAAATTTGGCAGTTAAAACATCGATTAAGCTCATCGGATACGAAACTTATGTGAGTGCTGGAGCTGTGGATCGCTACTTATTAACTGCATTATCGGTTTGCCTTCCCGCCTGGTGATCGAAAGACTTCATGAAAAGTCCAGAGATCCGCAAGTTCTTAACGCTTCTGAAAGAATCCAGTTAGCGTTTTCTCTGTGCTTACCAAATCACGATGAGATATAAGCTTAAGTTGACTGTCGGGTTTTGGAGTACAGAGTAGAAGCCAGGTGGAAAAAGTCTGAAAACAACTCTCGTCTCAAAAAGTGGTGCGTCGTTGCTAGTCTTGGTCCATTTCTCAAAGGTTGCCGTGCTGAAAGCTTGGAAAGCGAGAGTGGTTTTTGGACTTTAGGCGAAAAGTGTATGTTTGAAGAGTCTTGTTGCACGCGCTTGGAGCAGACAATGATCCCAGAATTCATTGTGGTCAAAGAGGGCACTGTCTGAAGTCAAAAACTCTCGCGGGGGTGGTTGGTTGGGGCAGATTATTACTTGTTTTCAGTAAAAACTCTACCTTATAAAATGACTTTGAAAACTGTCTAGCTGCTGCACCGAGGTTTCCATTGTTCATTAATTTTGAAGAGCACATTTTTTGAAACCACTCATGACATGAAATCCCAGCTTGCTTTTACTGTTAGCTGTGAAGTAGTTGGTTGAAACCAATCCTAAGACTTGGGAAATGCTACCGAGAATTCATTCGGCACGAAGTGAAGTCTGCCCGTTTTCAATGAGTACAGTACCGCCCAAAAGTAAGTTGCCACCCTCGCGCGCGACGCGAATCGCGTCGCGCGCTACGCGATTCGCGTCGCGCGCTACGTGATTCGCGTCGCGCGCTACGCGAATCGCGTCGCGCGCGATGTTGTAGAAACTGCAAGTAAATTGGCTTGAAGCTCTCGCGCGATTGAAGATGCCCATTGAAAAGTAACAATAGCCGATTTCAATAGTCGATTTCCAGTGTTCGCAAAAGACCGCTAAGAAGAAATGAATATGTGTGATCGATCGATCGCCGGAGAACGGCAGCGCGTGCTAAGCTTCAAAATTTTGTGTCAAACCGTTTTTTCGGCGAAACTTGGCTAGGTTGAGATCGACATGATTAACTTAAGAAAACTATATAAAATGTTTTTAGGTCTTTCGAAGTAGAAAACATACGATTGAGTGCCCGCGTGTTGAATAACAAACTTCGCCATGGTCAGATGAATCTCAAATTCTGCATGATAAGATCAAGCCGTGAGATAAGATTATCGTTCTCTTCATCGATCAATCAACCAAAGTAAGCTCAGCACGTGCGAGGCTTCCGAACTACCGTACTCTTCAGCAAATCTTTTTACGCGGACACACTCTCCTGGAGCACAACCTTACAAAGATATGCCCAGGAAAATGTTTTTCGGTCTTGCAAACTAGAAAATATACGATTGAGTGCCGGCGTGTCGAATCGAATAAACATTTCACATACGCTTATGAAGTCTTAATTAACGACTCAAACTTCATCAGCCAGATGAACTTCTAATTTCTACATGATAAGATTATTCGTTCAAAAAAAGAAGGAAATGAAATAAAGTCCGTTCTGCTTCGGGTTTTCCACGGCTTCTCAAGCGAGTAGTGATTAACGAGTGTTGTGCCATGTTTACTGAGTGGAAGGTTTCAGGTTACACAGCCAGTAGTTTTTGCGGTTTTATGCAAATTTTAGCCTGCATCGTTTTGTGATCTGAAAGCAAAATACAGCAAACAGTTGCCAATGGCCATTTGCTTGTGGCGAACTAGCACTTAATTTTCCTAATGAATTCAGAAAACACGGCCATATATCGTATTGACGACAGAACCGATAAAAGTTGTCATTTCAGCGCTAGCGGGAGCAAGGAACACCCGAGGAACAGTAACCATTCGCAATCGATCTTCGTCGGTTTGTTTACAAGAGGACTGCGCCATTTCAATTCGTGATGAACTCCATGATGCTGTCTGTATTTGCATAGAAGGGAACGACATGTATTCGATTGAAACAATAGCTGCATTCGTAAAGCGCTACCCGAAATCAATTGATTTCGCGTTGTAAAATCATCCGAAATTTATGCCAAAAATTTTCGCTTCAGTGGGTCTCGCGCTACGCGAATCGCGTAGCGCGCGACGCGATTCGCGTAGCGCGCGACGCGATTCGCGTCGCGCAGGAAACGCGACGCGACTGGCAACTTACTTTTGGGCGGTACTGTATCTTGAACACAATCCATGGAAAAGTTGCATTGGCGCGCACGGCAAACATTCAAAGCAATATTAAACGGTAGTCCTCGCGATTCGTCTGTGTGAATCAGATGTACGTAAACAACGGATGATAACGTGAACGATCGCCACAGTTATGAACACAACTTAAGCAGGAGTGAAACCAAAAAACAAAAAAACAAAAAAAAAACGAAAAAAAAAACCGCTCATACGGGTTTGAACCCACAACCTCTGCGAAACCGGTGAATTGCTGTAACATCCGTGCTTGTTGGTTCGTAACATATCCGTGACTGATGAACAAGTGAGAATGAATATTTGGTAAACACGCTGCCAAATTTTAACACATAAATCACTTTTGCGTTGATTGCCTCGGTTTTTTGCTTCTATGGAGGCTAACAAACTACAGCAAAAAGTATTATCACGCGAGATAAACATTTGTGCGTGACTACAGTCATTGTGATGAGACAATCCATCACGCGTGATAAAAGGATTGAATTTCATGCAAATTTTTTTACGTTTTGGAGCCAAGTTAATTTCAGAAAAGAGTTAAGTATTTCTGTCAAATTCTTTCACTGTCGTCATTTACGTTAATTTTTATAAGATTTTCGTTCCATTGTTTTCCACTTGACGATGAAAATGAATCCATCAAAAACGTTTCAACTGACGAAACCACACGCAAGTTTTAATTTACTACGCAACACAATGTTCTGAGTAAACGAAACACGACGGAAAACAGCGTACTCTTAGGACTCTTAATTTTTGCCCTAGAACATCTGATTAACTCAAATTTTTGCTGTAGGTCACCAATAGGAGTTGTCTTGCCAAAAAGTTTCTTCAAGTCAAAACAGCCGTCTTTAATATTTTGTGATTTTTCAGCCATCGGCAAGCTTTTTGCGCACTGATTTAGAATCAACCGAGGTTTTTGTACGCTGGATTTAAGATGTACGCTGTATTTAGGACAAACAACCGACTTTAGCGCTGTGTTATATCGGCCAAAGCCTTTCCGAAAGAACTTAGAGTCAACCAAGGCAACTAGGCGCTGTTTTCGACTCGGCCGAACCCTTCAGTGAAGCTGATTCGGACTCAAACAACCGCGCTTTAACGCTAGCATTGACATTAAAACTAACACTAACCCTAACCATGTCCCTAACCCTATCCCTAGCCCTAGCCGACGCTCTAACCCTAATGTTAAGTCCAACCTAAACCCAACAATAACCCTGAATCTCTTCGGAGTGAGTGCTGTTTTCAGGTCGGACAAAATCTTTGCGCGCTGACCTGAGGTTAACCGAGGCTACTGTGTGCTGTGTTTTTTAAGTCAACCATGAATATTGTGCACTGTTTTTGTGCCAAGCGAGCTTGTCGAGTGTTATGATTAAGCAAAAACAACACATTGCGCATTACGTCTAACTGAACAGAAACGTTCTGTGTTCTCTTAAATCGGTTACAAGCATTTGGCGCTTAGTCTTTCACTCAAAGAATACCCTTGGGCATTGTTAATTAGCATACTCCACCATATGAAGGGTTGGGGGCATAAACTGCCTATGTAGAGTTTTAGGTGTTTTTTTTGCTTACGTTATTTTTCTAAAACGAAAAAGAAATCGGTGAAAAAAAATACGGGACAATGTTTTTTAATCAAAATGCAGTTCTCATGCAAAAATTTGAACAAATCCAAGCGAACTAAAAAAAACGGCCGAAAATTCCACATAGGCAGTTTATTCCCCCAGCCCTTCAATTGTATCATAACATTATCAAAGTGGCTGTGGACCACGAGTCGCAGGCAAGTGGTTCCATCTTCACCATATCTTCACCATAATTTCCGTCTCAAGATTAAAGGTTATAACCAACTCACTCTGTTTGCTTGACTGTGTTTTTAGCCATCAGGCTGCAAGACAAACAAGTTCTTCATCAGCTTGAACCTTGTGTTGTGTTTCATTGTGTCCATGGTAGCAATCCACCCTAAAGTGCAGGAATGTGAGTTGACAGTTATTTCAGTCTTTTGGTTTACATGTGTACCCGCATTATTACCTGCATTAATGTTTCTGATTACACCAACCATCTTCTGAATATATTTTAACGTTATATAATTATGTGATATGTGCATTTTCGCTCTTACAAATCAAACTTTGAAACAAAGAGCAGTGTGACACTTGAGAAGACAGGTAAATTAATGAAATTACATAGTCTGAGTGACATAAAAACTTGCCTTTGTCCCAGAACCAAAGCAACAAGAAATTCTGCGAGAATTAGAAGCGGCCTTTTTGACCATCCGAGCCGGATTAATGCACTTTGTCACCTTTCAGTTGGCATGACAGTCAATTCGTCAGTCTGAATGATAAAGAATTTAAAATTCGGTTATGCGTTAGAGAAGGTTTTGGTGGCCTGGTGGGTAAGTGCGCTCTGTTCGTACTGTACTGACAGCCTAGGGTCGGTGGTTCAAGCCTCAACGGAGTGAAGTTTTTTTTTTCTTTGATCTCTTTTTTTTTTTCTATTCCTTTTCACTTGTTTTTCTTTTTTCTTTTGTCAACGCTTAAGCTGTAAACCTATTTTGTAATTTAATAATAATAATAATAACAATATATCACATTTATATTGCGCATTTTCTATGCAATATTCAAATGCGCATTACAACACTGACCGGGGGACTTTGCCAGACTGCTTGTAACGCAGTTTACAATTGATGAAGATGAGTTATGAGTGCCCCCGTAATGTAAATATCAAATTAAGACAGACACTAGGGATGGTCACTGCCAGAGTTTTGTTGCGTCCCTAGTGGTTCTTTTACGTCCCACAGAATCAGAGAATTATGAAGAGTTGTGAGACGGGGCCTACGGTTTATCGTCCTTATCCGAGAAGACTAGAAAGTCTAACCGTTTGTAGATGTCATTACAAAGGCAGCACTTTCTCCTCAATTATTTAAAGACCCTGAGTGTTGGTCCGGCCGGGGTTCGAACCCACGACCTCCCGCACGGTAGTCCGGTGCTCTACCACTGAGCTAACCGGTCGGCGGTCTAACACGGAGATTTAACACGGAAAAGTAGTGAACCGATACTATGGATATTCGCTACGCGACAAACCAAGGCCAGCTGAAGCTTGACAAAACACTGGCACTTCGATTTGTTTGACAATTTCAAAGAAAGCGAACAATTTGGTATAAATCTGAGTCTTCGATACGTTGACCAGCTTCTCGACGATAACCGATATCTCAATACTACCAAGGTATGTTCAAACAAGTCATCGGTGTTGTGAAATACTGCTCAAAATAAACGCTTTCGAATAAATTCCTTTCCTACTGGATGTACATCGGAGTAATTTAATTCTGACAAAACATTTCTTTCCTCTGTAACCCTTGAGCATTGAAAGGCTTTTAAAGAGACGATGCGTGACCGACGTAATGACTTTATTTACTACAAAATTATCTAGTGATCGCAAGAGATGTCTCATCAGCGCAATCGGATAGCGCAATCGGATAAGGGATTTGAAGGTCACGACTTCAACTCCGGGCGCCGTTATTAGAAAACTTATTTCTTTACTTTATGTAAATGTTTCTTCCTCTGGCTGAGAGGGGCACGGAACGCTCAAATAAATTCATTTCCTATAATTCTGACTAAACATTTCTTTTTGAAAGGATTTCGCCTCTTTCGACTCTGACCCCTGTATTTTATGGCCACCAAAATCTACAAGTTAAGTTTAAAAACATTTACGGTCTTCCGAATAGCTTTAGTTAAGTCATCAGTGTTGTGAAATACTGCTCAAAATAAACGCTTTCAAATAAATTCCTTCCCTACTGGATGTAGATTGGAGTAATTCAATTCTGACAAAACATTTCTTTCCTCTGTAACCCTTGAGCATTGAAAGGCTTTTAAAGAGACGATGCGTGACCGACGTAATGACTTTATTTACTACAAAATTCTCTAGTAACCGCAAGAAGTGTCTCCTTACCGCAATCGGATAAGGGACCGAGATTGGGATCTTAAGGTCGCGGCGCCGCTATTAGAAAATTAAGTGCTTTACTTATGTCATTGTTTCTTCCTCTGGCCGAGAGGGGCACGGGCCTCTCGGCGGACACCACGACAAAAAAAACTAAAAAAAAAAAAAACGGGTAATTTAAGAAGCGGCTCGTCGCTAAGCGACGGCCGCTTAATTACAAACTCTAAATCAACTTAAATTCAAATTAGTTCTCCAAACGTCCTGTTCCATTGCCCTGCACCAACTTTTTGAAAAACAGTTTTAGTTACAGCGGTGCGGTACTTTGGAACAGCTTATCATCTGATCTGCAGCAGGCAGAATCACTCAACGACCTTTACTTATCTGCTCAACTATTTTTATCCTCTTCGATAACTTATGTTTTTTAGGAACACGGCATTCATGTAAAGCAGTTTTTATAGTTTTGATGTTTTTAATGTTAGATATAGTTAGGTTAGTTAGGTTATGATGCAATTAAGATGGATTTTATAACTGATGAATATACCGTGTCAAAATATTTAACATACATACATGTACATACACTTCAGCCTTGTCATAACGTGCAAGCACCCGGCAAGTTTGCCGCCTACAGTCAATTGTTTGCCCCTTACTTCACACTTAGACTTCACTGTGAGACCTCCAGCAGGCAAGGGTCGCTGGGAGTTGTTGCCTGCTACTCCAGCTATGCTGCCAACTACTACAAAACATTTTGACAGGGCTGCCACTTGTGCTGGCTTTCTGAAGAGACCTTCCATGAGTCATGTAAATTTCTGTTTTATTCAAATTGAATGATCTTTTCGTGTGGGTTCCAGGTCAACCAAGCTCTGGACTGCTGCAGGCTGCTGTCATAACCCTGTACACCATGTACCTGACCTGGTCTGGCATGTCCAATGAGCCTGGTATGTTGAAGAGTCAACACATTTTCAGTGTCTTCCCCTAATATAGTAGCCTCCTTCGCAGCCATTGTTTGTGTTGGTCCTATTCGCCCTCCCTAACAATGTCTGCTGAATCGAGCCGGACATTCAATTCCCATTGTGTCTGAGTATCCAATCAGGAGAGAGAATAGAACCGACACATACAATGGCTGCAAAGGAGGCTACGGGAACTCAGCCACCAAAATCTAAAAGCCATGATGTGACTGGTCAGTTTCTGGAATGGAAAGTTTGGCTCAGTTCAGCAGACATTGGTGGAGAGGGAGAATAGGACCGACACAAACAACAGCTGCGAAGGAGGCTATCAATATAATAGAACCTTACAAACTGATAAAAAGACGAGCTCTCAGTTGGCTTGTTAGATTACCGGTATTTGATAAATTAAATAGTGCGCCATCATGCAGAAGTTTTTGAATCCTGTACAAACATCATTTTCAGGCTTCCTTTCTGCAAAATTTTAATGCTAGAGTTTCATTTGTCACTTTGATGATCTTCTATTTATTTTGAAATCTAGTATCTTTACAATAAGTAACTTCAGCCCACTCTAGCCAGTGCTAATTAACCTACTCATTCAGCCAAGTATTCCATCTACACTTAAATGGTTGAAAATGGTCAAAATGCTTTGAAATACAAGACCCTCAAAAAGTGTCGCTTGAAGTTTAGATTATCATTTTCATGGGAATGGATTCTAATTCTGCAGGCATTGTGTGTGTTTCTATACTGTCAGTTGCAACTTGGATCCTCCCTGACTTTCTAACATTTTGTTTTGTCAACAGACCAGCTTTGCAACCCCAGTGGCTCGCTGATCTCTAGTTCAAACCTGGCCCCTGGTCTGGGCAATGGACGGACTATTTTAGCAGCTGCTCTTATGTTTGTCATGGTGGTCTACTCTTGGTATGTTTGATTATAACTTGTGTGAATTAAGGGGCATAGAGATACGTGTCACTCATCCACCATGTTTTATTTTCTTGAAGCCTGAGAACAACCAGCGCCAACCGTCTGACAGCCAGCGAGAGTATGGAGGTTTGTGTTTGGTAATTTGGTTGATTAAATGTTTGATTAATGTCATGACTAATATACCATTTTCGTAATGATCAATTCCTGGTGAATTGTACGTAAATCTAGTCCTTTGTGGCAGTGAACAGCCATTTTAGGATGTAATTTGAAATTGGATTTGACCGTTTGCCCCTACAAAGGACTGGATCTACCCACAATTGACCAGGAAGTGATCATTAACAAAATGATGTATATTGTTTGATTGATTGATTCAAGCTGGCTAAATTGATTATGGCTTTTGTTTTTGGTGTAATTTGACTGTGTATGAAAAGTTGGTCATTATACACTTAACGTATGGTCCCGAGGGAAACAGTTAGTTTTGTTTTCCCGAGAGTCCTGATGTTTCCCGAGACGAAGTCGAGGGAAACATCAGGACTCGAGGGAAAACAAAACTAACTAGTTTCCCGAGGGATCATACATTAAGTGCTTTGTTATATACCGAGACTTTCCCTTCAACAATCACAGCAAAATAAACTGACAAATAAACAAAGACGGCATTACAAAAACACGTCTTTATTCACAAGCCTGCCGAATGAATAATTTACAAACGTTTAAAAGTAAGCTTACCTGAAAAAGTAGAACATGCCTTTCTTGAATTTTCCGAATCTTTTCCTCCTATTAGATGCTGAATTTCTTCGACTGATACTTGAGAAAAACGTTTTCTTTTAGTCTCGGGTTCCATAACGTTTGTATTATCGTTGGTTTATAAAACTGAAAACTGGCAGTGTTCTCAGGTCCGCCTCGTCAATCAAGCTGACGTGAGCACGTGCTGAAGATCATGCCACTTTTTAGTCATGCACTAATCACGTGCTGCTGTATCCGGGCGCGCGGGCAACAATTGCGGAATTGTATCCCGGTCGGGATACATTTGAATTTGGTCAGGGGCACGTGACCAAGAATCAGCCAATCGCAGTACTCCTTTTGTTGAGTGAAAGTGTAGGTATATAACAATGTTCAATGTAGTTGATACAAAATAATATTAATATTAACGATGTGATCTACCACACCCTTCCAGACTACCTTAGAGAACATAAAATGTGGCCACTAGTTTTGTAGTGGGTAGATACATGTATGCTTCTCTAGACGACGTCCTACAGGTCTCTCAATTGGTTGCCAATACAAGAGCAAAGACAGCTGAACTTACTTAAATTAGTACATAAAGCTCTGTATAGCCCCTTTTGGCCTACGTATTTGTGCTTAAAAGTATACAACCAACCCAGGAACTTAAGATCCACTTGTGGTACTCAAGTAGAAATCCTGTTAATAGCAAACACCTTCCAAGATCACGCTGCTGCTCTTTTTAATAAGCTCCTTAGAAATACTGTTGACCATAACATTTTTAGCAGGGAAGTTAAGCGCTTGCTACTTACTAAAGCTAAGACCACTAGGTCATGTTAACTTTTTCGATTTGCAAGCCAGTTTCCTTCCTTATGACAATATCCTTTGATTAATGTAGGTTACTACATGTATTGAGTAAAGTAAGGTATATAATAATTATATGCCATACTATCATAATTATTATGATAGTATGGCATTAAGCAATTTTTTTTATTCGTTTTAATAATATTTGTAATTGGTAAATGAAGAGCTACTATGTAGAGATGTTGCCAATAAAGTCACTATTATTATTATTATTATTGTCATTATTATTATCGTATCTATAACAAAATTCTCGATCGTGATTGGTTCTCCACGCGCCTATTGTCCAATTACAGGTATCCAATTTGAACTTTTTGTAATTGGATACCCACGTGATTTTCACGTCAATTATGCACGCTTTAATGGCTTCCTTTGCAAACGTTTCCTGTAGTTTTCAAAACATATGGAAGGCGCTACAGACATTTTTGCTCAAAAGACCTTCCCAAAAGAAATTTTTAATTCCGAAATTTGTTATAGATACGATTAATTAGTAATTGGACTGAGTGGAGTACAATTCAGGGAGTAATCACGCTCATATTTTCAAATCAGCCTCGCGCTTCGCACTCGTCTGATTTTGAAATTACTCACGCGATTACTCCCTGAATTGTACTCCACTCAGTCCAATAACTATTACTTATCATTATTATTATTATTAAATATTATTATTATTATTATTATTATTATTATTATTATTATTATTAATAGAGTGGTTTTCAATTGAGTGTTGAAAGTAATTCTGGTTTTGCTTTGGTTTTGCATTGCTTCGCTCTGTAATTGGCCAGCAAAACTCGCAACACTTTCTCAACCAATGAGAAGCAAAACCAAAACCAAAATCGCGACTCGCATGCGCGTATTTTCCTGCACTTTGCGCCAGTTACATGTAATTGCTTCGTATTCTGATTGGCTCATTGCACTGCTTAGTTCTGTTGTGATTGGTCAGAGTAATTGCTTTGGTTTTGGTTTTACGACACTCAATTGAAAAGCACTCTATTATTATTATTATTTATTATTATTATTATTAACTATAAATTAATATATATATTTTTTTTATTTATAGGAGACACTTCTGCCAGATTATACCCAAGGTTTGTGAGTAGATTCATACAGTGTAGTTTTACTGTGTTTGTACTAATGATAGTTGTTGTCATACATCATCATTGTAAAGGAGAACTCAATAGGGGAGCATTAGTCACTATTCCCTCATCATTCCCCATTTTCTGCAGAAACTTCATACACATGCATCAGTACACATTATGTACATACCCTTGGTCTTTTTACTTGGGCTTCCCGCGTCTCGCAGGTCGCCCGGGTTTTAAAATGTCGACGGTTCTTCTTTTTTTTTTATTCTTCGTCGAGTTTCAGCCACCAAGCTCACTTCCGGCGTTTCTGGGCAAGTGCTAACTAATAATGGTCATTTTGGAATAAGTAAACTATTTTTTACCTCATTAGCTATGCTGAATGAGCATGGCCTAGTGGTCATTTTTACCGCTTCTGATGCAGATGATCCCGGGTTCGATTCCCGCTATTGACACCTTGTTTTTTTCTTTTTCTTTTTTATTGTTTTATTTTTGCGTTCCTTTTTTTTTCATCTTCTTTTTTAAATACGTTTTTTACAAGTGTTATAATATTATTGTATAATGTTATTAATATTATTGTAAGTTATAAATGGTTGAGCTGTAAAACAATTTTCAAGGGATATATGTTTATAGGGGTCTATGGATATACACTGCAAAGAAACACACGAACCGATGAATGATGCCTGTTGTCACGTATCGGAAAACGTCGATTCACCTTGTGTCTTTGAAGGCTGAACAACTAATAATTATGTTAAAAGAAGTGTCCATGTGAATGTTTGCAAGTTCAACTGCGAGAAGAAAGCTTTTAACGTGTTCGAACTTACCTCCAGATGTTTTTAATGAGACTGCCATGTTTCCCTGTGTCCGCTCCATTAAGAGGTAGTACATTTTGTTGAATAACTCAAGTACGGGATATCACACACCCCTGAGACTTTGACAGGTAGTTTATTTACTATTTTTCCCCAATATCTCAATTTCTGGACATTAGTTTTTGAATGATAAGCGATTAGTTTTTACTTGAGTGAGTTGAAACTGACTTCAGAAACGTTCGGCTTTCTTATGTTTCAATTGACCCTGGACTGACGTATTTGTAAACAGTTTCACTCTGTTGATTATTTTTCTCCTCACATTTCACCGAGACACCATCAACCTTTATGCAAAATAAAACTACATCGTTCGATGAGCGCTTTCTTTCTCAAACAAATATCCATCGAAGCTAAAACAAGTGTGCTCAGTCTTTTTGGAATCAATATTGCAATGAACCTCTATGGCCAAGAGGTCATTGTTCCTGCCTCTGACTCAGCTAACCCAGGTTTGATATCTATTAGTGGCATATATCGCTTTTTTTTTTTTTGGTTTCTCTTTTCCTTCTTCTTTTTTACAAGTGTTACAATATTTACAATTATTATTGTTCTCAATGGTTGAGCTGTAAAGCAAGTTTGTAATTTTAGGGGGATATATGTTGATAGGGGTCTCAAGAAGTAGACTCCAGCACAAGCTAAGCTCAATGCGTCGGATGTAAGAAAGACAGACTTCTCTCTATTCTTGTGTTTAGTGCTAAATTAGGGATACAATGCTGTTTTTGCAAGCCTGAGTGTAGGCTAATTGTAGCCTCTTGTTTATGAAGACTACTCTTTCATTAAGACATGCAAAAGTTTTATTATTTCAGTTAACACCTGTTAAGCCGCGGCGACACCATCGATTTTTCACTCGTGCTGGTGATGCGATTTTTTCAATTTTGTCGCATCGCCAATGCGCGATGAAAATCGCAAGTGTAGCCACCCTTGAACTGGCAACGCAACAGGTAAAAAATCGCAAGAAAAACATCGTGAGAAATTGAATGATTTTAACTTTTCACGATTCTTTTTCTGCGATTTTTTGAGCTGTCGCATCACCTGTGCTAGGGTGGCTACACAGGTGATTTTCACTGCGCGCCAGCGACGCGACAATTTTCCAAAAAAATCACATCACCATCGCAAGCAAAAAATCGCTTGTGTAGCCGCAGCTTTAGTTTGTTGTGTTTCAATGCAGTTTCTTCTTTGGATTAGAGTTGGAGTTAGTGCCTTTCAACTCATGGAGAATGACTGTTTCTTTAGACCCTGCCCCATCAAGCCAGATTAGCTCTCTTAATTTGTTTAAATTATTTTTTTCAATTTTCAAGCTTTAATCAGTTGAAGGGCTTAGTGGAAAACTATGCTAAGTGGATTTTTTGGAGTTTTCTTTTTTCAATTTTGCTCCAAAATTGCTGGTATTTTGCATACGGGCTTGTTTTTATGTGGTAAACATTGCCCTGTATTCTTTTTTGCTGCTTTGCGCTTGGTCTTTAAGAAAACACAGGCCAAAAAGTGTGTTCACCTAAAAATCCACTTAGGCTTAGCATGGTTTTCCACCAAGCCCTTCAATTATTTTTGTTTATAAAATGTTTAATTATCCTTTAGATGCCGAGAGTGGAAAGGGCAGTGACGATGAAAACAAGCCACATTACCAGCGTGTGTATGACGACGAGTCTACTGCTGTGACTTATAACTACAGCTTTTTTCACATCACTTTCTTCCTTGCTTCCTTGTACATAATGATGACGCTAACTAACTGGTACAGGTGAGCACCTCCCTTCCACCAGGTCCAATACAGTTTTACCTTAATTAATAGGTTATTGTTATGTTCAAGTTTCTCACAGTACAGGTTGCTGCTGCACTGGGTAGTAAATCCACTAGGTAGAGCCATGACAACCAGTCCTCTAAGCCTACATTGTAGCAAGAATTCTTCACAAATTAATGTGATCAAGTAAGCTGAAGCCACTCAAAGGGCACTAAGGCCACAAGGTAGCAGGCATTACTCCTTAAATCTACCAAAACAAAGATTGAGTCCAGGCATTAGCAGCCATGGACAGCTGTTTTGGCCTTGTTAGGCCTCATCAGCATGGCTTAGCTAATGCTCAGGCTCAAGTACCCACATATCAATAAAACAAGCAGTGAAAACGTAAAGCTTGTGGGATGTGGCTGGAGTGACGAGGGCTCAATCTTTGTTTTGGTAGATTTAAGGGGTATTGCCCGCTACCTTGTGGCCTTAGTGCCCTTTGAGTGGCTTCAGCTTACTTGATCACATTAATTTGTGAAGTATCCTACATTGTAGCAAGTTAGGAGTCTTTGCAAGATGTATGTGGAAGCCAGGACTGCTGTATTTTGCCAGCTGTTACTGTGACAATCAATCTCAATGTCTAGGTCTTTTAGGGCCTTGTTGAGGTTGTTTATTATCATCATCATCATCATCATCATCATCATCATCATCATCATCATCATCATTATTATTATTATTGGAAAGCATAATGTCTTAGATTTCGTGACATTAGTAGGAAAGTTGTTATTTCCAGGTTTTACTTAATGTAGAGGTGCATTAGGACAGTGCTTAGTTTGTTGTTCAATCATCCTTTTAACCGGGAAATCATAGGGCTTTTGGTTCAAAGCTACATTGGTGTTTCTATTATTGTAGTGTTTCCTTGGAAAAGAAAGTTGACTCCACATTATTTCTCTTAGCCCAGGTTTGGCACTAGCAAACCAAGATACCTAACAAAATAAGGTTTTAAGTTGCTTCATGGTCCAGAAACCATAGTCAGACTTCTACCAACTGTGTGAGCCAGCTATGGCCTGAGTCTACTTGTTCATGCAATTGAAGGAGTCGCAAATGGCAAATTTCTTCAAGCCCAAGGGTTTTTTAGACTTGCAAAAGAAATCATGACTGCAAGTACCCTGGATGCGAGAGGTTTTCTCGCTCACCAGTGTCAAGAAGTGTAGAACCTCTGGCACCCAGGGTAGACTGCAAGGTGGCATTGTGAACAAATTCAAGACTGCAAAGCCCAAGAAATTTGACTAACATTCTGTAAGATATTTTTAAGTGAAAGAACATTAGCCATACCTAATTAATTTACTTTGCCATTACAGTAAAACTATATAAAACAAGCCTGACAGCCTGTGAATATCTCTTCAGTCCGCAGGGCTCTGATTTCACCACGCTGACCAGTAACTGGGCCACTGTGTGGGTGAAAGTCAGCTCCAGTTGGGCGTGTCTTGCACTCTACCTGTGGACACTTCTTGCACCCGTCCTGCTTCCTGACAGGGACTTTGGCCACTGATGTAGAAAAGCCTTGACTGCTCATCAGATGAATTGTATTAATATTGATAAGAGCAATCTTGCTATCTTGGAAACTAGTTATCTCAACAATATTTCTGACACAGCCTTGGTGTGCTTTCAGTTTTTTGCAGAATTTCACTCTGAAAATTAAGTTAACGATGGTTACCTTTAACTGCTCTGGTGGACGTTTTACCTCACCAGAGCTTAAACTAAAAGATTGCCTTCCTTCTTTCATGCAGGGCTGTCATTAGAAGCCGGCAACCAGCTTTTATAGCCGGATACTATAGTAAAATCAGCCGGCTACTCTCAGTCTGAAAATGACTAAAACCTGACAGCTATAGGAAGAATTGCTCGAATTTTGACCGGCTACTTTCTCTGAGAGACCATCTTCTGAAAACTTTAATGACAGCCCTGTTAATGTGTGTGTAATGTCAAAAACGTAGATGATTCCAGGTTTTAGTCAGTTCACAGTCCAAGCACACCAAGGGTATTATTCGTCAGTGGACGTGTCTCTTGGGTGCCAAATTTTAAATTGTTGGGGACTTAAAATGCCTGAGATAGCAGGTATTGTGGCACTGTAAAAATAATACAACTCTTTTTTTTATCCCAAATAAGTGTCATTGCTAGTTGTTAGAACGTTGATAAAGTTATTCCTTATTTATACTTTTTATTTGTGTTTTTGGTCTGGAGCTTGTTTTGAACATGTTTGTTAATCAGACAGCAGTGTATCGAGTCGTTTTGCTGCATTGTTGCTCACGAAAAAGTGATCACTTGTTGTTCGATCTGCGGTTAAAAAACACCTGATTGCATGTTAATTGTTTTAAAAGAGAGTTGACAGATAAGAGTAGTTTTGTTTTATTTGGCTTACGATCTTCGTGTGAGGATTAACTTGTGCTCAGATTTTGATCCTTGTGTTAAATTACTGTGCTTTGACTCCTGAGTTGCATTGTAAGTAGAATATGTAGGCAGGGCCAGAAAATCCAGTGCTGTTGAATTTCAAGTATATATTTACCATATAAGATCCTTAGTGTCACACTGGGAAAAACGCCAAAGAGTTTTCACCCATGCAAGTTCGCCTTTGGTGATGTTAATGTACCTGCATATTAAAACGAGATTTTTGTCAAATAAACTTACAGTCTAAAGCTTGCAAGTCGAGTGTGTGTTTTGCGCTCTGCTTCCAACCAGTTGGGTTTTTTATGCTTTGGGGGAGCAGGGATGGTGACAATGTGGCGCGGGTTCGATTTCCGGAGTGGGCTGAGTTGACGTACAGAGAAAAGTCAGAACAAATAGATACATCCCATAAGACAGTTGAACTGTCGAACCATAATTGAACAAAATTCTTAAATCTGCTTAGTTATCAGCAGTTATCGAGTTGGGTCCTGATAACAGATGGGAAAAAGAAAGAAAGGGTTTTGTATGGTTAGGTAGTAAAAAGACACAATACGTACAGTGTGTTCGCACATGAAAGGGTATCTCAAAATAAGCAGTTTCAGCAAGTTTGAGTATGTTTGGTTGAAAAGCCGCCAGATAACATGCATTTAAATGTCTATTTCGGAAAGTGTGTCCCTCCAAACCATAGAAAGTCTCTAATTTTCACAATTTTCAAACACTTTTTTCAGCTCCAATTCAACTGAACAGCGTCAAAGTTGGTTAGGTGACCATTTTTGAGATGCTATTTCATGCAGTGGAAACAATTTTTTCCAATCGATAAATTTTAAAACCTCGTTCCCAGGCCCTTACTCGTTTAGAAAATGGCCCTTGTAACGGCTTTTTTACTGTACTGTTCCAGGTTTGCAGAATGAAATGTGTTTAAAAGAAAATAGTTATTTAATTAAATGCCCTTTTCCCTTCACTGTCGGTTACGAATGCTCCCGAAAATAAGCCCACCTTAATTAAAGCCTTTTAAATCAATGTAAGTCAGGGCTTATTAGCGGCGAAATTTTACGTTGTATATGTATGATTTAGCGTAATAATCGATAATCAACACCGGTCACTTCTTTTGAAATAACTGTTTTTAATTTAGAGGTCATCAAATGGTTTTATTTTTTCATAATTTAAACATACTTTTTAAAAAGCGTCTTGCTGAAGATGACTAAATTTTTTTAAACGATGAAACACAACGTAAGGCCTATTCCAGTGTAGCATAATGTCTATCACGTCTACTATCTACAAGTGAACATATTTACACGCATCACAGAAATCTGTTTACTGCTTTTGCTGTACCTTTGATTAGATGAAAAACCTCAGAAAATTGTCAAGTCTCATAATCTTCTGGGGTTATTTTTACATCACGGTTATACAGGCAGAATCGATCGCGACTCCCTCAGGAAAGATAAATATTTTGTTCTTCACTTGTTTGACTATCAAATGTCAGTTCTTAATCCTCTGTAGTTTAACGCCTTGGTTGTCAGGCTCAAAAGTACAATATGAACGTTTACATGTTATCCATTTAAAGATTACTTTCAACGATTACATCATAACGCTTTAAACACTAGAAACAATGGGAAAACAGTAAAACTACCAAAGGTCAAACTGGATTTTGCGCGCCGCAGTTTTTATTTTTTAGGTGCTTCGATTTTTAATTCATTGCCGTTAAGTTTAAGAAACATTAATTCTAGAGTTTTACTTAGGAAAGCCTTGGATGATCATTACATGTAATTTCTATGATAGTTTTTCATGTATTTTTAGCTTAGTGCATTTTTAGTTTTTTTTTTTTTTTTTTTTTTTTTTAATTCTTAGTCAGCAGGACCCCGCTGATAACAGTACTTCGTACTGAAGGGTTATCCTGGGTAAATATTCCATTTATTATTATTATTACGCAGCTTGTCATTGATATACTACAGCTTTATTTATAAGCGGTAAGTACTCCTTTTTTAAAATTCTCTTCCTTCTACTAGATGTACGATGACCTAGCTCGAAACCTGTGACGATGAGTTCACTCGAAGAACCATCCATGTTCGTGGTCTAAGTTAAGAATATCAAAAATGAGAAAGATATGATACAATCAAGCGCGTGGCTTTATACACAACGATGTAACAGAGCCGTTTGCAACTAGATAACTTCAGAGTGGATCTGAATTTTGAAATTACAAAAACTCATAGACTCTTATCTGGTTGTACTCCAGAGGTCAAGAAAACAGCATCATTCTTACACTTGTACGCCC
The DNA here is from genome assembly GCA_016490735.1 of Pachyseris speciosa. Taxonomy (NCBI): domain Eukaryota; kingdom Metazoa; phylum Cnidaria; class Anthozoa; order Scleractinia; family Pachyseridae; genus Pachyseris; species Pachyseris speciosa. The sequence goes on along the minus strand of JAEMWC010000057.1, from coordinate 1,542,761 downwards.
CAAACTGGAGTATGCCAGTAGTGTATGAAACCCTCACACGCAGTGTAACATCGACAAGATAGAGATGGTCCAACGTCGTGCGGCCAGATTTGTTTACAACGATTATTCCCATTTCAGCCATGTTTCTCCAATGATCAAAGCACTGGGGTTGGACTCCTTGGAACACCGTAGATTGACTAATAAATTGTTTATGTTTTATAAGATCTACAAAGGGCTTGTCGGTATTTCCTTACCACCTGAAGTATCTTGCAGTACCAGAGCTTCAAGACTTTCTAATTGTGCGCCATTTTGCCAACTTACCACACTGAATGATACTTATAAATATTCTTTTTACCCCAGAACTATAAGAACTTGGAACAGTTTACCCTTGTCTTTAATTCCTGACTCACTAGTAGAATTTAAAGCCGTAATCTCAAGCATGTAGGTTATTATATTATATTGTCTATTTTTATTGTTATTATATTATTTTAAATGGTTAATTTTAATAGGTTAATTTTATCGCGTGTCCATACATTTATATGTACATGCGTATATATTTATTTATTCATTTTTGCTTTGAAACTCCTAGTATAGTTATCCTGTCTTAGGAGTATACTGATTATAAATAAAAACAAAATTCTTATATCTAATGATCGTTTGAATAACAAAAAGTAAGATACGAGCTCTCCAAAACCTCTAATACCAGCCTAAGATTTGATTTCAAAACTGCTTTTTCACCAGCACAAAGCCCAATACATCAGACATGTGATGTAATCGTGTACTTAAATTTGTTACTTAACCCTTTTACGCAATTTGTGCAAATTATCGATCGCTGACGATCGATAACTTTCCGTGCTTGGTATATGGAAATAATTAACTGTATTACAGCACCGACAGCCCCAGTCACATCCTGAAATAAAGCCGTTTCCAGATTACAACAGTTTAAATGAAGTCATTGAAACGTTCCTTTGCAATTTCGAGTAAACCTCGTGCTCATGACGTTGTTGAAAGCGAGGAAATGTAGGTGAAAACCATGAAACTTTCATGTGCACCAAGGAAACGCAATAGACATGAAATTGTACTCCAATTTGGTCAGTGACATAAAGCTATTGCGCCATTACTGTTGCTGCCTAAAAACCGCTTTCAGCTTAAATTCTTCAGCCACAGCGTACCAAAAACATTCATTTTGCCTTGGTTCTAGGGTTAAAAAGAAAAACAGCACATTTGATATCACAACTCGCTAGGAAGTCACCTGTCCACCTACCAACAAGTATGAATGGCAAGGGCTCTCTACGTTCTAAAAACAGTATATAATTATAATCAATTTCTGTTGATTTCAACGTTGCCAATTGACTAGACAACAAGGACTTTTGGAATCATCCAAAACAAAAAAATCCTTAAAGGGTTAAGAACAATTCTTTCCTTAAATTTGATAAATGTGACAAGTGATTTACGAAATTACATGTTTATTGGATCAATTAAACACACAACGTTTTCCCTTTCTAAACTTTACTGATTTGTAGCTTATGAGGAAAAGCGGTCCCTTTAATTCTGAATGAAACTAGGAGGCGGACTATTTTGCCTTTGTGTCTCGTAAGAACAGCTAAATTGTACATCTCTTTTGAAATTTTACTTGACAATTAACGTAGATGAAAACGAGAAAAAAATAATCAAAACTGTAAAAGCTCTATTGAGAACTGAGCTACTGGCGGACAAAATATCTTTCACACTCTGCTATAATCCTTTTCTTTAATCAAGAGGCTGTCCTTTGGACCGCAAGCCTTCTTGAGTAAAGAAACAGTACCGTGATCTGCCATTGACTATACCTGAAGAGAGTAAAAAATAGCCATTATATATTGTCAAAAGGAAAATGCAAGAGAAACTTTAAGCAGTGCAGTATCGAGGAATTCCACACTTGAACCATCTGAGGGCACTAATGTCTTTGTAGATTTGGGAAATAATTCGCCTGCGCGCAGACATCTACTATTTCTGTTGTTTCACATGGAATCTTGTGGGTGATGGTTGAATGCGTCAAAAATGTTACTTATTGCCTTAGTCACATTATCAGACTGTTCGAAGCTTTAACTGAAAATGTGCAGAAAATAAAAGATAGACAGGGATGCAGCGACGAAATGAGGGAAGGATAGGATGAGAACTCATAGACAAGGATAATTACCACTGAGAATAAAACAAGAATAGCACTGATCTATTTATCAACAATGACAAACCTAAAGTGCGTTTCTCCCTGGAAAAGCGGCCGTGGTTGTAGGTTTTCTCGATTTTAGCCCTCTGGTCTCTCGCTTTCCAGTCATTCCACCAGGCAACCATGGCTTCGTTTTCAAAGTAATGTTCAGAAATGCTGTCTAAAGCTGAAATGTAAGATCTTTAAAAAGTGAGTCATATGAAAAGCTTTCAAACACCTTTCATATCAGTCGCGATTTTTGTAATATCACACAGCTCTTTCCTTGAAATAAATTTTGCTGCATATGGCGTATTTGTGTTGTGTTAAAGGAGAACGCTATTCTGTTAAACATACGGCACTAGCCAATCAGAGCCACTTTAAGCTACTTTATAAGTGCAGACCAGCCCGCTTTCCAAACACTTAGTAATCTTGCCTTTGTTTGTTGAGAAATCTCTTTGATACGATCCACCTGTAACTTTACTGATCTTGCCAGAACTGCCTGCCTGTCGATGCTAGCTATATTACGCTGTAAGAACAGCGCTTTTATGAATCCTTCCTTTAGCAGGAGGTTGGTTTTAACCCATTGAAGAAACAAAGGTTTGTTCTGTTACTACTGGCCTCAGTTCAGAAAGGTGATTTTCACTAGAATGAGTTTAAGACTGACCATTCATCCCGACTGCTAGCGCCTTGTTAAAAGAACCTCGAGTCCAGCCTGTGCTCCTGCCATGATAAAGCCCTTTCTATTCCAAAAGCGTTAATAAAACAACAATGAATCAAAGAAGAAGCGTGATCGGCGAGTGCTTGCAAACCGAGATGTGAGGCTTCACCACTAGCTTGTAACACCGAGATCAGCTTCTTGGCTTCGCTTGCAGAATAACCTGAAAGCTCAGCAGCGTGTTCCAAGTGATTTGGAGTATTGAGGTAGAGGTGCTTTTTATAATAGAAGGAACCATAAGCAGCGAAATGTCGGTCAAAAGGAGGGCGGAAATGGTTTGAGAAATGAGGTGAATAACCTTCTTTGTTGTTTTTGTTTTGAGTTGTTTTTATTCCTTGTTCAGTGTTTGATCTCGTGATTCGTTGATAGTCAGGTTATGTTGCATGCCTGGCAGATAAAATTAACACGTGATATAGCAAAAATTGAAGAAATGCATCGTCATTTTAGTGCCAGTTAAGGGCCGGCATAGTGCTAACTGGACATGTTCCTGTTGTTTAGTGAGAGGCGGATGTCTGTGATAAGGTTCCAGGTTCAGGTCAGTTAAGTTTAAATACACAGGATATTAAACCCCAAAATAGTAAGCGGAATAACAAACAAGGTACTTGTTGATCGATAGTGTGACGAACCTTTTTTAAAAGATAGAAAATCCTTTGGATCGAATGAAGATTCCACAGTAACTATCTTTTTTCCTTTATGAGCGATAGCAAATTCCGGTATGAAACATAGTCTAGAAGAATACATCTCTGATGCAATCACATAAACGCTAACTCTGATATCAGAAATCACCAACTTTCTCGAGTAAGATTAGTTTATAATAGAATTTTCAAGTGCTTTGCATCCAACATGGGTTTATGACCGGTTTTTATGATGTATACGCAGGTTCACTTTTCTGTTGAGAGCAAGGGAAAACGAACTTCAAAATCAAAACAGTTAGTCGTCAACAATATAACAGAACGTTTGTTCTCAGTTATGGGTAGATGCGAATGACCCTCTTCAAAATGCTTTCGCAGATCACGTCATAAAAAAACGCTGATTCTTGTAGCATAATGCATCAAGATTCTCCACAAAATTCCTGGTTTGTACAAGTTATCAGCTTTAACCTCTCTTTAAGATGTTCGGTTCTATATTTGTATGCCTGGCAAACTTGAGTTAGCTGTATTAAAACGAACAACTAAATTTGCTAGTTACAGTTCATGACAATTAAGTTTCAATATTGAATGTGTACTCAAAGGTTGTGTAGCTGCAAGTTGATAAAAACCATTGTTGTTCAGTTTCTTAGAAAGTGAAGTTCGCACAAGGCGGGAAAAAACTTTGATACCGGTGATATTTACGTTATGTAATGGATGGGGAGACTCACAAGGAGATTCATAACACATTCTCGCCATTTAGCTGTGCAATCCTCAGGCGTTTCTTTTGTTTTAAAATAATTTATAACTCGTCTTGCTCGTCTTGTGCGGAGGCGCAGACTGTTCTTCTTGCTTACCTCTATTGACAGCTTACGCCACTGCCCAAGCGCGAATTTCCGTTTGTTCATTGGTTCAGAAGTCTCAGAAGACGCTAAACACAAGTGAGGTAACATTTTTGGTTCTTGTTTTTGAAAGTATTTTATCACTTAATAAATGAAAAAACTAGCGCTTTGCATTTCTCTCCTGATGTCCGCCATTCCGCTTCCCTCCATTTCCCCTCCGGCCTCCCGTACCGTTCCAGCTCCCTATTCTTCCGGGCCGCCTGCCCCCTGTCTCCTCTCCCCCCACACTGAATTAGTTTTTCATGAAAAGGGCTTTCAAAGTTACACTTTTAAAACTTTTTCGCAGGCGTAAGCATGTCTATAATATTGCTTAAGACACAACACTGTTCTATTTATGGTTTAATGAACGTTACTTTTATTCTACAATCACCCTTTTCCTGAGCAACACTTATCAGTTGAGATACATGTAGAATTGCAATTACCTCTAATTCAAAGTACTATAGGCACAAAGTCTTACAAGTCACACTCTATCTTATTTCAAAAAATGTCAGATGCACAATAAGGACACACACAAAGAAAACTTAAGAACTTCCAACATAAAACCGCTGCCCCTGCCAGAAGTTTAAAAGGTTGATAATTAAAATAACGAAAACAAAACAAGTAATATTTCTCAATTCTTTCAGCCGACAGTAAGTAAACTCAAAATCACAGTTGAAAATCTCTAGCTAGTTAGAAAGTACTTATTGTAGTTGAAATGGCAAGCACTGTGTTACTACTATTGTCACTATTGCAATGTTGTGATACCAAATAAAAGCTGCACTTATTTTCCTAAAGCAGGAATTTTTTCCTTCTTTCTTCTCGTTAAGATTTTAAGAAGGCTTTCACTCTCGTGAGAAAGGAAATTGTCATTCACATCAAAAAGCAACTAGAAAGTGTTTTATTGTCATAGATTTGATGCTACTATACCCAAAACATAAAAGAGCTGGGATGGAACCTTTTTATGGCAGAAGTTCTTGTCTTATGTTTAGCACTGAGCAGTACTCGCTTAGCTTGACCGAGCTATATTAACTGAGCCAACCAAGATTCGGTATCTAGGTTCTCAGGGGTCAAACACACAGTTTGTTGGTCGTTCACACGTTGACCAGATAGTTTCCCACCGCCCAGGAGATGTCAATCCCTTTGGCCATTTTCAGAACGGTGTTTGCTGCATAGACGAACTGCTGGAGGCCATTGCACCTGAATCGCTCTTGGTATGGTGTCTGGCTCTTGTCATGATAGACAAAGAACAGGACATTATCTTGTGTGCCGTACTGCAGCCTGGAATCTATTGTCAGCTTCTGTGGTATATCGTATCCACCCTGAATGTAAACTGGCACACTGTTACCATTGCCGGTGGTGTAGTCGCACAGGACATAGTTTTGACTTTTGTCTCCACCAAATCCAACGAATGAACCCTGCTTCCAGTTGACGGTGACCGTTTCTCCCTTGCTTTTGAGCGTCAGGGTTTCGCCTTTCAAAGAACCCATTGTAGCAGATTCTAATGTAATACAATAAAGAAGTAGATAATCAACCACCGTTAGTAATGATTTCGAAATTGTAGTTTCCAAATAGTTTCCTCTTCTGATCTGTTCAATATTAGCGCTCACTGTCAGCCGGTTTAATAGTCAACAGCGTTCTTAGTATACCCATGGCCATCATTCAATGCTATGATGCTCTGATGATACAGTTAATATATTGGCATCAAATGTAATAAATAAATGCTTTCAGTGAACAATTCTATAACTTCCTCTCGTGAGTTGAAGTTTCAGTAAATTTCCGGGGGCATATGCGGTCAAAATATAAAAACCTAAGTTATACACAAGAATTTACCAGGCTCAAGAAATTTACAGTAATTGAACACAGAGTTATGGCGATAAATAATCACGAAACCCATGAAAGGAAATGTTGATAAGAAAGATAAAGCACAATTTTCAGTTCGCATTAGTTTTGTCATTAACATTCGAACTGCTAAAGGGATTGCAAGAGCACACAGCTTTAGCTTTGACTGAGAAGACAAGGTTCCAAATGACTACTCGATTCGTTTTTACTTGTTACATTTCTTCTTCCGTCGTGGTAAATGGTGAACGAGGCATCTCATCAAACCTTTAACCGTTAACTGTGAACGGCAGAAAAATTGAATTCCAAGAAGGAACAAACTCGCCTTTTACAAAATGTGTTTAGAATAGAAGTAATAAACAAAGATGTGCGAAGTAACCGAGGAAACTCATGAAACGCCAGCAACGAAAAGGAATCTAAAAAACATCAAAGATCGAACTGGTAAAAAGATGGAACGAAAATGAAATCGCCTGTTGACAGGGGCACCCAACGAGCCAAATCAACCAAAAGCTGTAGAAAGGCATTTTTAAGCACCTTATGGTGTTTGAAGCCTGTTTAAAGCGATGTTTCTGTTAGCTAGAAGATTTTCATATATTCGGATACCTTAGCTGAAATTTTAATTGCCCGAAAATATTAGGGAACAAAATCTTCCTTTGAGAAAATACTAGCTGAAATGAACTTTCCACGACCTTTCAAGGGAACTATTTTCTTTTCGAAAATGCTAGCTGACATTTTTGACTACCAAAAACAGCAAATACGACCTTTCCGAAAACCACAGGGGCTATTATTTCCCAGCTACGAATCTTTTAGGCCGTATTTTACTTACGAAAATCCGAGTGCACTCTTTAATCGACGCCGAAAGCCCAAGGCGAACTACCCTCCACCGAACAGATATCTACCGAAACTTGTCGTTGGGTGACCCTGTGTTGATGAGTATTGTGCTAGATATAACACGATTGTATATAGTAAATAACGAAACAAGATAAGCAAACTAAGGGTTTTCGAACCATAGACCTTGTTCGCTTATTTTGAAAGTTTCTAACGCAGTCCAATTGAGATTCTTCTAGAGTTCTAGCCAATGCAAGTCGTAACAGTAAGAAATACTTTTAAATACAACAAATACAAAGCTAGCCTGCATTTGTTTCACTTTTCAAGAATACCTGTTGAGTTTTCCCTAAAACTGTGTTCCTTTGGTATAAAGCACTTTTGATGTAATTACAGGTTGAAAAAGGTACTTACAAGTTTGTAGAAAGTAATGCAGGTGTAACTTAGCGTGCCTTGAGAGAAGAAAACAGAAAAAAGAATAGTTAGATTTTCAGCAACATATTTGCGGAATATATCTTCTAATAGTATAAAGACATTGCCAACAAATACTTATACCAAAGATCAGTTCCATACCTTTGAAGTTTCCAGCGAACGATGGCTATTTGGAAGGAAACGTTAGAACTTAACACCCAAGAAGGAATCAAACGTCACCGTGTCAATCAATGTATAGGCGGGGCTATATTTGTTTGATGTGTTTTTTCCCTTTTGGAAGTTTGGTCTCATAGTTGTAAATTGTCGGCCCCTTGGTGGCTCAAATAATGCCAACAATTTACGCAAATGGAAAGAAAGGCGGAGTTAGTTCGATGACTGGAATGAGTAGTTTGTAAACCGCCTCTTCGAGATCTTTGATCTCAAGATCGGAATTTGTTCCTCAATCGTCAGAATAAAGCTCCATAGAGGTCTAATAAAGATTGGTGGGTGGGGTTTGATAAATCAGTTTTTAATTTGAGTACAGAGGTGAATAGCGCGCCTTGCGATCTTTGTTTTGAGATGTTTTTATTCCCTTTAGCTATGTGCCCTCGTGATTGGAATGAGTTCCTTGATCATCAAATTAGGGTTTGTTTATGTCAGTATAGGTTTCTTTATTACATCATTCTTCACTTTACGAATCGAGGGAGTGACTTGATCATTAATCTCAACCTTTGGTATATCGATGAATAGCGCACTTGTTAGAACGTATATAGATTGTTTTTCTTTCTGTCTTGAATTCTGTTCTCAAAGGTCAATTTGATTTTGTTCTTGTCGTCAAAATGTCTTCTCAATGACGTGTATCTCAAAAAAATGAACGATAGTGTACTTTGAAGTCCTCTCCGCAAAATTTCTACTCCATTCTCTCAATCGGCAGTACGTTTTCTTTCTATTTTCTTCTGGATTCAGTTAAGAGCTTTATTGAATGAATTTTGCATGTTACGCGATCCTCAGCCTAAGTGGTATATCAGATTTTTCTTTCCTAGTCATAGACTCGTACACTCTTTCCTAGTCATACTGACTCAGGCCACAAAGACCGTGGAGTCGTCATTTTGTCCTGCAATCCGGATCACTGATGGTCGCACAATGCTTGATATTCTTCTTCCTACGTGTGTGGGAACAGCACAGTTTTCATGTTAAGATTTTTCCCGGATGTCTGTCCAACTTACACCGTTGAGCACAACGCCGACCAAAGGCAGCCCAAGCTCAGTATGCTACGTAACTAACGCTTTAAAGAATTTGTGTGGGACATTAACTCTAATCCTAGATATGCTAAAATAAAGCTATTAATGCAGAAGTAAACTTCATTTAGGGATGTCTTTATATTTTTTATGACATTTGGGCGCAGAATTTGTTCAATTTAGACGAGTTTGTGGCTTACAGGTATTTTCGATGTCGTTGGTCGTAGTAAGACGCTCGCGGAAAGCCATTGTTCCGTTCATTAAACCCTTTGTGAAGCTACGTTCCCGTTGCCTTTGGGCTCAGCTACATCTCCCTGCACGTTTCCTCGACTCCTGCAAGGTGAAACACAGACTTACAATCTTCATTTAATAAGATGTATTGTGCTTTCGGGTGGTTTCTCATGATAGTTCACAATAGTAGGTAAGCAGACATTAACTACTGGAAGAACTTGACATTTCCTTTTGGTCCTTATCACCTGCCGATATTTAATTGCTGAGCCTTAAAATTCATGGTTGCAGCCCCAGTCTTGTGGAACAGCCTTCCTTTTCCAGTAAGACAAGCTAAGGACATTGACACTTTTAAGAGTTTAGACAATACCTTTTTAATTTCTAAGGCCTTTTGTTAAATTTAATGCTTAGTTTTAAAGTTTAAATTTGTCAGTGTCAAAAGGCAAAGAGATTGGAACCAGAGTTAATGAAATATAAGTTGCAATCAAGTTTCTCAACGCGGGATCCTGGAAAAATAGCGAGATCATTAAAAAGGTGATATTTCACGCAACTCTTGCAGGAACTTGTGTACGCGTTGAGAAACTTGATTGCACCTTATATTTAATTAACTCTGGCTCCAAATGTTTTTTCCTTCGATATCTTTGCCTTTTAACACCGACAAATTTAAACTCGGAACCCGGAAGTGCAAATAAAGAGGACGCTCATCTTAGAAGCAAGGTTTCATCTCACTTATAAAAACAAGAGAAACAAAAACAGTAAGAGTTTGTTTACCCTGAGTAGAATACTCTCACTAAAACTTGAGTCCTCGTTTTCGTGATCTGGGCGGCATTTTCAATTGGCCCATTGTACCTCGGAATCTCTATCCACCCATAACGAGAACAAAGCCCTGTTAACCGATAATCGTTCTGTTTTTGTTGAAGTGTTTTGATATGCTTTCTGTGTTAGCATGCAGAGGCCTGTCTATTCAACTTGGATGACCTGAACTTGGAACATAGCTTATTGACATCCGCTTCTGTCTAAATAACGGGAACATATGCAAACGCCCACCTTCTGCGGAATTTGCGCACCAAAATCCGTTAAACTGTTTTTCAATTTCTTGGTAATGAATATTGCTTTATTTCCCCAATTTTGTACGTCCGGCTGCTGTTTTACCTGTTTTGTAAACTAGTTTTAACCTGAGTGCCAAGGAACGGGAACGGGTTGAAACCTTGAATTTGAGGAAAAAAGAAATTCGAGATAATTTTTGCTCGCAATGAAATAATTGAGTTAATAAACTTGGCCAATTAACTCTACGTGAGTAAGTTCCTAGTTTTACAATCTAGAGGAATAAATTTGTTTCTAAAACAGCGTAGAAAAACAACTCGACAACGTTTAGTGAGATGCTTAAACATGGGTAAGTTTTGTAGAGACATTTCCGTGGGCCCTCGGGCTAGTAGCGGAAATAAACTAGTTGAATTGGAGGGAATGTGAGGTGTTCTTAGAATTTCCGAAGCCTGAAGGATATATATAAACAGAATCACAAAACATGAATCAATCGGCAATATTTTATTTAACGATCAAACTCGTCTTTGATATAAAGTTGCTTGATTTTGCTACTCTACATTACTGTAAAACCGGAAAAATATAATGGCGACATATTACTGATTACAAGGAATTTTGACGTTTGCGAAGAATAAAACCGACTTTGCAAAGGTCGATCAGATGAGACAAGCACTTTACGCCATATATCCCACACTATGTTAAAGCTCTCTTTGTGCTCTCCGGCCGCTCACAATCGTCAAACCATGATACGCCAATGCGGTGGCTGCTCTTATGACATTCGAATTCACTTGCACTTGGCAAAGCAGTCAAAAGCAAAATCCCTTAACATTTCTTTCTACAGTGTCTTTCTAGTTTATAAAAGTTTCTGCTTTTTTGAATTCAGTGTCGGGAAGACAAGAAATGAAAGCACAAATATACAAAAATACCATGTAATAAAAGCATCATGGGCATGCATGGCACTGTAATCAAACTACTAATTTTGACAATAGGGGCTGTTTCTCAGTCGTTTTGTGTGTAAATCAATTCGGCGACCGTATTAAACCTAACAGAGCAAATCAAAAAATTCCCTGCTAGCAGAAGCCTCTTTTCCATGTATTCAGCGTACGCGTGCTGGAGAAAAGAGACCTCTGCCATGGGTCGAAATGGTCACCTTTCATATCAGTCGCGATTTTTGTACTGTCACACAGCTCTTTCCTTGAAATAAATTTGTTGCATATGGCGTATTTGTGTTGTGTTAAAGGAGAACGCTATTCTGTTAAACACACGGCACTAGCCAATCAGAGCCACTTTAAGCTACTTTATAAGTGCAGACCAGCCCGCTTTCCAAACACTTAGTAATCTTGCCTTTTTTCAGGTAATCTCTTTGATGCGATCTACCTGTAACTTTACTGATCTTGCCAGAACTGCCTGCCTGTCGATATTACGCTGTTCGAACAGCGCTTTTATGAATCCCTCCTTTAGCAGGAGGTTAGTTTTAACCCATCGAAGAAAAAAATTACTTAGTTACAAGTACAATGGAGGCATCATTAGAAGACTATTGCCATATCTTGAATACTACTGGCCTCAGTTCAGAAAGGCGATTTTCACTAGAATGAGTTTAAGGTACTGACCATTCATGCCGACTGCTAGCGCCTTGTTAAAAGAACCTCGAGTCCAGCCTGTGCTCCTGCCATGATGAAACCCTTTCTATTCCAAAAGCGTTAATAAAACAACAATGAATCAAAGAAGAAGCGTGATCGACGAGTGTTTGCAAACGGCGAGAAGTGAGGCTTCACCATTGGCTTGTAGCACCGAGATCAGCTTCTTGGCTTCGCTTGCAGAATAACCTGAAAGCTCAACAGCGTGTTCCAAGTGATTTGGAGTACTGAGGTAGAGGTGCTTTTTATAATAGAAGGAACCATAAGCAACGAAATGTCGGTCAAAAGGAGGGCGGAAATGGTTTGAGAAATGAGGTGAATAACCTTCTTTGTTGTTTTTGTTTTGAGTTGTTTTTATTCCTTGTTCAGTGTTTGATCTCGTGATTCGTTGATAGTCAGGTTATGTTGCATGCCCTAGCAGATAAAATTAACACGTGATATAGCAAAAATTGAAGAAATACATCGTCATTTTAGTGCCAGTGAAGGGCCGGCATAGCGCTAATTGGACATGTTCCTGTTATTTAGCGAGAGGCGGATGTCTGTGATAAGGTTTCAGGTTCAGGTCAGTTAAGTTTAAATACACAGGATATTAAACCCCAAAATAGTAAGCGGAATAACAAACAAGGTACTTGTTGATCAATAGTGTGACGAACCTTTTTTAAAAGATAGAAAATCCTTTGGATCGAATGAAGATTCCACAGTAATTATCTTTTTTCCTTTATGAGCGATAGCAAATTCCGGTATGACAAGGTACATAGTCTAGAAGAATACATCTCGGATGCAATCACATAAACGCTAACTCTGATATCAGAAATCACCAACTTTCTCGAGTAAGATTAGTTTATAATAAAATTTTCAAGTGCTTTGCATCCAACATGGGTTTATGATCGGTTTTTATGATGTATACGCGGGTTCACTTTTCTGTTGAGAGCAAGGGAAAACGAACTTCAAACTCAAAACAGTTAGTCGTCAACAATACAACAGAACGTTTGTTCTCAGTTATGGGTAGATGCGAATGACCCTCTTCAAAATGCTTTCGCAGATCACGTCATAAAAAAACGCTGATTCTTGTAGTATAATGCATCAAGATTCTCCACAAAATTCCTGGTTTGTACAAGTTATCAGCTTTAACCTCTCCGGCTAAGATGTTCGGTTCTATATTTGTATGCCTGGCAAACTTGAGTTAGCTGTATTAAAACGAACGACTAAATTTGCTAGTTACAGTTCATGACAATTAAGTTTCAATATTGAATGTGTACTCAAAGGTTGTGTAGCTGCAAGTTGATGAAAACCATTGTTGTTCTCCCTGTCCCCCCTGTCCCCCCTGTCTCCCCTGTCCCCTCTCCCCCCACACTGAATTAGTTTTTCATGAAAAGGGCTTTCAAGGTTACACTTTTGAAACTTTTGCGGAGGCGTAAGCATGTTTATAATATTGCTTAAGACACAACACTGTTCTATTTATGGTTCAATGAACGTTACGTTTATTCTACAATCACCGCCGCTTTTCCTAAGCAACACTTATCAGTTGTTTTATCAATCTTGAGATACACGTAGAATTGCAATTACCTCTAATTCAAAGTACTATAGGCACAAAGTCTTACAAGTCACACACTATCTTATTTATTCCAAAAATGTCAGATGTACAATAAGGACACACACAAAGAAAACTCTTATGTTAAGAACTTCCAACATAAAAAAGTTGCCCCTGCCAGACGTTTAAAATGTCGATAATTAAAATAACGAAAAAAAAAGGTAATATTTGTCAATTCTTTCAGCCGACAGTAAGTAAACTCAAAATCACAGTTGAAAATCTCCAGCTAGTTAGAAAGTACTTATTGTAGTTGAAATGGCAAGCACTGTGTAACTACTATTGTCACTATTGCAATGTTGTGATACCAAATAAAGCTGAACCTATTTTTCCTAAAGCAGGATTTTTTTCATTCATTCTTCTCGTTAAGATTATAAGAAAGCTTTCACTCTCGTGAGAAAGGAAATTGTCACTCAGATTATAAAGCAACTAGAAAGTGTTTTATTGTCAGATTTGATGCTACTATACCCAAAAACATAAAAGAGCTGGGATGGAACCTTTTTATGGCAGAAGTTCTTGTCTTATGTTTAGCACTGAGCAGTACTCGCTTAGCTTGACCGAGCTATATTAACTGAGCCAACCAAGATTCGGTATCTAGGTTCTCAGGGGTCAAACACACAGTTTGTTGGTCGTTCACACGTTGACCAGATAGTTTCCCACCGCCCAGGAGATGTCAATCCCTTTGGCCATTTTCAGAACGGTGTTTGCTGCATAGACGAACTGCTGGAGGCCATTGCACCTGAATCGCTCTTGGTATGGTGTCTGGCTCTTGTCATGATAGACAAAGAACAGGACATTATCTTGTGTGCCGTACTGCAGCCTGGAATCTATTGTCAGCTTCTGTGGTATATCGTATCCACCCTGAATGTAAACTGGCACACTGTTACCGTTGCCGGTGGTGTAGTCGCACAGGACATAGTTTTGACTTTTGTCTCCACCAAATCCAACAAATGATCCCTGCTTCCAGTTGATGGTGACCGTTTCTCCCTTGCTTTTGAGCGTCAGGGTTTCGCCTTTCAAAGAACCCATTGTAGCAGATTCTAATGTAATACAATAAAGAAGTAGATAATCAACCACCGTTAGTAATGATTTTGAAATTGTAGTTTCCAAATAGTTTCCTCTTCTTTTCTGTTCAATATTAGCGCTCACTGTCAGCGTTTAATAGTCAATAGCGTTCTTAGTATACCCATGGCCATCATTCAATGCTATGATGCTCTGATGATACAGTTAATATATTGGCATCAAATGTAATAAATAAATGCTTTCAGTGAACAATTCTATAACTTCCTCTCGTGAGTTGAAGTTTCAGTAAATTTCCGGGGGCATATGCGGTCAAAATAAAAAACCTAAGTTATACACAAGAATTTGCCAGGCTCGAGAAATTTACAATAATTGAACAAAGATTTATGGCGATAAATAATCACGAAACCCATGAAAGGAAATGTTGATAAGAAAGATAAAGCACAATTTTCAGTTCGCATTAGTTTTGTCATTAACATTCGAACTGCTAAAGGGATTGCAAGAGCACACAGCTTTAGCTTTGACTGAGAAGACAAGGTTCCAAATAACCACTCGATTCGTTTTCACTTGTTACCTTTCTTCTGGTGAACGAGGCATCACATCAAACCGTTAACCGTTAACTCTGAACGGCAGAAAAATTGAATTCCAAGAAGGAACAAATTCGCCTTTTACAAAATGTGTTTAGAATAGAAGTAATAAACAAAGATGTGCGAAGCAACCGAGGAAACTCATGAAACGCCGGCAGCGAAAAGGAATCCGAAAAACATCAAAGATTGAACTGGTAAAAAGATGGAACGAAAATGAAATCGCCTGTTGATGAGTATTGTGCTAGATATAACACGATTGTATATAGTAAATAACGAAAGAAGATAAGCAAACTAAGGGTTTTCGAACCATAGACCTTGTTCGCTTAATTTGAAAGTTTCTAACGCAGTCCAATTGAGATTCTATTAGAGTTGTAGCCAACGCAAGTCGTAACAGTAAGAAATACTTTTAAATACAACAAATACAAAGCTAGCCTGCATTTGTTTCACTTTTCAAGACTACCTTCGTTGTTGAGTTTTCCCTAAAACTGTGTTCCTTTCGTATAAAGCACTTTTGATGTAATTACAGGTTAAAAAGGTACTTACAAGTTTGTAGAAAGTAATGCAGGTGTAAATTGGCGTGCCTTGAGAGAAGAAAACAGAAAAAAAAGAATTGTTAGAATTTTCAGCAACATATTTGCGGAATATATCTTCTAATAGTATAAAGACATTGCCAACAAATACTTATACCAAAGATCAGTTCCATACCTTTGAAGTTTCCAGCGATCGATGGCTATTGAAAGGAAACGTTAGAACTTAAATACACCCAAGAAGGAATGAAACGTCACCATGTGAATCAATGTATAGGCGGGGCTATCTTTGTTTGATGTGTTTTTTTTCCGTTTTGAAATTGGGTCTCATATAGCTGTAAACTGCCGGCCCCTTGGTGGCTCAAATAATGCCAACAATTTACGCAAATCGCCAAGAAAGGCGGAGTTAGTTCGATGACTAGAATGAGTAGTTTGTAAACCGCCTCTTCGGGATGTTTGATCTCGAGATCGGAATTTGTTCCTCAAGGCCCGGCCAAACGAGTGCAACATCATCCAACATTGTTGAATCCAACATTGTTGGACGATGTTGCACAGTGTTGAACGAGGTGGCCAAACGAATGCAACATGTTGGATTCAACACTTGGTCTCAAGGGTTTGGGACCAAAATTTACCAAGACTCCTTAGAAAACAAACCCGTGCCATTTGGTCTTTGTTAGCCCAGAAAATGATGCGAGACCGATAACTGTACATAAAGCCTGGTTTACACTAGCGACTCAAACACAAGCGCAAGCATAAGCGCAAGCTCAAGAGCGCTTATTTAACAGTGAAAACGGGCTTGACGCAAGCATAAGCGCAAGCACAATCGCTTATATTATGCTTGCCTTCGCTTGTATAGTGTTCGTTTTCACTTAGCATAAGCTACTCATGCGGCTTGCGCTTGTGCTTGCGTCGCTGGTGAAAACCAGGCTTAAGTATTTCGACCTCTGCGTAAGATAATCTTCTTGCTTTCGCTCGTCTTACAGTTTCAGCTACTCCATTTCACTTTCGCTTTCTTTTTGAAGAGAGATCGCTTGTGTTAGAGCTCTCTTCGTCGAGAGATTGAAAACTTTGCTCGTTCATAATACTGTATCTTGAATAATCACGCGCGTATTAGTAAACAGGGAGTTTGACCGATTCGGAAGTGTAAATCTCATATCAACAGCAAGAATGATGCCTGTTGTCACGTATCGGAAAAAACGTTCCTTTCTTGTGTTTCAAATGACCCTGGATTGACGCATTTGTAAACAGGGAGTTTGACCTTTCACGGCCGAGTGATTCGGAAGTGTAAATCTCATATCAACAGCAAGAATGATGCCTGTTGTCACGTACCGGAAAACGTCGATTTACCTTGTGTCTTTGAAGTCTGAACGACTAATATGTTAAGAGAAGTGTCTATACGAATGTTTGCAAGTTCAACAGCGAGAAGAAAGCTTTTAACATGACCAAAATTTAACTCCAGATGGACTGCCGTGTTCCCCGTATCCGCTCCATTGAGATGTACATTTTGTTGAATAACTCAAGTACGGGATATCACACACCCCTGAGACTTTGACAGGTAGTTTATTTACTATTTTCCCACAATATCTCAATTTCTGGACTTTAATTTTTGAATGATAAGCGATTAGTTTTTACAAATGTACTAGCGTCACTTGAAACTGTCCAGAAACGTTCCTTTCTTGTGTTTCAAATGACCCTGGATTGACGTATTTGTAAACAGTTTCACTCTGCTAATTAATTTTCTACTCACATTTCACCGAGACTCCATTAACGTTTATGCGAAAAAATCCTACATCGTTCGATAAGCGTTTCCTTTCTCAAACAATTATCCATCGAAGCGAAAACAAGTGTGCTTAGTTTTTTTTGGAATCAAAAATACATTACATTCCTGATACATTACTTTTATCACCTTGCATAACGATAAACCTCTGTGGCCAAGGTCATGGTTCCTGCCTGTGATGCAGCTAACCAGGGTTCGATGTCTTTTAGTGGTATATATCACGGGCTTTGTTTTTTCTGTTTCTCTTTTTCTTGTTCTTTTAGAAATATTTTTTACAAGTGTTATAATTATTGTTCTCAATGGTTAAGCTGTATTTTAGAGGAATATATGTTGATAGGGGTCTAAAGAAATAGACTCCAACACAAGCTAAACACAATGCGTCCGATGTAAGAAAGAACAGACTTCCCTCTATTCTTTTGTTTAGCGCTAAGTTAGGGATACAATACTGTTTTTTGCAAGCCCGAGTTTAGGCTAATTGTAGCCTCTTGTTCTCGTTATTCTGAGGTACAATGGGCCACTTGAAAATGCCGCCCAGATCACGAAAACGACGACTCAGTTGTCAGTGAGAGCATTCAACTCAGGGCATACAAACTCTTACTGTCTTTTTTCTCTTGTTTTTACTATAAAAGAGATAAAACCTTGCTTCTAAGATGAGCACCTTCTTTATTTGCACTTCCTAGTTCCGAGTTTAAATTTGTCAGTGTCAAAAGGCAAAGAGATTGAAGTAGAAAAATCATTTGGAACCAGAGTTAATTAAAAATAAGTTACAATCAAGTTTCTCAACGCGAGTTCCAGGAAATATAGCGTGGAGCCTCACCTATACATCGCTCGGCATGATTTTGCTTAATGAACGGTCTCATTTAATTTAATTCATTACTGGAAAAGGAAATTATATTACTGATAATAACGATATGGGTAGAAACGAAAGCAAGGAAGCATAGACAAGTGCAAACGGAATAAAACATACTAAGCAAAGAGTTGAGTGTCAAGCCATGATTTATTCTCCGTATAAACCAGAAAAAATAAAACAACTCAGGGAACATAAATTTTTCTTTCTCTTCCCAACTGACTTAGTTTCTGCGTTTTTAAACTTCGCCTCGAGAGGAAGGAGAATCATTTGGAACCAGAGTTCATTAAATATAAGGTGCACTCAAGTTTCTCAACGCGTACACAAGTTCCTGCAAAAGTTGCGTATGGCCGGCTCACCTTTCGGTGTGGCCAACTCGTCAAACGTTTGATTGCTGCCGGAACTTGAGTCCCTTGGCAGGGACGAAACATACGTATGTCAGGCTAGCCACGTTAATATGCATTGAATTATTCTTTACAATTTCATTAGTTGTTTATCGGCACGTTATGCAATTGGGAATCCTTATGAGATATAAGGCCAGATTGTCACCATCATTTGATTGCTGGCGGAACTTCAACGCGTCAAGTTCCTGCAAAAAGTCGCGTGAAATCTCACCACCTGTAGATCGCTCGGCAGGATTTTGTTTAATGATTTCAGTCTCATTTAAATTAATTTACAACTGGAAAATAAAATTATCTTATTGATAATAACAATATGGGTATTAATTGTAGCAAGGAAAACATAGACGAGTGCGAAGAACAAAACATATTAAGCAAAGGGGTTCTATTTTGAAGCCATGATTTATTTTAAACCAGAAACGCTCTGTCACGTTCTGACAGCTAATGAGTTTATAAACGTTTATCAACCTTTATAATCAGCAACATTGCTCATTAACAGTAGAATACTGTTAGATGAAACTTAAAACACCTTAATCATTTTTCTTGTTCAGACGACGTTCTACATACAACAGGGCTGTTCGGTTCCATTTCGGTCAACAGGCTCAGTTTACGTTTGCGAAGGGTGAATGGAGGTGTCTTTCTCTGAAAGGATGAAAAAACGACAATCAAAGTTGCTCTCCTTTAAGATCTGTAGTAGTTTTGTGATTTGTTCTGCTAGGTTTAATACCGTCGCCGAACTGATTTAGACACAAAACGTCTGAGAAACAGCCTCTATTGTCAAAATTAGTCGTTTAAACTTCTGTCATGCATACGCAAGATGCTTTTATTACATGGTATTTTTGTATATTTGTGTTTTCATTTCTTGTCTTCCCGACAATGAATTCAAAAAAGCAGAAACTTTTGTAAACTAGAAAGACCCTGCAGAAAGAAATGTCAAGGGATTTTGCTTTGACTGCAAGCCAACTGACGTGAGTGAATTCGAATGTCGTAAGAGTAGCTACGGCATTGGCGTATCATGGTTTGACGATTGTGAGCGGCCGGTGAGCACAAAGAGAGCTTTAACATAGTGTGGGATATAAGACATCGATTCTTTAATTAAAGGCGTAAAGTGCTCGTCACATCTGATAGACCTTTGCAAAGTTGGTTTTATTCTTCGCAGACGTCTATATTCCTCAGTAATCAATAATATGTCACCATAATTTCCGGTTTTACAGTAATGTAGAGTAGCAAAAGCAAGGAGACGAGTTTGATCATCATATATAATATTGTCGATTGATTCATGTTTTGTGATTCTGTATATATATCCTTCAGGCTTCGGAAATTCTAAGAACACCTCACGTTCCCTCCAGTTCAACTAGTTTATTTCCGCTACTCAGCCTGAGGGCCCACGGAAATGCCTCTACAAAACTTACCCATGTTTAAGCATCTCACTAAACGTTGTCGAATTGTTTTTCTACGCTGTTTTAGAAACAAATTTATTCCTCTTGAAGGTCACACTAGGAACTTACTCACGTAGAAAACTCAATTATTTCGTTCCGAGCAGTAAATGATCCCGAATTTCTCTTTTCCTCAAATTCAAGATTTTAAAGCCTTGGCCGAGGAGACTGCATCGAATAAAGAATGCCTTCAATTCAGAATAAAATGTTCTCCTGAAATATATTGTAAGTGGCAGCTGTTTCTGAGTGAATATTCCTTCTCGTAGCAAACTGTGTTGTCCTTTTCGTGATCTGGGTAAATATCTAAAGTGGTGCACTCGCTGTGGATTTGTATCCACTCATAAGGAACAAAAGTCTTTCTTACTATTTTAGCTCACAACATCCTGTGTGTTCACCTTGGATAACATGAACTTGGAATACTTATTTGACAAGCTTAAACAACTACTGGGTTATAAAGCAACGAAGTACGGGCACTGTCTAGCGGACGAGCACAGACTTTTCTCACTTATTGATGTTGTAAGTAGTTCAGTTCGACTTGGCGTCTCCTTCCTCTCGAGGCGAAGTTTAAAAACGCAGAAACTAAGTCAGTTGGGAAGAGAAAGAAAAATTTATGTTCCCTGAGTTTTATTTTTTCTGGTTTATACGGAGAATAAATCATGGCTTGACACTCAACTCTTTGCTTAGTATGTTTTATTCCGTTTGCACTTGTCTATGCTTCCTTGCTTTCGTTTCTACCCATATCGTTATTATCAGTAATATAATTTCCTTTTCCAGTAATGAATTAAATTAAATGAGACCTTTCATTAAGCAAAATCTTGCCGAGCGATGTATAGGTGAGGCTCCACGCTATATTTCCTGGAACTCGCGTTGAGAAACTTGATTGTAACTTATTTTTAATTAACTCTGGTTCCAAATGATTTTTCTACTTCAATCTCTTTGCCTTTTGACACTGACAAATTTAAACTCGGAACTAGGAAGTGCAAATAAAGAAGGTGCTCATCTTAGAAGCAAGGTTTTATCTCTTTTATAAAAACAAGAGAAAAAAGACAGTAAGAGTTTGTATGCCCTGAGTTGAATGCTCTCACTGAAAACTGAGTCGTCGTTTTCGTGATCTGGGCGGCATTTTCAAGTGGCCCATTGTACCTCGGAATCTCTATCCACCCATAACGAGAACAAAAGCCTGTTAACAGATAATGTTTCTGTTTTTGTTGAAGTGTTTTGATCTGCTTTCTGTGTTAGCATGCAGAGGCCTGTCTGTTCAACTTGTATGACTTGAAGTTGGAACATATTTTGTTGACATCCGCTTCTGTCTAAATAACGGGAACATATGCAAACGCCCACTTTCTGTGGAATTTGCATCCGCTCACCACACACCGAAGTTCGTTTCAATGTTTGTCAGTTTCTAGTTAATAAATGTTGCTTTATTTCCCCAAGTTTGTAAGTCCGGCAGCTGTTTTACCTGTTTTGTAAACTAGTTTTAGCCTTAGTGCCAAGGAACGGGAATGGGTTCAATAAATCCATCTGTTGTAGAATTTGCAGAAGGTTGCCTATGATAGATGGTTTGGACTAGTAAAAGTAATAATCAATATATATTTTTAGAATAGAAAGTAAAGTTACACAACTGAGCATTTTAAGCTAATGAAATTGTAAAGAATAATTCAATGCATATTAACGTGGCTAACCTGACATACGTATGTTTCGTCCCTGCCAAAGGACTCATCAGAGAGCTTTCGGTGTAGCCAACTCGTCAAACATCGTGTTTGAAGACCCCCCAGCAATCAAATGATCTATCTATCTATCCACCATTAATTTGCCTCCATCACAATAATTGTCGATTCTTGCAAACTGGAAATCGGTTAGCGGTCGATATATAAATGATGGCAATCTGGCCTTATATCTCATGATTGCCAATTGCATAAGGTGCCTATAAACAACTACTGAAACTGTAAAGAATAATTCAATGCATATTAACGTGGCTAGCCTGACAGACGTACGTTTCGTCCCAGCCAAGGGACTCATCAGAGACCTTTATCATACGGTGTAGCCAACTCGTCAAACATCGTGTTTCAAGTCCCGCCAGCAATCAAACGTTTGACGAGTTGACTACACCGAAAGGTCTCTGATGCGTCCTTTGGCAGGGACGAAACATACGTGCAAGATTGTAGCCTTTTCAGTAATAAATTGTTTGGAGGGAGCCTTTCCCGCTCAAAGATACCGTAAAAGATCTATTAAGCCCCCCCCCCTCTCTTTTAAGCCCCCCTCTCTAATAATCCCTCGTTTGGGAGTTGGTTTTTGTAAAAAGCTCCCCCTCCCCCCCCCCCCCTTAATTTGGGACACGAGATTTTGCAATTATTCCCTCCTATTCCCTCTTACGAAATACACTTTATGCGGCCCAGCTGGTTTGTTTTTAAACAAATATACAATAAAACACACAATACTGTTTCCTGCTCGGTATTAATTAAATAATAAAGTTTTACTGCAGTTGTTTCAGATTTGTACAGAAACTATTTAACACGAAAAGGTTGTGTTCAAAGATTTGAAATAAGCCCCCCGCACCCACCTCCCTATTAAACCCCCCTCTCCAATAAGACCCCCGTTAATAAGGCCTGAAATTAAATAACCTCCCCCCTTAATAGAGCTTTTACGGTATGTGGAATTTCCTAGGATGGAACAGGGTCAGATTCTTGCTTTTTGGTTGAGGTTGCTGATGAAAAGGGAGCCGAGAGAGCTCTTGTTTGCCTTCCCCCCAAACTTCCTCATTAATTTCGAAGCAGAAGAGCTGTTTTGTAATGTTTACTCTCTGAATAAAGGATTCATTTGAAAATAGATTTGTCTTGACTGCTCGTTTGCGAGCTAAGATTTTCATTTAATTCTTGCACTAGTTTTGAGCTGATATGTTGTTTTCATCTCATCTCAATGCTATTACTTTGCTGGAGAAGTGCGTTGTCATGCCTGTTTGATTTTTTCCCTTTGCTTTATGTGTAACAAACACTTTTGCACTGTTATTGCTGGAAAAGATGGCAAAAAAGATAATTTATAAAAAAGTATTTTTGCTCATTTATTGTTACCGAGGATAACATCTATAGACATCTGACAAGTTTCTTCTGTTACCATGGCGACAAGACTCAAACAAAATCATTGTGTTTGTCACCATTCATGGCAACGAATTGCACGATGGTAGTTTCTTCTGCAGAAGTTTGATTTTGGAGAAAAAGTTAGTCTAAGGTACCTTTCCACCTTAAGGTGGATATCAGGGGGAGAAGGGTGAAAGGGCAGTCGCAAGCTTTCCCCCTTGTCAACCAGGGCATGATATAAACCTCCTTCTATTGTTCAAAAATTATTTATCAAAGCACATTTAATGGTTTAAGTTTCAAAAGGTGATGTGACGAAATACAGCCGACAATCTACGACGAACATACATCACAGGGAAATTGAGAATCTGGTTGCTAAATATGACAAAGAAAATTCCTAGAAACATAGGATTCCAATAAATATGGCTATGACTAAAAAAGAATTGTTTTACAATACAATCATAGGGTTAAAATCTGAACATCAGAAAAAAAAGTAGGAGATACCCAAATAAATAATAGCAATGCATAAAGTGAGCTCTGAAAAGAAAACAAGGCACATGCGAAACAAAGGACATTGAGAAACTGCAAAATTTTGACTTTTAGTTTTCGAAATGGTGACAGGCAACCGCCACCGAAGGAAACTGGCCCTCATCAACAGATTGAAAGGTAACAACAGCCATGTAGAGAAGATGGTTAGTGTCCAGGCTGCTCCTGACTAGAAAACGAGTTCGCGCGCTCGCGCTCGCACGCGGCTTTCTTATCCACAACAAAAATAAGGGACTACTCGTAATGTGGCTTCTAACAAAAAAAAGTTACCCCGTGTAAACTAGCAGAGCCACTATGCATTGTTTCATTATTTTAACTTAATATCAACCATAGTTTTCTTTTTTGCCATATGAACACGTAGACGTACTATAGCAGTGCCAAGCTACCAGAATAAAGGCGTCACAAAAATTGAATCTGTACCATTGTGGGATTTCACGAGCTTAATTGCAAAGCTGCCAAAATTGAAGTACTTTTGTGCTATTCACGGCTGAGATATTGGCCCTTCCAGATCATAAATCATCCATGTCTGTTTTCTTTTGCGCTAGTTCCTGCAGTTTAAGGCCTGAGCATTTGGAGCAATCCCATAATTTCGTATTCATTTTTCTTGATGTCACGCTCGCGCCGCAATGTTGCAGCTCATCTCCATCGTTCACGAGCACTACTTCTTCACCGGAGCTGTTTCACGCAACAGGGTTGAATTTTTTAGGTAGCCTCAAAATTGCACCGTGTGTGTGGGTATTGAAACGAAAACCAAACCACAGCTCTACACCACAGCACTTCTTCTCACGAATGACAATGTGTCATGCTCCTTTGAAATACTATATCAAGATGAGACGAACGAAAGCTGTTCCTGATTATTATTGACCAAAATTGGGATTTGAAAAGCTTTTTCCTGTCCCAAAAGTAAGGATGTCAAAGTAGAAGTAGAGGTCACAATAGATCAAGTTAAGGTAGCCCACGGCGGTTTAATCACTTTCCGACACTTGTTTTTTGATGAATCATTACAACTCTTCTACCATTTGATACGAAACTACAATAATGGAAAGAATAAACGGCCTATCATTGGTAATCTAGTTTAAGTACTTAATTTTGGATTTGTATTGATTATAATTCAAAACCGAGGTCGACCGCCTCCAGCTTTTATCATTGAAATGTAATGAGGGTTAAAAAAAAAAGACAACTTTCTGGAAGTTTAAAAAAGTATTCATTGGAGGGAACTCGGGGTCAATCTCATTGTTCGACATTTTAAATTGGCTCAAAAACGATGACGATAATGATGTAAATACTATCGTATAACTACTCAAAGCTGAAATTAGTGGGGGTTTTTCACAGGTTAGACGGTTGCTATAATATCGTATTACGTTCAGTAACGATCACAACGTGTTTTTTGTGTTTTTGTAATGATCCATCGAAGTACAAGTAATGGAAAACGGTGTGCGCCACTTGAAGTTGAAATAATTTATCCAAAAGGGAATGAGTAAGCATTGGTTGTTTAGTGTTTCGTTCACGAGAAGTTTCAAGGGATAAAATTGTCAGAAAAGGAACAAAACCGCCGTTTACAGTACATCTTGGCGTTCTAAAAATACACGTTAAGCAAGCTTAAGGTCCTTCACAGATCACTGTAGAGTGTCTACGAAAAGGTTTCGAATGTCAAAACATCTTTTACCAAAGTAAATTTAAGCTTAAGGACCACTAAAAAGCGTTCACTCCTTTTCTTTCCATCTATCTCCGAGATCGTTTACTGGTTCGCACGTCTTCGGGAGGGATTGGAGCACCTCGCCTTGTTCGTGGAGATGTCGTGTTGGCCGAAGTATTGCTCGTCCCGTTTACGACAGGAGCCGATGTCTTGGCCGGTGAGGCGCTAGCGGCTGCTGCAGCTCGTGCGCCTGCGCGGCGAGATGCAGCTGTTCTAGTGGGAGGAGTATTGATTTCTGTGAGTAGCATAGTGGCTGGACTTGGCGGCATGTTGTACTGTGTTGGAGTCATGCCAAGGCGTTCCTCTATCATGCGTAACTGAGTTTCTGCCTCTCGGCACTCGCGATGTTTCACTTTCATCTCCTCAGTTTGACCGTGCTGTAGCTGTTGCTGTTAAACAGAGAAAAGAGGGAAAATGAACCATTTTTATTCCAAATATTACTGGTAAACCTAAGAGCTGTTCTTCTAATACCAAACTATGTCAGTAACCAGTGCCAAGCGCGGGAAAACGCGCATGCTACCGGTGCCAAGCGCGGGGATACGCGCATGCTACCGGTGCCAAGCGCGGGAAAATGTGCATTCTACCGGTGCGAAGCGCCAAGAGATAACGGCGCCAAGCGCGGGATAACTGAATGCACTGCAGCAAGTACCAATCACGGTAAAAGAGGTCTCAAGTCAAGATTGGTTTCATAATTTGACCTTCAGTCAACTCACCGAAAGTTCTTCCTTTGCTTGCGTGTGTTTAATGACGGCCTGTTTGTACGCTTGCAGTTGTTCTGAGAGAACAAGAGGTGAACGAAAACAAACAAAAATTGCAATAAGCTACAAATGTTTCGACACAAGACTGTCCAAAACAATAAACAAAGACTTGAAAACACAGTGTATACATAGGCAGATGCCTTACTTAGACAGAAACATGCACTCACCGATCTGCGTTGTAAGAGAATGAAAGGTCAACGGAAGGGGCGCAGCGAACACTGCGCCGCGCATCCTTTCCAAAGGAGGAGCTTTATTCTGAAGTCCACCGAATTTACCTGACAAGAAAGCAATAACACAATGAACAATCTCGAAACCCAGAAACACTAGGTCCTGAACAGGACAATTTATTAATGGGACCTAAGCTGGTATCTTCAGGATTTAATTTAGCATTCGTAGTCAGGGCCCGTGCAGGGCGTTTGCAACTGGGGGGGACTCACTTCGCAACCGTTAGCGTGAGTCAACTAGGAGGGTCCGGTTTTAAATTAAAGTCATCTGAAATGGCTGGAAATGCATTTAAAACTAAGATGGTGCGGTGAAACATATATCCGTTCAGCAACAAAAGAAGCGGTGTTTCAAAACAAGAACAGGGACAAGAATAATCAGTTTTGGGTAAAACGTTAAATAGAAAAGTAACTTCGATTTTTTTTGGTATTACTTGCTTTTACTGTTGAAAAGTGAGGGGGGGGGGGGGGGGGGGGAGGGTTTTGCTCCTCCCCCTGCGCGGTCCCTGGTAGTACACGGTAAAATTTTAAAGATTCTGAGATTAAACTAGACTTGCCCAAGCCACGCACGAACTATTGTAAGCGTGCCTTCAGGGCTACAGCGGGGCGCTATTATGGAATAGCCTACCCGTAAATTTAAGGAAATCACACTCTCTTGGACGTTTTAGAAGGGAAACTGACCAAATTTACAGCAATTGTCAGTCGGGCTCCCACACGGCAATCTTGTAAAACAGTGTTGTTTCATTATATATTTTATCAATGTAAAATATACTGAATAATTAACCGTGTATAAACAAATAAAGTATGTATAGATCCTATGCAAAAATGGCTGCCGTTAAATTATTCCCTTGTTCGTAGTCAAAATAGCCTCACTAACCTCGTTTTTGAGATTAAAGGGAACTTCCACTCTTACAAAAAAATTCACGCTAAATTGCTGGACATAATTACTAGCTTCCAAATTTTGTTTTGAAACGTGTATATGACATTTAAGTGTACAAAAATATTATTATCGCCTATTTACGCTTTCAAATTTCCCGCGTAAGGCCGTTTGGGATTTGATAACGTGTAATGGTTGCAGCTACTGTCAGGAAGCAAATGAAGCAGAAAATCCTTTGAATTAAACAATGGGGCAAACATTACACCCCATCAAATCCAAAATGGCCGAGGGAAAATAGGCGATGATGATATCCATTTTTTCTACACTTAAATGCAATATCCACATTTCAAAACAAAATTTGAAATCTACTAATTATTGCCTATAATTAAGCGTCAATTTGTCGTAAGAGTGGAGGTTCCCTTTAAAACTCTAAAGAATTTGTTATCCCTAACGTGGTTAGCGAAGTTATTTTGAATACGAACAAAAGAATAATTTAAAGGCAGCCATTTTTGCATAGGGTCTAACTACGTTGCAAACTTAAGCATTAGCTTCATGCAGGTCTGTGTTCCACTGGGAAAACCATCTTTTGCATTGTTTATGAACCATTATATCTGTTGTTCCACCCATGTGAAGATGCGTTATATTCTTCGAACAGGCTTGAGTAGTCAGGCATCAAAACAAAAACGAAAAGGGAGGCGAACACACACAGCGGTGAAAACACCTAACTGGGAAAGGAAAATATATTCCTAAGCGTTGCCTCACCGTTACTCCTAATGCGATCTCCACCTCTCGTCAAAATCGTGGGACAGTGGGTGTACTTCACAACCTACAAAATAAGAATACTTGTCCACATCTATCAAGGCAATTCTAATAATTCACTTGCCGTGTCGCCAGCACACAAGAAGACTAAATCAGATAATCTGCTTAAAAAGCAGTGTGCCCTCTCCAAGGTTAATACTGAAAGATGTATGACATCCTATGTAAATAGACTGATTCTTAAACACAAGATAATGTAGTTTCTATGTAGTTTTAATATCATCTGTTTGTAGTTTAACTAGTTTAAATGTTAGGGTAGATTTTGAGTGTATACGTGTGCAGAATGTAACAAAAGATGTGTACTTTTATCTTTTGGCAATAAAGACTATTATTATTATTATTATTATTATTATTATTATTATTATTATTATTATTATTATTATTATTATTATTATTATTATTATTATTTATTTATTTTTATTTTTTTTATAAGAACCCCGAGAAGGAGGAACCTAGATGTTAAGGACAGGGATCTAGAAATAGGGAAGGGTCAAGCAGGACTTCCCTAGACTCAACAGCTATAGATATTTTATTACTGAAATTTTTGAATTTTAGAGGCCAATAGCTTATTTTATTGAATTGAAATGTTTTCAATTCGATCTGAATTGATTGTTTTTTTTTAATCTACTCCTTCTAAGTTTGACTGAGTGCTTTTTAAATCGACAGGAATTGTAAATCAGTGTTTTTTTAATACTTATAGAATAAGATGTTCTATTAAGACATGTAACTGTAATTTACTGTTTTTTGCCTAATGGAATTGTACGAGGTCGTTTTTTACTTTTAAAGCTTTTTTCTTTGTGAAAGATGTTATTTTTATCTGAGAGTAACTAATAAACTGTCATAATTTATAAAAAAATTATTATTATTTTTATTATTATTAAGTAGGCTTTGAAGGTTCCACTCACAAATGAATCATGTGCACAGCTCAGAGAGTTAAGCCATCATGCTTTGTAGACTTGAAAACTACAAAGTACTTTGACGATACCGCACTCACCTCTTGTCGATATTTGTTTGCACAGTCCAGGTCATCAAGGATCAGCGTATCACCCAGCAACATGCCAAACACTATAAATAAAAACAAGTAACAAAAGCTCACCGTCTTCTTTCACGTAGAAATATTCGGGAATTGTGCACTCAAACTCGTAAACAAATAATTGAGAACAAATAACATCACGGAAACGCACTGATATATGTCTTTAAGCCGGTTACAGACATGCTAGTTTTTTAACAAGTGCACTTTGTCAAGGAAAAACTTGGCACATTGTAGAACTTGCTCGTCTGTAAGGGTCAACATGGAAAACATGTCAAGAAAATTGCCGTCCGCTGTGTAATTGAATTGCTGGCTACAGTGAATATTTGTCAAAGAAAACTTGTTCATTCGTTCACACCAGCAAATAAAACTTGTGAAGGCAAAACTTGTCAAATAAAACTTGTCGTTCATAAACATGAGCAAATGAAAATTGTCAATGACACTTGTTATGGAAAACTTGCTCGTCTGTAACCGGCTTCAAATTGAAAAGCACACACTTTTCGATTTTAGCAACTGACTTAGAGAGCATCAGCTATAAACAGCAACACAGAAAACTCATGCTCAGTGGCTTTCATTCCAAGCTCTGCATTTCAGGATTTTCAAAGAATCACCTTGCACAGTAGGACAAGAAAAGAACCACAGGAACCTACTGCTCAGAAAATTGGAACAAATTGCTACCACTTTAAGTCGTGGGTTCGATTCCCGTACAAGCCTTTTTTTGTTTTCAGGTTTTATTTTCACTACCGCTTAAGTAGTGTTCATAACTGCGATCATAATTCACATATTCATTCTTTAATCCGGGGTTCAAATCTCACATATTCATCACGCACGGGTATATTACGAACCAACAAAACGACCAGCTCCCAGATGGTTTGTTAGTTCAGTTGGTAGAACCCTGCACCGGTATCGCAGAGGTCGTAGGTTCGATTCCCGTACAAGCCTGAATTTTTTTCAGGCTTTACTTTCACACTGAGTAGTGTTCATAAATGCGATGATCATTCACAGATTAAACTTTACCACCACCACTGTTTTAATCCGGCTTACCTAGCTTGCAGTTCTCAGCCTCTGCAGGGAAGAGCAGCATATCTCTTGCGTACACAGGGTTACCAGGTGGGGAGTAGTTACTTTGACCTCGTACATGTGGAAGAGCTCTGACAAACAAACAAACATCACAATGACATGCCACTCTTGGATAAACAAACCATTTATCCCTTACCCTGTTCCAGGCTCTCAGATATTTGGGGCGAGCGAGGAGCGAAACACGAAACAACGAGCGAAGAACGAGGGAAGAAAACTTCGCTTGTTCTCGTGCGCTCGCTCCAAACATCTGAGAGCAGGGAACAGGCTATTTATCCCTAAATCACTGGCATTTTTGAGCTGGGAGAACGTAAAAGAAAAGATTGATAAGGTTTGCCAAGGCAAACCTTTTTTTTACCAATTTGTTTTTTAGCTGACTGGACAACAACCTGGAAGGAGAGAGTATACAGCCACAGCTCTCCACATGGCGGACGACGATGACCATGTGACTGGGTATAAGATACAGTTTGGTTTCTGGCCGCCCAAGCTAATATTGAGAATAATGTCTTCAACAGAATTTCTTCCATGGGCTGTATATGCAATCTCACAGGAAGGGTCTTCGTTTCTGTGACCGGCAGTTGGGTAACCAGAAACTCTGGATAACTCTTATCAGAACTTGAAAACTGTTGGACTTTCGTTAACCTTTGGATGTTGTCCTTCAGTAGCATTGTCATTTTCATATCTAAATTGATTCTTGTGTGGCCTGTAGCCACTGTGTTGTTACAAATTTTTAGAAATTAATATCCAAGCTTTCGACGATCCACGGCATCATCAGGTGTAATAAAAATATCTGGCGGAGACCGGATATTTTTTTATTATACCTGATGATGATATGGATCGGCGAAAGCTTGGATTTTAATTTTTAAAAATTTTTAACAACACAGTGGCTGCAGGCCACACAAGAATCAATTTAAATTTAATGATATGCTTAACTGAAATGGTAAACATTGGGCCTAAATGTGGAAGACAACAAGGCACGTTTACTTCTGGCCATATATTTTATATACAATTTTAAAATCACGCACGCGCAGCGAGGAGCGAAGAGTTCAGTCACGAGATGGCTGTGGACAATACTGTAATGTACAGAAAATACTCTTCACTGGAATTAGAAAATCTAGATGAACCGGCAACGAAAAATAGCAAGGTCTGGACTTCAAACCTGTTCCATTCGGGTAAACTGCGTCTGAATATGGAGTCCAAAGGAAGAACTTGTTGCTGGCCATTTGAATCACGATAAACTTGCTTAGCCTGAGAAAAGAAAAGGCAGCGTAAGATCTTCAATCTATATAAACCTCTATCACGAGCGTAAGTTCTCCACAAGTCCTTGAACTCGGCCATTTGACCGCAGACCGGTTAGCTCAGTGGTAGAGCACCGGACTTCCATGCGGGAGGTCGCGGGTTCTAACCCCGGCCGGACCAACACTCAGGGTCTTTAAATAACTGAGGAGAAAGTGCTGCCTTTGTAATGACATCTGCAAATGGTTAGACTTTCTAGTCTTCTCGGATAAGGACAATAAACCGTAGGCCCCGTCTCCCGTACTTTCACTTAATCTGATTCTGTGGGACGTAAAAGAACCACTAGGGACGTAACAAAACTCTGGCTGTGACCACCCCTAGTGTCTGTCCTAGATATCTACATTACGGGGGCACTCATTAGTTACTTCATTAATTGTAAACTGCACTAGCAGTCTGGTCAAGTCCCCCCGCCAGTGATGTAAACTATCCCTGAAAAGCCCCGACGGGGAGAGGATAAATATGTATGTATGTATGTATGTATGTATGTATGTATGCATGCATGCATGCATGCATGCATACATACGTCGTATTTGACCTTTTCGCGGCAAAAAATCCGCCATTTTGAAAATGGGGCAAGCAGCACGCGAAATAAAGTGTTTGTTTAAGGACTGTGATGTCAAATAACTTTGCAATACAGTAATAGCCCAAGTATAAGAACCTGGGTTTCTGTTAGGCTAAAATTTTCATTTTAAGCCCCCTCCACATAAGAACCTATTAAGGCTAAAATTCTAAGTTAGGTTCTTATCAGTGGGGTTGCTGTAAAAGTGTAAAGGTAGAAACTGCTGAATGAGTTTCTTTGTTATGTTTTGTTAAGGACATATACTGTACCTGCAGTGAACTGCCTATAGGCATTTCTCTATGGTACAAATAAATGATTTATACTGTATTATGAGATGATATTTATAATATATATAGTGTATTCAAATAAAATTCATATGAAAATATAAGAACCTATTTTAAGAACCTTGGTAGCCTAAATTGCTTTAAGTACCATTTATATAAGAACCTATTTAGGATAAATGGGAAAATTCAGGTTCTTATACGTGGGCTATTACTGTATTGGGTATCTGTACAAACTTTGAATGGTGAAGGTAATTTAAAGGGCTAAATATTATTCTTTTTAAAGCTGAGCTATACAGCTCAGCTAGAAAGCGAGTAATCGCGCTTTTAATTTGCCATACATTTACCTGTAATATCCGCGAAGACTAGCAGGAAAAAATTTACAGGCAAATATATGCAAAATTAAAAACATGATTACTCGCTTAGTTCCCGGTGTGGTGGTCTATTTCTATCTTTCAATCTGTCTCTGACATTCATATGTGGGCTGGGTGGGTGGGTGAGATGAAATATGGACTGATAGCGGGATAGAGTCGGACGCACGCTTTCTGATTCTCGAAAACTATCCGGCTAGTGGTTTGCTTTTGGATTCGCATAACGCCTTTTTGATCACGTACGAGCAAAGCTCGTTAAACTGTTTTGAGAGTTGCCATCCATATTCGTTGTCAGCTGTCGTCGTCTACTTCTAAATTAAGTGGCAACATCTGGACTTTACTTTGGCTCTCTCAAAACATTTTTTCTCTCTGCTAAGCTTGAA
>JAEMWC010000057.1:1380000-1505000 GCA_016490735.1 Pachyseris speciosa | reverse complement strand
GACGACGGCAACGGCAACGAGAACGTCACTAAGCAATAGGCTTAATGAGCAAAAACAATAGCCCTGCATGTGCGTTTTACATTTTGGTACATTTCTTTGCCGTCCTCAGCAAGACAACAACGTGAAATGACCAAATTTTAGGTTTTATCGAGAACGTGAGCTTACGACGGTGAAATCTGCTTTCTTTTTCCCAAGTTCAATGCCGTTTTTACTACTTTAGCTCCAGGAAAGTTCGCCAGCATTTTACAGGCGAAACAAGTTGGAAAAAACGCGAAAGAGTTACAATAACGAGAAGTTGGATTTTGAAATGACGTTTTCGTTGCCGTTGCCGTCGTCGTTGCTTAAGCTCCCTAATAACAATCGAATACGAACTTGCGCACAACGCGAACAGAGAGCACTACAGAAGTCGCGCGCTTCAGTCGTGAGCGAAAGTCTTACATTGTACCATCTTAGTCAGTCAGTTCTACAGACCTTTCCCAGAATGCCGGTGTCTCCGCGGGGTCCCGGATGTAGTAAACACTGTCTCCGCGGTGTCATGGCAATCTGGTCTCTTTTCCTCGACATTTCATCTATTAATGATGTCACAGTGGCCGGCTGAAAACAGAAAAAATGTTCGACAGAAATACATCAATACTTGATTAGCGTTCATAAATAAATTTTCTAATTTTCTTAGTCTTAAACAACAGCTGGTTCTGATTACAAACATGAAAACTTCTAATTTCTACCTCACAGCGCTGGTCCCTCTTGAAACCAGTTTTGTCACTGAATGGGGCACCCTGCCTCAATCAATTGCAAGTTGACCCTAACCTTCATCATGGCAAGTGAGTGAATGAGTAGACTGCGAGTAGTCTCTTAGCCTCCTTCGCAGCCGTTGTTTGAGTCGGTCCTATTCTCCCTCCCTATCAACGTCTGCTGAACCGAGCCAAACATTCCATTCCAGGAACTGACCAATCACATCGCGGCTTTTAAATTTCGGTAGTTAAGTTCCCGTAGCCTCCTTCGCGGCCGTTGTTTTTGTCAGTTCTATTCTCCATCCTGATTGGATACTCGAACACAATGAGAATGGAATGTTCAGCTCGGTTCAGCAGACGTAGGTGGGGAGGGAGAATAGGACCGACATAAACAACGGCTGCGAAGACGGGTAGTAGTCTCTAATATCGGCAATGGATTGTGGAGCGGGAGAAATACACACGCGCGCACGAAATTGCGAGGAGACGCGACGAGAGGGTTGCGCCGAAATTATTTCGCGCGCGCGCGTGTATTTCTCCCGCCTCACTGATCCATCGCCGAAATTAGAGACCATTCGCAGTCTACTGAGTGAGCAAGGGATAGAACATTTACGTGCAATGTTTTGGTCGTTTACGACGTCATTATTAATGTTTT
This sequence comes from Pachyseris speciosa, assembly GCA_016490735.1. Lineage (NCBI taxonomy): Eukaryota > Metazoa > Cnidaria > Anthozoa > Scleractinia > Pachyseridae > Pachyseris > Pachyseris speciosa. Next base: position 1,503,617 of record JAEMWC010000057.1, on the reverse strand, counting down.
TGGCTCGCTGCTTACCGTTGACAAACTGCTTGCAGATATGTTCTGTTTTCTAAGCTCTCCTCTCAACTTTTGTTCTTGTAAAGAGGCCTCGTGTACTGAAACTGATTTTTTAAATGATGATTATTATATTAAATGGCAAATAAATAAATGGCAAATAAATAAATAAATAAATAAGTAAATAAATTATTACCTATGACATCAAACTGAGTTGTGTATTCAGCACAATTACTGTTAAACGTTCACCACGGTTGACTAAATTTAAAACGAAATGGATTAAAGAATGTCTGAGTGTTGAAATGCAGTTCTTAATTCCCAAGTCATCCACTAAGGCAATTGCCGGTAGTGTTAGTGGAGTTTATTTTTAAACGTAAAGTTCGCATATTTTGGAGAGCAGCCCTAACGTTACAACTTTGTCATGCATACATATACTACCTCATACAGCTAATATCTCCGAACATTTACCAACCCAACCATCAGATGAGAGATAGACCACCACACCGGGAACTACATCATCTTCTCTTTTCGAACAGTGTTTGGGTTCTTTAACGTCCCACAGAATAAATTATGAAGAGTTGTGAGACGGGGCCTACGGTTTATCGTCCTTATCCGAGAAGACTAGGAAGTCTAACCATTTGCAGATGTCATTACAAAGGCAGCACTTTCTCCTCAATTATTTTAAAGACCCTGAGTGTTGGTCCGGTCGGGGTTTGAACCCGCGATCTCCTACAAGGTAGTCCAGTGCTCTACCAACTGAGCTAACCGGTCGGCGGTCACCAACGAGAAGTCAAGTTTGAAACAGAGTTCTCACAAACCTTGCATTTCGTTGATGAGTTGCCTTGTAGTTTCAAACAGCAGTCTGTAGGTGCGGATTGTTTCAAACAGGTGATCCCTCTCTTTTGTCAACTGCGCCATCTGCTGCTGTTTCCTTACATCTTAAAAGCAAAACATAACATCCATTTGGTCCATCAAAAATTTGAAATGGAAGCTATTGGTACCAGCGGCGTACCTGCGTGGCTTGAAACGACGACATGACCTCACCCTTCGTAAAGGATACTTAATGCTTCAGATAGTAGGCCATAAAAATGCACAGTAGAGCTCACAAAAACGCCTAGATATCAATTCCACGTTTGGAAACGTTACGACTTTCAGTCCAGTGCCTTCATCAAACCACAGAATACTAAACAAAGGAAAAAATAGTAAAACAAAATAACAACTTTATTGGCTTGCAGAATTACTGGTAGACCCAGTAGTTTACACTGAGGGCAGGAAATAAAATCATATTGACCCAATGCAAAAATTTTTGCCTTTAAATTATTCTTTTGTTCGTATTCAAAATAGCCTCACAAACCTCGTTCGGGATAGAAAATTCTTTAGAATTTTGATCTCAAAAACGAGGTTAGTGAGGCTATTTTGAATACGAACAAAAGAATAACTTTAAGGCGATGGCTACGATAGATGGCTTGAAAGTAGAAATAAACTGGAAAAAAAACAGACTGATTTTCAAAGGACAAAGAGATCTCACCGTTATAAAACAGAAAGGCCAGGGTAAAGGGCGGGATGGGATGAGGTGACGCATTAGCAGGAATCTGAGTATGGAAGTTCAATAGATACTCCTGGCCATCCTTGCCGGCAGTGTTCTCTTGTATGAAGAGGTTGCTTACAGTGGCCACGCCCTTGACAAGGGGTACCTCCATGGAGTACACATTCCCAGCGAGTGCGGGAATCTCATCGATACCTTCTGATGAAGTCGTCACTTTCATAACCACTTTTCCTTTCAGGTTTTCGCCAGTCAGATTATCAAACTTATCCTGCAGGGAAATCGTCGAGGTTTATTAGTGAAGTACACTTGGTCTACAGCAAAACGGCCAACTGAGAACAGTGTGTGTTGGCCGCCGACGGTGTATTGCTGAAGAACTCATCACCAAGAATGGTTTATGATTTCAACACCCGAGTAAAATACATTACGTGAACTTTGGGCAGAATTTTCAGGCGCACACGGAAAGCGTGACGAGAACGTCATGCAACAAAATCAGTGCACAATGTGATAATATTAATGACAGAGTGTTTGGCAAAACGAGAGAAAGCTTGTAAAAATGGAGGGGTGGGACACCTTTTTGGTTACTAAGTGATGGGCTACACTGCTAGAGCTACAAGTTATCTTAAGCTGGGGCTACGCCAATGATTTGTTGCTTACATAGATCTCGAGATTTTTTATATACGTTGTTTCGCTAACGCTCACTGATAATGGCGCATGAGCCACCATTACTATATACAAGACGATACAACAGCTCACCATTTAATCCCGGAATATATTTCTCGCAAATTTTTACCTGTCATTTTGCCTGTGTAAGGTCGGCGGAAAGACGACGCAGTATAGCCTCCTTCGCAGACGTCTTTGGGCTCGTCACGCGTTCCTTGCCCACGAACGTCTGCTGAACTGAACTGCCACTTCCGTTCGCGGTGGTTAGCCAATCATAGTTCGTTTTCCAATTTTTTGAAAGTAGGACTTCGACCCCGGGATTATTTTCACATACGATGCACGTGAATCGGGTGTCGATTTCCATTCTTACGCAGCTCGTTATTGGTTTGTTCAAAACAAAGGCTAACCGGCGAACGGAAGTGGCAGTTCAGTTCAGCAGACGTTCGTGGGGAAGGAACGCGTGACGAGCCCAAAGACGTCTGCGAAGGAGGCTAGACGCAGTAACGTTTTATTTTTTCGGAAATCGCGTGGCCTTTGCAAGAGAAAAATCACTTTGGTGCTAAAATATTGCACCATGAAAAAGCACCTTAATAAGCAAACTTAACAACCAATAACGGTAGTAGTAAGGGGTGCCACCTTGGGTGGTAACCAATCTCAGAGCCAGATTTCGAACACGTGACCCAAATTGACCAACGAGAAGATCGATGCAAAACATGAATAAATGTGTCCCTAGGACCTAGTCTCTCTCTTCTCAATGGTTTATTTGGACCACAAGCGCGAAATCCAATCCAGCTCTGTGATTGGTTATCTTCCAATCGACGTCTCTTACTATTAACAGTACCTTAAGCTGTAGCTTGAGTGTTTTGACCAGCAGCCTGCTGTTATTCCTCTGTGTGTTGGATACAGTTGGAGTAGCAGGGATTGATTCGGGTTCAAGCTTCACAGGTTGACCAGCCTTAGCTGTGAATGTGATCTGCAATAGATAGCAAGTGAACCTTGTAAAGACATGAGAGACCATTGCAGTTGTGAATCATGAATTGTTAAAGTGCCTATCACCCTTAACCCATTGGCACCCGTGCCGGCCAAAACCGGCCGTAAAAAACTCCCATGCTTCAAAACATTGCAACTTTCTCAATCGCACGATTATTGTCTTAACTGTTAGTTGTGAGCACGAAATGGAATGCCCTTTAAATTTGGATATCCAATAAATGCAAGAAACGTTGCGATTTTTACCAAATATGGCCTTTTGAGTTTGGACAAGAACGAAACTGACCGTTTTAACGTCAAAGAGAAACGACAAAAATGCCCCTTTTTGCCTTCATGTTTTTTAAGGAAATCATCGCCGAAAAACCAAACTTCAACCATCATAATGAAATTCAGTCCTTTTTCTAGCTTAGAAATGACATTTTTTGTTCATATTCTTCTCCCGAGCGTAGATACAGCCTTTTGTTCCAGTGCATTCGGGCCTTTCCGCCATTTTCAACATCTAGACCACGTTGCATGCTGGGAAATGACGAGAATTTTTGACAGCACCCGTTCCTTCTCCCAATTCTTTCATACAGCCACTCCGACCTACTGCCAAAAATTCCTGCTTGTGGTCATCTTCAGTACTCAGAAATTCCAAAATATGTGGCGGTAGGTCGAGAAATTCATCAATAGTCGAGTCCCAAAGGTACTAAGTGTTCGACCGGCCAAATTCCCAGTTCGTCGAGTAACAAGCCAAATTCAACAACAAAGTACATCACCTTGCTCGATTCTTTGAGAAAGTGGACTCTTAGCTACCGTCACGCTTAATGATGCTCATCAGGCAGCCGCTAAAGATGAAAAATGGCTGTAAATTTAGCAGAAATCGCAAGCAAACCGAACTTGGGCCATTGTTGTCGCTTCACGGATAAAAAATAGCTACGTCAAAATGACGTTTTCAGAAACCTTGAGCCTCCAGTGGCTTAGGACAGCACCACTTTTCCCTGGTAGTCAATGGGTTAAAAACCCAGTGAAAACGAATTCCGATAATTTAAGTCTACCAAATACATTATGTGAAGAAATAAATCTTATTCGTTTGTCGTGGACCTACCGGGATGACGTCACAACTGTCACTAGTGCCAGTCTTCTTTGTGCGTGGTTTTTACTTCGAAAATCTTGATTTCGATTGCGTTTTAAAAATCACATTTACCTTCCAATCCCAGTGTTTTCTTTGTTATTGCTTGTTTACCACGTCTACTTTCCAGAAACAAGAAAAAAAAAACTGGCTAGGGTGTCCTCCAACCACAGCTGAACCCTATAGACCTTTTTCGTAATGGCGGACGATTTGAATATTTTTACTAACCTCATTTTAAGGAAAAAAATTATTGAATTTTGCACATGCTTGCGAGGTTAGAAAGGCTGATTATCATAAAAATAAAAGAAAAACTTGTCGGGCGAAATTATGTAAAGGGTCTATTCAGTTCCATGCGCCTAATATAAAGTTGCTCTCACCGGTTTACTTGAGAGTGTCACTGCTCCTACAGATCCAAACTGAATCACCATGCAGTAAGCCCCTGACACATCAGGTACCTTGAGGTCCCTACAGGAAACAAAAAGGCAGCGTCACAAGCCAGCACAAATGAGGAGATAAACTAACTGTTTCGCCAAATTCGACAGTTGCTTCATTGAAACATACCTGAAGTAGAATTCTCCATCTTTATCTGTTAATTTCCGTTTTGATGGGTACAACGTGGTGGCCTTAATAAAACATAACGAGTAAAGAGTTAGTGCACGTCAGTAAATTTGTTGCCGTAACGTTATACACAATAATCAAGACATACATTGATGTACAACCTTCACCAAAGATCCAAACAGCAATCTTTGTCTAAAACTGGTGATACAAGAATCCCAAATACTCCCTTTATTTCCATCCACCCTATACACTTATGAAAATTAGACCAGAAATGCCTTACAGGTCCCTCATGTGTCATTATTCGACACAGTTGACAAACATAAAGGGACGTTCAAAAGTGTTGACCACGTAAAAATACGCCTGTCCACAGCCTAAGGTATCCACCACACTACATTCAAGAACAACAAAGTTAATTAACAAATGATTTATAAGAACTTCTTTACCCTGGCCGGGGGTTTATCTGATACTGGGCCATCCTTGGAGTGCCATATCTTCAATACAATGTCCTTAGCATTTGCAGCTTTCATCACAGCGTCATCTTCTCCCACAACATGAGCTGATACAGCTAGAATACCAAATAACGTGTAAAAACATGAAGGAGATACAGAAGGACAGATACAGAATGTCACACAAATTTCAGTTTTTCTAGTGATCATACATCAGCAGATGGATGGAAGGCAGAGCCCGAAACGTCAGGGATTTATTAAACAGTCTGGCCTTTCAATTTCAGATAACTTGATTTTTATGGGTTCAATCCGAGCGGTTAGACACTGGACTTGCAATGCGGAGGCCGCCGGGTTCAAGTCCCGCTCTAGCTCTGCCACACTTGTAAACAGTCAACTGGTTTGCCTCCTGCTAGTTGGGATTCTTGACCTGTTATGTTTATTTGTGCTTTGTGTGCTATAAATACTGCCGAGGGTAATTAACGGCCATTTAATTTTTTTTTATTCTTGAAGCTAACCTGGTAACAATTCTCCCACTACACACGGAGCCTTGGAATCAAATGTGACAGAGAGGTTAACAGCTTTGGATGGGTCTGGCTCCACTCTGAAATGGAAACAAAACAAAAGAACAGTTGCTTTTGTTAGGCGTATATTTTTTCGAATTCCGCGGTGTTTTTGCCCTGTTCAAAGTTCCCGCTTGAGCCACGCCCATCAAACTTGACCGACTAGTAAGGGGCATTGGTCTATTCGTGGTCTGACGTCACAAACTGATTTGCATCGCATTAAGGCTTTGTAAACATGCACGCAAAGCACCCCTTTTACGTGTTTGTACCCAACAAAATCGAGTGTTGTTACAATAAAATTGTGGTAATGCACTCACCTGACATTTATTGTTGGTGCATCCAATGCAGTTCTTCCAAGGAGAGCTTTGATTCTTATTCCATACATTCCCCTACATATTACAAGCAATTAAAAACCTCATTAATAATTCATTTAGGGGAGCAGGATTGGCGCAGTGGTGAGAGCACTCGCCTTCCACCAATGTGTCCCGGGTTCGATTCCCGGACTCGGCGTCATATGTGGGCTGAGTTTGTTGGTTCTCTATTCTGCTTCGAGAGGTTTTTCTCCGGGTACTCCGGTTTTCCCCTCTCCTCAAAAACCAACATTTGATTTAATTTGATTTGATTTGAGATTTGTAATTAGTAGGCGAAGAGCCACCTCGTGGAAGTACTACTAATAAATCGCTATTATTATTATTATTATTATGAAGGAAATACAAAAGAAATTAATTTTTAATGAGTGTCTTTATATCTGATAGACACGCCTAAATTTTGCATCCGATTTTCTAGGCCAAAATAACCCCAAATCTTTAGTGTAAGAATGGATAGATGTACAGTAAAGTTTTTTAAGCCGTTCAATAAATTCGCTGCGCGTCGTGTTTTAAACTTGATAAAACACTCCTACTCATCTACTAAACATTACTTAGCCATAAACAACCTCTCTCAAAATCGGATTAATGAATGTTACAAATTAAATCTTGACTAAAAGTGTACTGTGATAAGGAAAGCAAAAATGGAATTTGCTTAAAACGAACCAGCTGAGCCGAGGCAAGATAAGTATTTTTTTACACAAAAGTTTTAAGCGAAGACTATCCCCAGTCTGTCAAAAGTTGTGTACATTAACTCGAGCAAATGACGTACTTGGTTGCACTAACGGTGAGATGCCCAAACGTGGCTTGGCCTTTGTCATCTGTCTTTTGCTGAGATGGTGTCGGAGTCAACTGTTTAAAAACAGATTTCTAACTTTAACACTACTGTTGCCTCCAGACCCTAGTTGTTCAAAAAGATGATAACTCCATACAGCAGATATGTCACCATGCATCGGATAAACATGTATTAGTTGCAGCAAAAATCAATGTGTCTTGGTAAGCTGAAAGCCCCTCATTGGGCAATAAGGCCACGTGGTACCGTTCATTACCCCTTAAATCTACCAAATAAAGTTTGAGCCTGAGCACTGGCAGCCGTGAACAGCTGTTTCGGCCTTGTTAGGCCTCATCAGCATGTGAGGTATTCTTGTCACTCTAAGCCACGTCCCACAAAGCTTCACATTTTCATTAACTGCAGTACAGTTTATCCGTTGGATAGAGTTATCCGCTCTTTGAACAACTGGGGTCGTTTCTCGAAGGTTGTTACCTTTATTAAACTAATGCTCGGTCCTTGATTAACAAGTTATAAAACATTTTTGGAAATAATAGCATAGCAACAGCATAACCAGTTAGGAAAGAAACCTATTAGAAATCATATGCTTCTTTACAATCCGGCACCGTTTCCAATTTGTCTTAAGTCTTTTCGAGAATGCAAGACCTGGCGCAAAGCTGTTTATATTAAAGTGGCTGACACCAGTTTCCAGCACATTCCGCTTTAAGGCCCTGGCAAACGAGAACACATTGTTGCTCAGGATGTTTCTTGGGTGCGCAAACGAGCGGGACACAAAACAAAATGTTGTGTTTCCATGCTGCGCAAACTGGGAAACATTTGTTGCGGACACAAAATGTTTCTGGAAAACATCAGAAATATTATTTGTGTCTCGGACAAAAAATTTGTGTCCGCAACAAATGTTGCGCGCGCGGGCAAACAGGGAAACATTTGTGTCCGCTATGTGTCCGCGTTTGCCAGGGCCTTCAAGGTGGTTCTGGTTTCGCTGCCGCGAATTTTTTCTTCGCTAAATGCGGTATCTTATTATGCTTATTTCTGGTACATTTCCTGACAAGAAAAAACGGGGATCACGATTTTAGGTTATTATCGCTTAAGGTTGAAATTAGTACTGAAAAGTTCGACTGATTTCTCACCTTTAGTCCTCGATCACAGTTAAGGACCACCTTCATATTTGCTTCAGCTGATGAATTTCCAAGCTTATCACACAGCTGAACTGTGATGGGAAGTGGCATTCTGGTGTCGTTATAAACTGAAAGTGGCTACAGGTAAAAAGAACGTAACTGGCGGTTATCTTGGGTAAACATCCCGATTCTCCGATTCCCCTACTTTACAAATAAGCATATTTAGGAAAAGGTCTGCGATTCTCAGATGCTTCCAATTCTGCTTTGCGGTTTTACAATTTTGCAGATAGCCAAATTAAGAAAAACCTCTGCAAATTCTCCGATTGTTCCGATTTATTCTACGACTGGTGCCGTTACCGGCGATTCTAATATTTAGCACTTGTGTACTGCACGGCTCAAAGTGACACTCCTTTTGTAAGAGTGGGATTGCAGATTTATCGAGAGTATTCCTTAGACTTTAGGGTGCGAGGTTGCAAAATGATAACCTAAGATTATGGGTACTGAATTATGAGCCGAAAAATGCTATGGTCATCAGCTGGGCAAGCAACAAGTTACAACTAAGCAAGCTTGTTACACTTTCTACAATATCACTATTCTTATACAAAGCTTGTTGTCGTCCCAAAGTTATGCTTGTTTTAGAATTCTCTTAGTTTTTAATTGGACATTAATGTTAATTGTCCCAGTGAAACTAAATTGCATTGAGCTTGTAGGAAAACGTGGGTATAATATTAACATGGTTAATATGGACTTAGGATCAGTTCAATGCTAGCCATTGTTTGTTTGCTGGAAGATCGCTTTGCATGCATTTACTGACCAGACGTTCTGCACTATAGTTTCACTGCTGTGGTTTTACAATTTCGCTCCTATTTAAAACAAACTACAGTCGCACAAACCTCAGAATGATCAAGACCTAGAATTTTGAGCTTAGCTGGCGGACCAGGAACGACCTGCAACAAGATTTACAAAAACCAAAGACTATTTAGAAAGATGGAAGTAATCAAAAGCCTCTCTACTGCATAATTTATTACACCCATTTTGAAATCACTGGTGAACCTTGCAATCTGATTGGCTCTCAACAGTGCAATTTATTCCCAAACTGCACCATTTTTTACTCTTAATCGCATCCTTTCTGTAACCCATCAAAATGAAAATGAAATAATACTAACCTATCAAATTTTATGGATAAACAAATATTAATATTAACAAAAAAAACTGTGTGATTTCAAAATGGGTGTAATTAAACTTCGTGTCATGCAATTTTGGTCTGAAATCATACTTGTGATTTCAAATCAAACTCGCGCTGTGCGCTCGTTCGATTTTGAAATCACGCGTATGATTTCAGACCAAATTGCCCTCCACTCAGTTCAATTACCATTATGTATCAAACGGTTAAACTGGGCGATTATGGAGAGAACTGCCATTAAAGGGGTACTTTTTGCAGTAATTCTAGGTTATCATTGTTTAAACTGTGAGGAAGTACTTTTTTATTACAAGAAAGACCCATTAAACACGAACAGGTACCTTTCAAATGAATTCTTGGAACGAAATAGACTGCGAGTAGTCTCTAATTTTGGCGATGGATTGTGGGGCGGGAGAAAGACGCGCGCGCGCGAAATTGCGAGGAGACACGACGCGAGGGGAGCGCCGAAAAAGCTCCCCTCGCGTCGGGTCTCCTCGCAATTTCAAGCGCGTGTGTCTTTCGCCCGCCCCACAATCCATCGCCAAAATTAGAGACTACTCGCAGTCTAGGAACGAATATAAACGGACATTATTTAATGGCAATTTTTCCAAGAGACGATGACAAAACTTGAAAAAGTTAACTTGACTTTTGTCAATTTGCAACCCACTTCCTCATCATCCGCAAATAGTTTCAATGAACATAACAAGTACCATGTCAGAAAGGTGCAAAAAATTGTTAAAGGATGACATGAAAATAATTCCTCTACCTCGATTCTTTGATAGCACCTGAGTTCCTTCCATTTGATGGTGAGTTCACGGTGACCAAGTGGACCATCTTCAAACTGGATATTCTTGATCACAATATTGCCATCCTACAAAATAACACACAGAAAAACAAATATGTTAAACTGCAAGAACCGGAACGGTTAGTAAACAAAACTGCTAGACATCTTAATTCTTTAATCCGCAGTTCAAATATACATTCATTCACAGTCATGAACTTGAAGTTGATTTTTATTGACAGCCTTTAAAATAGTTACAGAATTACCCGCAGGTAGCACAGCTAATCTAGACGGTCCAGTCATTTATTCATCACTCACTGGTAAATTACAAACCAAAACAATGACCAGCTCCCAGTTGGCTAAACTCAGTTGGTAGAGCACTGCACTGGTATCGCAGAGGTCGTGTGTATGAATCCCATACAGGCCTGAATTTTTTCAGGCTTTCTTTTCACTACTGTTTAATGGCAGTGTCCATAAGTGTGATGATTACCCTATCTTCATTCTTTAACCCGCAGTTAGAATATATGATATTCAATGAAAGACAGCACAGTGGCAGACAAAATACCCAGCAATGCACAAAACAATAATCTTTATTAGTATATACCACACAAGTGAATAGCACACTCTGATTGGTTTACTTGGAGGTGATTAGCAAATACTACTCACCTCCGAGCAGCCAGGACGCGAGATTTCACAATTTCCGACCGCTTGTCGGTATATTGTCACACAGAAAGTAATGTTTTGGTCCGCTAATTATCTATACCGCTATTATATATACTAAAACAATATTATTTACCTCAGTGTCGGTGAAAGTGGTGGATATTTACCTCCACGTTTCGGGGCTCGGTAAATTTCCACCACTATTCACCTCCACTTAAGTGAATAATTAACAATTATTCAATGCTACTCACAGCAGTAAATCCTAGTTGGACCTCGTGTTCTTTCAATCCATCTGACGAAACATGAAACTCTGGCAGCACATGATTTGGCAACTAGGACGAAAGAATGAAACAGTGATGGTTATAGGAATCCTTTCTGCTTTCAGGCAACTTGAGAGTCGAGGATTTGATACATTTTATTTGGCAACAAAATACGATCGCTCCTTCTACGATTATTGGTGACTGGAGAACTGTATTTTGTAAGCTTATGACATATCCACACACATAGCCGGTATAGAATAAAATGTGCCTCAAGTGTTTTCAGATGCCTCGCACGTCTGCCTCACATGCCTCGCTGGCTCGCAGATTGTGCATCCCCGGTCGACAGTTCATCCCAGTGGTATCCAAAGCAAGCCCACAAAAACTATGAACTACCTGCATGACCATTTTGTGCTTTTGAAATTCAAGCCAGTGTACAGGAATACTGAAAGTTTCGTATGAACAGTGAAACGCAACACACAATACACTCAACGGTCAAGCAAAAAATTTTCAAATCATGAAAAGTCGCTGGTTACAGCCACAAGAATGACCAAACACAACATATTCATGAGGCAACTTAAAAACCAAACGGTCGTACGGTAAACTCACCGTTTGTGTGAGCTCCGTGGGATGGTATCAAGGGAGGGGCTCTGTTGTGTTTGACTCAGTTATAATATAGCCCACCTTTCTCTTCAAACAAATACTTCTCCCAGTAAAAAAGACATCATAAAATAGACGACCTAATCTTGCACAGAGCTGACAGCAGATCAATCAACAGATAATAAAATGATAACTTTATTCAAGTCTCATCTTTCTAGACGAGCATAGATGCTCTACTAATTGAGGAGACTAAATCAAGTTTATTTACCTAGCTTAGTCTACTGTTCTTTGTAAAATAGTCTTTGTCTCTGACCAAAAGCCATTTAAGCCTCTGGCTTTGGCCCAACTTATGTTTCACTTTGTATGGTATGAAAAACAATACAGATTAAAGATTAAAGATTAAAGATAAACTCTAAATCAAGTAGAATCAAATCAAATCAAACGTTAGCATTTGGGGAGAGGGGAAAACCGGAGTACCCGGAGAAAAACCTCTCGGAGAGAGGTAGAGAACAAACAAACTCAGCCCACTTATGACGACGAGTCCGGGAATCGAACCCGGGCCACATCGGTGGAAGGTGAGCGCTCTCACCACTGCGCCAACCCTGCTCCCTCAGCAAATCAGCAAACAAATAAATTCTGTTGAAGTTCTGTTTATTCAAAACTCTAAGCTCTCACCTTGCCAGTCTTGTTGCCATGTTTGTCAGTTGCAGACAGGATGATATCAGCTGTCAATGGTTCTCCTAACCTCATGCGAGAGTCCTCACATGAGCACTTTAGAACGCTAGGAACATCAGCATTGGGCCTGTAAAGTAAATAAAAAGTCATGGGTGATTTGTCTTTCTAAGGGTACATTTGTCCATCAATATTCCGGTTAAGGAATAAGAGAATAGGTGGAAAACGTTTTCCTAAAAATACGCATAATTCTGAAAACGGAAGTGATCTGAAAACAGACCGAGCACTGAACCTTACTTCCGGCGCTACGTCATGAGTTTGGCGGGCCGCGCACGATTTGTTTGTAGTTTGTTTATTAATACCAATTGCAGCCCAAGGGCTGGATTACAGGTACAGCGCAACACCCTAATTAACAATACTATGTGCATAACGAAATGTTACAAAATCTTTAAACCTATTAGTATTAACAATAACCTTGTGTTGAAGCTGGTGCCTTAGATTGTATTTAGATTCATTATTAACCAACAACCCCTCACATATGGGAAGCAGTGGGTTGCGAGATTTAATTTCCCACCAAAAGTTTTCCCAAAGAAATGCGTATTCTGTGTATTCCCAGTAAACATATTCTGTTGCTTCGGTTCATACTGCTATCTGGAGCAGAATGAATGGAACAGCTCCTCCCCCCACACCCCCCCCCCCCCCCATATATAAATAAATAAATATTCAGCAAATTTTTGACAACCAAATGGGATACAGTCGAACCTGTATTAAGGTGGCTAAAAATGGTTTCGTTATTTTTTTAAAACACCAACTCTTTGATGGATCGATACTCCCACAATGTTTTGTTTGTTTTCTTGAACATGGTATCAAAAGATTTCCCATTTACTTCTCAACAATTTGATTACATATGCGATTACATATCAGGTTACCATAGCAACAGTACAGCCTCTTAGAAACACCCTGTACATGGGGTTCAGAGCCACTTTAAATCACCCAAAAGATTAAGGTGGCTCTGAACACCATGTACAATTTTTTTTTTAATTATGCAGAAAGATGAATCTTCATATGCTAATTGCGATTCAATAATAAAAACCGGGGGTCGCCGAACTAGTTTTTGAGTTACAGGCACATAAAGCCAAAATTAAGGGTGTTTTTAAGATGTCAATAAAATAATTGCAAATTGTTGAGAAATAATTGGGAAATTTTTTGATACCATGTTCAAGAAAGCAAACAAAAAATTGTGGGAGTATCGATCCATCAAAGAGTTGGTGTTTAAAAATAATGAAACCACTTTGAGCCACCTGAAGGTGGTTGGTCCCCGTTTTCAGCTTTTTCACAACGTAAACTTTGAGAGAAAAGAACCCAAAGGCAAACCGAGGACGAAAGAAAACTTTTGCAAGATTAAATTATACATTAAGTTGTTGACCAGAAATAACTATTATGTCGTCAGCTGTTACCATGGCAACGGTACTTCAGGGTTATTCAGAGCTGCATTTCAACTTCTGGCAATTATAATTTTGAAAACTAACTCGGCGACCCACTATTTTTTTCACGTGATTACCTTTGCCATTTGAAATCTGGATTCTAAAAGATCGACATTTGCTCATGCGCTTTGCTGACTGCCGCTAACCATTATGCATACAAGCACGGGCACCTTGTTTGCAGTCCACGCGCCAAGTAGATTTCAGTACGGTGAAGTTTAATAGTCCACAGTTGATGTTTTTACTGTTTGGCCAAACGTTTGGGCTCACTTAAAAGAATTTCTCCACAACCTGTGACATGACTAATTATTTAAGCATGTTTATGTTAAATAACACGAAGCGAAAGCGTGGAATTGACTAAATTGCTCGCAGAACACATGTCAACTGCATGCAATTCAGCTGACACAAGGCAGATGTGATTATAGAAATAATAGAAATAATAGAATGTTGAGATGTATTACCTGTAAGTATAATTGAAGTGGTATCCCACTTTTGCAGTTTTACAATTACTTTCCGGCTCCTTATCCTCCTGGTTCCCGACACTATCGATCGCAGTAGAGGTGGAAATTTTCTCTTTGGAACTTTAATATGCATTATCAATCTCCGGAAAAAAATTTTCCTATGTAAATTGAATTAACTTAAGTCGATCGAGTACATACGGCCTCAGATAAACGCTAATTTCTTTTTGAAGTTCCAAACGTAGCCTTGCTCAAAGAAAGCCTCGCGCCGCCATCTTTGTTTTTGTTTTTCCTGTTCTTCAAATCTCGCGCGTATAAAGTGTGAAGCGCGCGCTACTGGCCAGACTCTCCACGCGAGGGAAACTGATACCAGCCACCTTAAGTGGTTACCCTCTATTAAGCGGTCAGTTGTCAAAGTCCCAAAAATTACTTTCCCTAATTACTGTTATTTTGACCGCTGTTAAGCGGCTGCAGTCATCTTTACTAAGTCCCAGGAAGTTGTTTCTATTGTCTTGACCTCCCATGTAAACAGTCACTTTGTAAAGGGAAATCACTTAAATATAATACCAACACTGACTGTAGGCACTGGGCATTACTGTTTTGTTGGTCCATTTTTATGTGTTCTAATTTGTCACACAATTTCATTGTAACCGTTCATTATGTGATCAAACATGATACAAAATGATGTTTTATTGTGTCTGACGTGTATTCTGCCCAACCTGTATTAAGCGGTCACTGGGCCATTCCCCAAGGCTGGCCGCTGAATACAAGTTCAACTGTAATTCTATGAGTCCTGGTTGAACATATTACCTTAATGTGAAAGAGAACTCCAGCCCTGCACCACCAGTCATGCTGACCTGGCAGTATTTTGGCTCATCACAAGACAGAGGAGCCTGCAATGGACACACATATGATACGAGTATGGTAACAACATACAACCAGTTACTGTCATGGTGAAAGCTGCTGTACATTTATGGCATGTTTCTCAGTCTATTCTGGTTGTTATTAGGGGACTTTAGATTTGAGAACGAGTTCGAGATCAAGGACAAGTACGACTCTCAAACTTCAAACCAGTCACCTCCACAGATCCCTCACTCTCCCTATTGCTTAATAACAGAAAAGAGTTTAGAAACAGGATAAGAGCAGTTTTCAATTGAGTGTCGTAAAACCAAAACCAAAGCAATTACTTCAGCCAATCAAAGCAGACCAAAACAGTGCAACAAACCAATCAGAATTCCGAGTAATTACACGTAACCGGCGCCAAGGGCGGGAAAATACGCGCATGTAAGTCACGATTGGTTCTGGTTTTGCTTCTCATTGGTTGAGAAAGTGACGTGAGTTTTGCAAGCCAAAGCAAAACCATAACTACTTTCGACACTCAATTGAAAACCGATCTAATGTACAAAGTGATTATGTAAGGCACGAGAACTAGACTTAAAAAGTCGTACTCTTCCTCGATGTCATACTTGTGGTCCATTTAAAGGTCCCTATTATTATGGTTCAAGGACAAGTGAGTATGCAGAACGTGATTTTCAAAACAACTTATAAGCTCAAAACAGAATACTCTTGATACAGGCATCCATCAACAGCAGAAAAAACGTACATACAGAATAGTCTCGAAAGAATGCACCCTTAGGGATTCAGGCAGTTGAAGTGAGCATTTTTCTGCCTTTTCTGTACATTACTTAAAGATATTTGCAAATACAATCTCCCTTTGCAGAAACATCAATTTTTAAAAACATATAAAGACATTGGAACCTCGATTCAACGAGCCTCTATAGGGGGATTCATGCTTACGTCATTGTTTACATTTTTGCTCATTTGCATACGGCTTTGCTTACAGAAGGAAACATGTTAGATGCAATTTGACTCCAGGCCGCTAAAGAGCCAGTGAAATTTAACACGTTGTGGAATTTTTAGCTCTTTAGGTGTAGTATTCAAGGAGATATTGTCTTCCAAAAACTGCAAAATTTCTGGTGGCAAAAGCACTAATGAGCTCATACATTCTTTGCAAATTTTGAGTCTTTAAACCCGCATTGCACAAAAACTATTCAATACATGAGGCTCATATTCATTGGCAGAGTTATTCATACTATGACCTTTCAATATTCAGAACTGATTTATTTGTAGCTCCATCAGAAACTGAATTGTTCATGTTAATGAGGCAAATATTGTAAACAAGGATTCTTCAATACACTGAAGTCCTCGATATAACGAACAATATTCTTCAGCCCGAGCTTTTAAAATGTATGAAAAAGGATCTTGATATAACGAACCCTCGATATAACGAAGCAATTTCCCCCGTCCCTTGGCACTTCATTACATCGAGGTTCCACTGTATGCATAAATTTACATATCGCAACAAATCTTCAATCACTTTGGAATACAAAAGAAGGTTGCAAAACGTACCATGGCTACACAATGCTTTAACATGGTCCCAATAGCATTAACCAAGTCATTTAATTCTCATGTTTACCTTGACATCTGGAAGGATTCCCTGCTTGATGACTTCTTTTGCGACTTTAGGAGTCCAGTTCACCTGAAGATAAAAGAACCACGTATTAATCATTTTACCAAAAAACCCATCAAGGATGGCAAAGAAGTGACATAATTCTTGAATTTACCTTGAACCTACTGGCCAATGAGCTGTCAATTGCTACCTCTCTCTCTCCTTCATCCAGAACTCTAAAAGCTGTTATCACAGTAAGGAATGAATGAATGGCACACATATCATGAGGAATGAGGAAAGGCAGAAGATGTCCAAAGAACTCCAAATATTGTCAAAGGTCCCAGAAGGTCACAGGAAAGTGTCCTTGAACATTCTATTAAAGTTTGGTTAAAAAAAGTCTCACGAATGAAAGAGTCTTCATTCTTTAGCTTGCATGTTACAGGCTTTAATCAGGGGCACCCAACGACAAGTTTCGGTAGATATCTGTTCGGTGGAGGGTAATTCGCCTTGGGTTTTCGGCGTCGATTAAAGAGTGCACTCGGATTTTCGTAACTAAAACGTGGCCTAAAAGATTCGCAATTGCGAAATCATAGCCCCTACGGTTTTCGGAAAGGTCATAATTGCTATTTTTGGCAGTCAAAAACGTCAGCTACCATTTTCGGAAAGAAAATAGTTCTCTAGAAAGTTCGTGGAAAGTTCATTTCAGCTTGCATTTTCTCAAAGGAAGATTTTGTTCCCTAACATTTTCGGGAAATTAAAATTTCAGCTAGGGAATCCGAACAGATGAACTTCTTCTAGCTAATGAAAACATCACTTTAAACAGACTTCAAACACCATAAGGTACTTAAAAATGCCTTTCTACAGCTTTTGGTCGATTTGGCTCGTTGGGTGCCCCTGTTTAATGGTGAGGGGGTACATACACTTGTGACACCACATACTGGTCAACAAATAATTGTTGTTTCTCCTTGGTAAAACGACCCTTTACCTTATTCGTACTAACTTTCGCACATACTTAATTTCGCGAAAAATTTCAAGGTGTATTTCGCGAGTATATATATGTTTAATTTCGCGATTTGGAGAGAAAAAGAGAACCGAGGCGTAGGTGTTCTTAATTTTGCGATTTTGTCCTGTCTTTCATCTCACAAAAATTCAAATAATCAAGACCAGTTGCTTTGGAAGACGTTTTCATTAACTGTTCCAGCAGCCATATAATAGAAACAACAGTCACTAACCACATCAAAATTGCGATGAAATCAAGTCTTACAAAAAAGCTTACTACAAGAGCAGTACGAGTCTTGTATGAGCAACCAATTCGAGACTTTTCAGTAACTGTAGATTTTGTACATATTTATTGACATAACGCAGTATTTAATTTCGAGATTTTAATTTTTGTGCAGTCTGCTTTTAGAGAGTAGTAAATTTCGCAATTTTTTGTTTGAAAAACACGAAAATTAGGAAGGTGATAGGAACATTTCAAAATTAAAATTATTATAGACCTTTTTAGCTTGTAGATTTTGTTTTCCCAATGTAGACCATGCACGTGAATAAGGCAAAATTTCAAAGAAACAGTTCTCTAGGGTAACATCACATGGTCTACATTGGGAAAACAAAATCTACAAGCTAAAAAGGTCTATTAACAACAAAGTTTACAAAATATTTAAACTAATTTACATACTTAATCCTGAGAGTATCTGTCCTGCAGTGCAAGGCAGCTCCTGTCCATCCTCAAGTTTTTTCTTTTGTCTAGCATCGTGTGCTTTGTAAAACACTTCCAGTGCTGCTGCTTTACTGCTGGGTGTTACAATAATGGTCTTCTCAACTGCAGCAACTTCCTTGTGATGCTAGAATACAACATTAGCAAAAGAAACTGATAGCTACCATGCCTCTAGTATACTAGATTTACTGCAAACAAGATATTGAATGATTCACTTGAAAGCTTTAAGGCAGAACTTTCCTCTGTCCTTTTTGGGTTGGTTACTTTGCCAAAGCCTTCAACTACTAGACTCAACAAGTGATGACGTCATAAAAACTAAATTTGTGAAATTATGGAATTTGTTGGGATATTCTGACAGAAGAAGATAAAAAAGACCTGCTGGCCGAAAATCTACACTTTCGTACAGTTTGAGAGCGAGATATCAGCACTGTTATGCTCTGATGACTCCATACAAATCCTTCTAAATTCGACTTGGTTCCCAACGTAAGATTAAGAAGGATTTGTATGGAGTCATCAGAGCATAACATGACTAATATCTCAGAGTTAATTCAATATGCCTTTCTTTACATGCTGATTTTTGGCAAGTTAGCATTTTCCATCTTGCTCTTTCTGAAAATCTCAACAAATCCCATACTTTAAAAATTCAAATATTTGTGATGTGACACTTCAGGATTGAATTATTTGAGACTGTGTAGAAGTACAAGTAATTAGAATAAATGGCATATCATGCATTAAAGTGCACATAAATCGAAATTTCAAAGCCAGTTTTTTTTCTCCATTATGAAAGTTGG
Organism: Pachyseris speciosa; assembly: GCA_016490735.1. Taxonomy (NCBI): domain Eukaryota; kingdom Metazoa; phylum Cnidaria; class Anthozoa; order Scleractinia; family Pachyseridae; genus Pachyseris; species Pachyseris speciosa. The sequence goes on along the minus strand of JAEMWC010000057.1, from coordinate 1,484,439 downwards.
TGTTATAAGAAACATTTTGAGGGGAAAATAATTGACTAAAAGTACCAGGAAAAATGTGGCAAAAGTTGGGCCTTTCTCAAAAAATTCTAGACAAAGACCTGGGGGCTTATACAGACCTGAAGTTCAATTTTGGCCTTGAGTTTTGTTTCCTTTGTGACCTGCTTCAGGCAGATATCTGCTCCTGTAAGTGTAGCTTTGCCAGAAGAGCTGCAGTCTCCAATGTATGTCGGCAAACTTGGCAATCCTGTCAGCTATAATTTAGTGAGGAAGTTGTTAGATCAAAACTTTCTCTGCTGATTGCTATTTTTCTACCAAAAAGACATTCTATGAATTTGTAAATACTGGTAGCCCAAGACAAACTTAAGGGCACTCCTGAAACCCTGCAGTGATCAACACCAGAGTGAATACATATTCTGTCTCCCATACTGGAAACTTTCAGACTGTGGCTCAAACTGACAGCCATTATCACCCCTTAAAACCCTCCAGCTCTTTGTACATGTATATTTATTGCCAACTTTCCTGCACTACAGAGTGAATAGAATTTCCCTGGGTATCTTGTAGGTCATGCAATTCTGGTCAAAATGAAATTCCTTTGTCTCTTAATTTTCAACCTAAGTTGAAACCATTTTGACCTGAAATTCATTTTGACCTACAACAGGTATGCCAGCAACTTGTGGACTTATTAAAAGCCTTTTTGATTGTCTGATGTAGTAATTCAGCCCTGTCAAAATATGCTGGCATCAAGCAAATTTGCCACCCACAGTAAAGTACTTGCCCCCTTACTTCACACTTGGGCTTCTCTAGCAGGTTTGCTTGCAGTTGCAAGGTTCACTTGCAGTTGCTGCCAAATACTTCATCTGTTCTGTGAGCGTGCATCATATTCCTATTGTGCTCACTGATGATGTAGCAGAGGGATTTTCAACATTTAAACTACTGCATTGAATATATTATAAAACAATTGGTTCACGTATCAGCTGTGCATTCATCAAGATATGAACACTTGGGAAGTTTGGAGAGCACTCAAGAAGCTTGAGTTGCTCTCTGCTACGCCTCAAGCAACTCTTGCGCATCTTTTGTGCTCTCCAAACTTCCTGCATGCTTGATATCTCAATGAACGTACACTGACGCATGAACCAATTGTTAATTGACAGGACTGGTCATTACCTTACACACAACATTCAGCCTGGGTTGGACAGTAGGGTTTCCTGCTTTGTCCTGAACCTGTACTTGCAGTTGGAGAGGGTTGTTGTTTTCAATCGTGACCTCAGCGTCAGTCGGCGTAACAGCTAATGACTCTGGAGGACCTGTGAAATTCATTTTGAAGTAAGCATAACGGTGGATCCAGGTTGAAACCTTCACCTTGTAGAGCAGTATTAAAACACTTATAAATCAAGTGTTATAAAACCAAACCCAAACCAATTACTCTGACCAATCACAACAGAAGTAAGCAATGCAATGAGCCAATCAAAATACGAACAAATTACATGTAACCGGCATAAAGCACGGGAAAAGACATGCGTGCAAGTCACAATTGGTTTTGGTTTTGCTTCTCATTGGTTGAGAAAGTGGAGCGAGTTTTGTCAACCAATCACAGAGCAAAGCAATTTAAAACCAAAGCAAAATGATTACTTTCGACACTCAATTGAAAACTGCTCTATTTGCAATTCTATTCATAACGGCTTGCTCAGCCTCAATGAATTTCTATAAAGGTGGGTGTTGTTAGACATTGGACTGATTTTATTTTATTCTATGTTTCAGTAATATCATGGACTTTGAAGAACAAGGTTGTTGGCCATGCACCCATCAATCAACCCAGAGGAGGCAAGGACATGCAAAAAGTAGCCAGGGAATCCAGCTATTGTGGTTCATAACCCACCTATTTTGGATCATGTGGTGCAAAATTGGAGAACAGTTATCAGGCAATATACCACAATCATCATCGGATCACTTTTTTCAACATTTCAACTTATGATGTTGTACATGCGATATGAAAATGAATCGGAGGGTTATAAAATAAATATACCTCTTTCTGGCTTGCTGGTATATCGGAGGGCAATGTCCTTGGCTGATAGACTGTCCTGAGAATTTCACAGTTGGCCCTTGAAGCAAATTTTTCGGACATTATCCTCTGATATACTAGCCACCAAAAGGGGTTTATTTACTAAATAATAATAAATATCCTGTTTTTCTATCAACTCTGCAGGAGATCGAAACTCAGAATTTCCAAGGAAAAATCCTGACCCAAAAAGGTCTTTCGTGCACTACTCTGGGAGTCAAGAGAACACTCAAGCCTTCTCAACTGTAAATTAAGAACTACAACAGCCAGACAAATCCACAAGAGGGAGTATTAGAATTACCTGGCAGTAACCTGATCTTTAAGCTTTGCGAACCCTCTTCAAGTCCAGGTAAAGTGATCTTTAGATTGAAATCCTTTCAAAACAAAGGTAGAAAACATTTTAGAAGTTAGAAACTAAGAAACACAAATACATGTCAATATGTAAAAATAGTGTCTAATGAAATAAAAAAAAAAGCAATAGATGTAAGAAAAATAAAACATCAAGTTCACCTTTCCAGCATGTGATGGTACAGAACCCAGTGCAACCACACCTTTGACAATAAGGCTGTTTCCCTTTACTGATGTTCCCTGGTGTGTCAACTCCAGTCCACTGAGAAAAGCATTTTCATTCAAATATTAGTCTTATAAGCCGTAAGGTCTTGCTGTTAATAAGAAACATATCTGCTTAGTACATGAAGAGTCTTCAAGGTTAGCTGTTATAAAAGACACAAATGTATAACAGACAAAGTCAGGGCTTGGATACAGTAGCTCCCAAACTGGACTGTCTGACTGGCACATAATAGGGAGCTTTAGATTTCATGAGTACAAGATTTGGGACGAGTACGACTTTTTAAACCTAGTTCGCACGCCTTACATAATCACTCCGTACATAAATCCTGTTTCTAAAATCTCCTTTTCTGTTATTAAGCAGTAGGGCAGAGTAAGGGATCTGTGGAGGCAACGGGTTTGGAATTTGAAAGTCGTACTCGTTCTCAATCTCGTACTCGTACTCAAATCTAAAGTCCCCTAATTTTACAGAAATTGTACCAAACTTTCCAGGACATTACTATGCCAAAACAGTTTTCAATTGAGTGTCCAAAGTAAATTGGGTTTGCTTTGGTTTTGCATTGCCTCGCTCTGTGATTGGCCAGCAAAAGTCGCGCCACTGTTTTAACCAATGAGAAGCAAAACCCAAAACAATCACAGCTTGCAAGCTTGCATTTTCCCGCGCTTTGCTCCGGTTACATGTAATTGCTTCGAATGGCTCATTGCACTGTTGTGACTGCCTGGAGTAATTGGTTGGCTTTGGTTTTAATGGGGTTAAATGCAATTTAACCTAGTTAACGTCTAGGAGCAAATCTTTGCTCAGTTTATTGGCATGGCGTTTGCGTTTGCTGTTAGCCTTTCTGGCTTATGTCTGATGTCTTCAGGCAGTCCAGTGGTCAGCGGGGGGTCCTGTTTATTTTATGCGTGCACCTTTTCCATGTGCTGGTAGTTTTTACTTGCTCTGCGTACGGGGCGTTACAGCTCGTGTGTTTTCAAGTATTTCCCCTCCCTTCCCTCCCTTTAGTTTTCTTCTTCTTCTTCTTCTTCTTACTCTTATTCTTATTATTTATTTATTTACTTGTTTTTTCTTCCACTGAACTCCTAGTTCAGTGTGACGGGTGCTTGGTTTGGGGCCTGGTGTGGCGGGCGGGGCTCGTGGCTGGGTTGCGGGTATGGCAGGCTTATGGGTGTTCTACCGACCTGGGTTTGGGTCGGCGGTACCAGCCCCCAGGCCCCTGAGCACCCAACCTCCAGTTGCGACGCAGACGTTAACAAAACTCATCTGATACCCGTTCTATCCAGCATCAGCAGAAACCCTGGCTGCTCTGTATGGGTCCCTTCCCATATTGCTTGCTCTGGATTTCAAACATTTTATTCATGAGGTTTTGATGTACATCATCCACAATGCTTACCTTGCACTTAGTACTGGAGTTACCTCTTCTGACAATTTTGATGGATTGTTAAATTCATCAAGCAGGTTAAGCGGAATCTGGGATTAACAAAACATCATACATGACTCAGCAACATCAGGGATTGTTTATGACCTTAGACAACATAAAAGTGTTAAAAACAAAAGGTAGTGAAGTGCCAAAAAGTAGTTTGAAAGACAAACCATACGTTTCGGACTTAGCCCTTCATCAGTGGTATGTAAAGGATTTCAAGTTGCACACGACAGCAACCAATGCTTCTGAGGTGTTCTCGAAAATGTTCTTGGAGGGTTCGACCAGTTTCTACCAGTTTTCCTGTTGCTGAGCACTTTAATGGATTGAACCACGCTTTGTCTGAGGCTGAGATTCGTGGTATCAAGCTTTGCTCCAGCAATAATATCCATCGGAAATGCTTGGAAATGCAATTTATCTCCAAGATGGGAACTACCCGACCACGTGGCCTGAACATTAACTTTTCTTTCCTTTGGGACTTACACGCACGCACTAATTATTGCATGTGCTTTTTTTAAAAATCAAACGTTGTTTTTCCTCACGCATTGGTTGTTGTCGTGTGCAACTTCAAATCGTTTACATACCACTGATGAAGGGCAAAGCCCGAAATGTATGGTTTGTCTTTCAAACTACTTTTTGGCACTTCACTACCTTTTGTTTCTAACACTTTCATCCGTATTAGTGCCACACAGAATTTTTGAACTTTTGTTCATCATTCATCTTAGAAAACATAACCTTGAGATCTGAAAACAAAGGTGCATTGTGAAGACATGGAGGAAACATTTTAAAGCCTCTAAGAAATATGTATTTTACTTTCCAGATGAAGTCTCTTTATGCATAACATTTGGTGCAAATGTTCAAATTTACAATTAGAAAAATAAGAATAAATAAACTAGCTGAATCTATCAAATTCTGTTAAGGGGACGTTATACCTGGATGTTAATGAAACAAGAGGCTACAATTAGCCTAAACTCGGGCTTGCAAAAAACAGTATTGTATCCCTAACTTAGCGCTAAACAAAAGAATAGAGGGAAGTCTGTCTTTCTTACATCGGACGCATTGTGTTTAGCTTGTGTTGGAGTCTATTTCTTTAGACCCCTATCAACATATATTCCTCTAAAATACAGCTCAACCATTGAGAACAATAATTATAACACTTGTAAAAAATATTTCTAAAAGAACAAGAAAAAGAGAAACAGAAAAATAAAGCCGTGATATATACCACTAAAAGACATCGAACCCGGGTTAGCTGCGTCACAGGCAAGAACAGTGACCTTTTGGCCACAGAGGTTTATCGTTTTGCAAGGTGATAAAAATAGTGTATTGATTCCAAAAAAACTAAGCACACTTGTTTTCACTTCGATGGATAATTGTTTGAGAAAGGGAACGCTTATTGAATGATGTAGGATTTTTTTGCATAAACGTTAATGGAGTACGTCTCGGTGAAATGTGAGTAGAAAATTAATTAGCAGAGTGAAACTGTTTACAAACACTTCTCCTTTGTCGTCTCATGTTATTATAATCGGCTCCAAAGCACAAGACCTAGAAAACTCAGACCCCCCCAATCTGGAAAACTCAGACCCCTCATGAACGGCGATAATTCATTTTGCCCACGTTTATTTCACTTTGAAAATTTGTATAGTTATGAGGGGGTCTGAGTTTTCCAGTTTGGGGGGGGGGGGGTGTCTGAGTTTTCTAGGTCTCGTGCTCCGGAGCCGATTATAATAACGTGAAGTGTTTGTTATCTGCGATAAATAGAGGGTGTAACATTTCAGCGCACTGAACGGCGATAATTTATTTTGTCCATGTTTATTTGACTTTGAAAATCTGTATAGTTTTGAGGGGGTCTGAGTTTTCCAGATTGGGAAGGGTCTGAGTTTTCTAGGTCTGAGGTCTGAAGTCTGAGTTTTCTAGGTCTGAGTTCTCCAGACACCCGATACGGGGAACACGGCGGCAATCCATCTGGAGTTAAATTTTGGTCATGTTAAAAGCTTTCTTCTCGCTGTTGAACTTGCAAACATTCTTATAGACACTTCTCTTAACATATTAGCTGTTCAGACTTCAAAGACACAAGGTGAATCGACGTTTTCCGATATGTGACAACAGGCATCATTCTTGCTGTTGATATGAGATTTATACTTCCGAATCACTCGGCCGTGAAAGGTCAAACTCCCTTTGTCTGTAGTCTCTAATTTTTGGCGCTCCCCTCGCGTTGCATCTCCTCGCAACTTCGTGCGCGCACGTGTCTTTCGCCCGCCCCACAATCCATCGCCAAAATTAGAGACTACTTGCAGTCTACTGAAGCAGACACGAGGAAACACGGCAGTCCATCTGGAGTTAAGTTTACTCATGTTAAAAGCTTTCTTCTCGCCGTTGAACTTGCAATCATTCGCATAGACACTTCTCTTAACATATTGTTTGTTCAGACTTCAAAAGACACAAGGTGAATCGACATTTTCCGATACGTGACAACAAGCATCACTCTGTTAAAAACAGTTAGCGCTTGCGCAGAAACGCCGGAAGTGCACTTTGTGGATGATACTCGACGACGAAAAAGAATAACCGTCGGTAATCTTAGACCCGGGCGACGCACAAGACGCGCGCAGCCCGAGTAATAAGAAGTGATTTGACGAAGAAATGAAACGAGGGAAAATAAGGCATACACAAACACTCAGACAGTCCACTACCATGCGGGTGCACATCAGGTTGAGGGCAGACTGTTTGGTGTTTGTCCATTAACTTTTAACCTGCAAATTTAATTTTTAATCACCATAAAATCTTCATTATTCTCACCTTCCCTTAAAATCACTTTCCTCTCCCCCTTTTCTTCTTCTTCATAGATTAAAAATCACCCAAAAATTCTGAGATATTTATGCCGTTATGCATTACATTACTACATGGAATGCATGAAATCTCAAGAAGATAATGAGGAAAAAAAAGGTCAAAAAGTGACAAAAACATAGCATTCAGGTATACTGCCCCTTCATAAAAAAAAACAATCTATAAGATAAAAAACTATCTAAATTTAAAGAGGCATTTATTTATGGAAGCATCATTTTTAAGTCTCTGAGTGGCAGAATGTACTTATGGCATGGTGGTCGTAATTTCCATTGCTTCGTCGGTGAGTGGGAAAGATGAACTTACTTGGAATGGCACCCCTACTCTGAGAGGAGTCTCCAGCATTCCAACAGTGAATTTGTTTGGATGAGCCTCTAAAACAAAACAAAAAATAAACAAGAAGTCATGCAATGTGACTGGAAGAAATGTTAGAGTCTATAATAGATCTCTGCCTTTGAAAATTAAGAAAGAAAAATTGATCTTGACTGATAAACATGATACAGATTCAGGGATCCATATTCATTTTTTATCAATGTCGTCAGCCGGGCAAGAATGCCTGATGATATACTTGCCCTGGCCAAATTTTGCTTGCCCTTACTAAAGTGCAGAACTATAAAAGGGAAATTTTGTGTAACTGGAATGTTTGTCTTTTTATTTCTGTTGTGCAGTACCGACTCATATATTAATTCTTTTTCACTTAAAACAACGTTTTGTGGTGGTCTCGTGAATCTTTATAAACCCCAAACGAAGTGAAGAGCTGTCTTGGGAATTTCGCAAAACATTGTGCCCCAGTTGGAAGTGTTTGCAATGTGGACTCAGTGCATGCTGAAGCACTGTGCACAAACACCAGCCAGGGTCTCACCATTTGCCACAAGGGGTGGAAGAAGAACGCATGCATTCTTCCTGTTCATATCTCAACCTGGGTTCTTTTTAGAAGCAACAGCTTCACCTTTTTTTCTTCACTGGTGGCGAAACACCGTTGAAATGTCGCCATAACTTGTTTCGATCAACTGTCATGTTTTGCGCAAATGCAGTTCTTCAGAGACATACCAGCTAACTACCCATCACTTCACGCATGCTGCTGTTCTCCCCTTCCCTGTCCATTTCTAGCGCCTGCCACACAGCTAACTACAAGAAAATTGAGCCTGCAATTGTTTCAAAGAAAATAGATAGTGCCCAATGCAAACGAAATTTGCATGTTATATTCTTTGTTTTCTGAAAGTTCCAAATGGACGAGAAGTGATCATGACACAGAAACATTGTACTTGATAATATCATGAAAATTTATGAAAAATGCTGAGATAGAGTTGAAACGTTACTCGTCCAAAGGACGAGTTTTGGAGTTATTTTACTCATCCATACAACTTTTTCATCATCTCGGACGACTGGACGACTGCAAAATTAATATGGATCCCTGCAGATTGTACCAATCAAGGTTATGATTCTTTTGCTTGAATCTCAAATAGAACATCTTTGTAGTAATAAATTATTTTTCTCATTGGGATAGTTTGAAGAATCCTTAGTTCCTTGTTCTTGCCACACAAAAGAAGACAAGACCTTCTTTTCTACCAACCTGTAACAGTGAACTTGATGCGAAGGCATGGAAGACTCTTGATAGACGGAGCAGTTGAACTGTCACTGAGCAGTACTTGTAGTTGAAGAGTGTGTGGGCCAAGATGGGTGATGTTTTCTGAAAAATAAACAACTGTACTCAGTGGTTTCAATGAGCACTGACGTCCGACGAAAAGCATTGGCTACTTTCATCAGAGACGTTGGCTACTTTTTCCCTAAATTGAAGTAATTAAAGAATGATTCTTTATTTTTTCTTTAATACCGTTGCCTACTCTACTCCAACTCACTGCCTACTTCAAATTTTTTGAAACCCCTGTGTACTTTCCACTTTTGAGTCTTACTTGATGACCTTATATCTTTTTGGGGAGCTGAGCTGATGAACGAGGCAACAAATATACTGGTAGTTCATACATTGAACAGGACACTGGGTACAACATAGCAGGGGTTTCAATAAAAGGCAGTCAACGGCGGTATTCTGATGCATATATGGAGCACTCTTTTTGATGCCCAAAATGCTGGGAATTGCATTTCAGAGCTGCTAGAGTCTTACAGCCCCTGTTGTGGTCCCAACCACCTATTTCCCCATCATTTTTGTTATGACAATCTATTGAAACCCTATAAAAAAAGCAATAGACCATAAGTTTCTATGGTTTATAGGCTGATAAACCACTTGGGATGTTGGAAGAACACTTGTGGTCTATTGCTTTTATATAATAATTCAGAAGATGCGTGAAACTTCTATGAGTTTACTAGTACAATAAAACATAGCTGATTGACCAATGAAAGCGCGCAAATTGACTTTGGTTATTATATAAATAATTACGGGACATCAGATTTTATGCTAGGACATGCTCGACTGTTTTTGTATTTCCACCTTCCCACTCAGCTTATTAGATACAAACTTTTTCTTTCAGTTTCTTTCCTTATATTATGAGCTGTGTCCTTGCTATACTCTATTTAAACCATACATTAGGCTGATATAACTGTTATTACAATAAAGTTTTGATATAACGCGTGCTCTGATTGGTTAAAACAGCGTACTTTATCAGAGCACAGATGCACGGCCGGCTACGGTCTCACGCAAATCGAGTCGACCCAAATGAAAAGTGGCCGACCAATTTCTGAATTTTTCCTTCGGTTTTTATTTTGAGTGAGGCGTCTTATACGACCCAGAAATCGAGTATGAAAACGAGCTCTTAGCCTCAATGGATTTGGAAGATGCTTCTGCGAGTAACACCACAAATAACAGCATGCTATTAATATCACGGGTGTTTTCAGAATTAGAAGTTGCTGAAATTGTGCGAGTCGCGCAGCGACAAGGGCAATTTCAGCAACCTCTGGAAACACAAGTGATATTAACCCTTAATTTCACGAGGACTCATTCCAATTACGTGTTAAAAACAGAAGGGGAAAATTTTCTCAACAATGCCAAGGCACATCGAAAAACAGTCAGCCAAGCGAAGTAAAAACACTTTCCTTCGCAAGCCAAACAAACAAACAACTCAACTACTTTTTAATTTGCGTCCAAAACGAGTGTAGATGATTATTATTTACATCCAGTCGAGAGATAAATATGAGTTTCAGTCCTGAACAAAAGTAACAAAGATCAAACCAAATGTTCAAAGCTTCAATTTATTTACCTGCGCTGTAGACTGAGGTTTCCACCACTTGAAAATACACATCCACTTAAAAACAGGCCTCTGTAAACAACAAACCGTTTGTCCCAACGGTTTCTACCGAGTTTCAGCTACTCGTTCCTCTTGTTAATGGCAAACTGTTCTGTGAACCTTTTTTGGTGAGATGCCATGGTAAAGTAAAAGCCCTTGAGGCGTTGAATCATTTTCTTTTTCAACCACACAATTCAGCTACGCCGGGCTCCATCGAAGTTGATCCAAGTTTTAAGCTTTTCACGTGAAACCTCTTTTGCTATTCCGTTTATAACTCGGAAATTCATCTTCCTGAGTATCTTTTAAATCCAGCTCTTAATCTTTACAGCTTTTTTAGCGAATTTCAGCTGGATTTTACTGAACAATTTGCTTTTCGATTCCAATTTTAGGCCAAAAAACTACTCGTGACTACTCGCACTTTGATGGTTTCTGAACTTTGATGATTTGACATTTTGACAGCTTTGGTCTGTTTCAACCAATAAAATGTTTTGAACCATTTTAACAAGGATTGTGATTGGTCTGTTTAAGCGTACCTTATCAGAGTACAGATGTACGGAGGATGTACGGCTGATGCCACTCGTACGATTTGGAAGATAAAGTTTTCCGAAAATTTTAGCCGAATACGTAAGGAAATTAAGAAATTATTTATTATAAAACAAATAAAGAAGCCTCGCCTGTGATCTGTTCTGTTGTAAAGCACTTAGGAAGCGGATAGAGCACTCAAGAAGTAGGGAAAACACTCGACTACGTCTCGTGTTCTTCCTGTGTGCTTTACAACAGAACAGATCACAGGCGAGGCTTGTTTATTTGTTAAATAAAGTGCTGCTGGATTCTCATGGGGGAGATGTATAGAAAATAAAACAATCAAATTGAACAAGTGCATTATTTTTACACTCTACAAAAGAGATGACAAATAACATGATGATCACAATGCACAGTCAAATACCTACATAAAAAGAAAGAAAGAAAAAGAAACAAGCCACATGGACCAAAATCAACCCATCCAAAAGTTATGAAATGACCTCTGTGCTAATTGCTAATGTCTAAAGGAGGCCAATTCAGGAAAAGAAAACATACCCATTTTTCTAAACCAATATGGCCAGCTTTTCCCTCCATGCTGGCAGACATGATTGGTAATCACTTTGTCTCCATCTTTATCATTTCCTACAAGAGAAAACATGTTAAAAAAACAATACATCAACTACCAAAATGGATTCACATCTTTCAAGCTTGTTGTTTGTCCGGGCCCTGTTGTTTGTAAGCTGATTAACTTAATCCAGGATTAGATGGAAAAAAGAATCCTAAAAAAGAACCCTAATGTTAAGGCCATACATGCACCACAGTACGATGTCTGCTTCTGCCTGTTGTATGTAACAACTGTAGTATGCTATGGCTGCATCATTACAAAACTCTTCCAAGGTTTTAACTCAAGTGTAAGTAAAAAGAGATGCAGCTTACCATGCCAAATAACCTTTAATTCCACCAACAACCTTCTTCTGTCACCCGGTAGTTTATTGACAGATTCACCCTTTCCATTCAGAATATCTACCTTGATGGCACCTGTTTAAAGGAAAAGAGGAACCACAACAGCTTTGATACAACAGGCGAGAATATATCAGATACATGTAGATGCAAATCACTGTTGAGGCTGGAGTGTCATAAATTTGTTATGATTTAAGCTATTTCCATCATAAACCCACTTTCATAACAAACTTGGATCTTGAAAAGCAAGTTTTCTATCCTCTGTTCTCTAGATCTCATGACACTTTTTTCCAAGCCTGAGCTCAGCTGGTACCGTATACATTATATTGTAATGAAATGCTAATTTGTAATGTGCGAGCTAGTGAGAGACAGTAAAGTGATGTAAACCTAGCATCATGGACGCACAGTAAGGAGTATAAAAGAGAGACAAGTACGTTTGTATAGCGTGAATGTGGCAGTCTTTGTACATTGATTCTTGAATGTTGTCACAACAAACAAGTTGTAATGACAACAATGTAACAGAGTAAAACACTAATAGCCTTTGAATATGAGCAAGTTTTCTAACCTCCTTCTCTCTCTGGACCCAATGGATCCAACCAACTGGCACATGAATAGTTAGACCAGCCACACTTTTCCTTGAATACATACCTATGGTAGTACCTGCAGGGATTTTAGAGTTGGGGTCCAGTTTATCATTCTCAGGCCACTCCAACACAAGCTTATTGGGCAGCCTAAGAGGAAATAAATAAATGAATATGTTAATTTTGCCAACTCACTGACTCTGACGTAATGTTTAGAGTTTCCATGACTTGACGCAAGACTCACTAATACACCTTGCAAAAAATCTGTTTTCCTGTCACTTTTCCCTCCCACTGGCACCTCTGTAAATGGTGTCCATCCAAGTGAGAGCTACTGAGCAGTAATTCCTGTGATGCTGTTTATCATGCTGTGCAAGATGGTACCAATTAAATCTGTGCAAGAAATCCTAAATGTTCAATGACTTTAAATTAAGAAACCAGCAGTGGTGTGCAAATGGCCAGGATTGTAAGCTTACTTTGCTTCCTCATCTTCCACAAATTTCTTAATTGCAGTAAGGTTCAGTGAGCGATCCAACTTCACCAAAGGAAAGAACTTTGTGTCCCCATATAACGAAACAGGCTCCTAAATGACAAAGTTAACAGCAACAAGATCAGTGTCAGCTGTAGCTCGGTTTTACCGGAATGACCGAAAAATCTTGTACCATCTGCGGCGTCCCACTAGTTCCATGCTCCTTGATGAATTAATGTGCAGTTTGGTGTTGGGTTTGGTGTTGTTTTGGTTAATACCCAGTCTCTTAAAGAGTGGTTCAGTGCAAAAGGAACATGCTCGTCTCATTCCGTTTTGATTGAAAAAAATATGTTCTGTTCCTTTTAACCGAAAATTCTCCCCGGTTTTTCCATTCAAATGGAAAGCGCCCACACACAAAAAAATACCTGAACAATTTCCATCTCTCCTCCAGTGGCAAACACATCACCATCATGATCACCAAAAAGAAGAAATCTCTTCACTGTTCCACAAATTAAGGGCAATGTCCTCTGAGTTCTAATCTAGAATTTAATCATTCACAAATTGGCACATTCAGAACATCAGTTCTCAAACAGCACTTCTTAACTATCTCAAAACAAAATGCCCTTTGTGAATTAAAATCTTGAATATCCACAAAACCGGACAGACCACTGAAGGATGACCTAATTACTTGACAAATTTATACAGTGGCAATCATAATTTGATTTAGCACAAAAACTCATAACAAAACATTTCTGTAAACCAAATCAAAATAATAAATAATAATCACTTTATTTAAGTCTCAAATGTATCAGGCCATCTGCAGCAAAAGATAATACGTACTATAAGTTTTGGTGCATTTACAAGAATAAAACGTTGTTAACAAAATGTGACTATTATTTTAGTGTTTCAATACAGAGAAATATGTTTTTGGCTATTCAATTTGTCAGTAACAATATAGTGGAAAATACACCTTTGGTGTTTTAATGTTTGTTGTTGTTTTTTATTTTTATTTAGGTCTCACTAAACTAAAGTAAAAACAGGAACAATAATAATTCACCAGCTGTCCAACTTTGAAGATCTTTCCATCCCACTCAATTGAATTGAAGATACACCAGGGGGATTGGTTTCGCTTCTGTGGCAGGTCTGGACGCTTGATTTGACCTTGAAAACCTATGAATTTGACCTGAGAACACCCTTGGGATTAGTAAAAGAAAAGAATCCCGAAAGACACCAAATGGTAAACTTTGACCTTGAAAACCTATGAATTTGACTTAAGAACAACCTTGGGATTAGTAAAAGAAAAGAATCCAGAAAGGCAGAAAATGGTAAACTTTATGCTATGCACACTATAGACCCCTTTCAGTAATTCCCAATCTAGAGGACAAAACAATGGTTTTTCTCTCTCCTGGGAGAAACAAACCTTTCAAATGCAAAATAATCTTTTTGTTACCTGTTTGTCATTATTCTCGTGACATTCTCTCACCCAGTCGTAAAATGCTCTTGAAATGTTCACTCTTTGCTCCTAGTAGCATTAAAAAGAGATAAATACATGAGTCATTTGACATAGATAGATACTTTATTATGCACAGGATTCATAAAGTTTACACATAATTGAGAGAATTGTTTCAAACATTAATTTTTCAAAAAGTCTAAACTGTAAATTATTTAGATGCTCCAAACAGGGGGTGACAACTCAAAGAGGGTAAATTTCAGAGAAATTTAAGAAAATTTTCCCTGGAAGCTAGAGATTTTGTCAGTAATCAGCAGACTCAAGAAAATGTCTTGGAAATTTAAATGATCATGACCGCCGACCGGTTAGCTCAGTGGTCCGCCGACCGGACTAGCGTGCGGGAGGTCGGTGGTTCAAACCCCAGTCGGACCAACACTCAGGGTCTTTAAATAATTGAGGAGATAGTGCTGCCTTTGTAATAACATCTGCAAATGCTTAGACTTTCTAGTCTTCTCGGATAAGGACGATAAACGAAGGACAGAAAGAAAGATCCAGCTTTGCAATAAGGGTGAACAGAATTAATTTTTGAATAGTTGCCAGGAATTATGTTTGAAACTGACGTCAACAACATCTAAATTGCAGTGATTTTGTTACAAATTGCTGTGGTGAGTCCTGGGACTCATCTCAAGAAAAATCATGCATCCCAGTCCAGAACCACTGAGTCCCAGTCCAAAAACCAATGAGGCCTATATCAAAGATGCTTGAGCCTTAATTCAAGTAACCAGACGTTCAATCGGAAGTAATTGTTTTTTTTTTTTAACCCATTGGCACCCGTGCCGGCCAAAACCGGCCGTAAAAAACTCCCATGCTTCAAAACATTGCAACTTTCTCAATCGCACGAATATTGCCTTAACTGTTAGTTGTGAGCACGAAATGGAATGCCCTTTAAATTTGGATATCCTATAAATGCAAGAAACGTAGCGATTTTTACCAAATATGGCCTTTTGAGTTTGGACAAGAACGAAACTGGCCGTTTTTAACGTCAAAGAGAAACAACAAAAATGCCCCTTTTTGCCTTCATGTTTTTTAGGGAAATCATCGTCCAAAAACCAAAATTCAACCATCATAACAAAATTCAGTCCTTTTTCTAGCTTAGAAATGACTTTTTTTGTTCATATTCTTCTCCGGAGCATAGATACAGCCTTTTGTTCCAGTGCATTCGGGCCTTCCCGACATTTTCAACATCTTGAGCGCATTGCATGCTGGGAACTAACGAGAATTTTTGACAGCGCCCGTTCCTTCCCCCAATTCTTTCACATATAAACTAAGTCTACAGCCACTCCGACCTACCGCCAAAATTTCCTGCTCATAGTCATCTTCAGTACACAGAAATTCCAAAATACGTGGCGGTAGGTCGAGAAATTCATCAATAGTCGAGTCCCAAAGGTACTAAGTGTTCGACCGGCCAAATTCCCAGTTCGTCGAGTAACAAGCCAAATTCAACAACAAAGTACATCACCTTGCTCGATTCTTTGAGAAAGTGGACTCTTAGCTACCGTCACGCTTAATGATGCTCATCAGGCAGCCGCTAAAGATGAAAAATGGCTGTAAATTTAGCAGAAATCGCAAGCAAACCGAACTTGGGCCATTGTTGTCGCTTCACGCATAAAAAATAGCTACGTCAAAATGACGTTTTCAGAAACCTTGAGCCTCCAGTGGCTTAGGACAGCACCACTTTTCCCTGGTAGTTCAAATAAAGAGTCACGAATTGCTATTCATCGTTTATAGCTGGAAAATCACTCCGAAAATGTAAAAACCTGCGGTAGTCAATGGGTTAAAACTCTGTATTACAGCATACTGAAATTAAAATACATGTACAGGCTGTTTTAAAGAACACAAAGACTACAAGAAAATTGTTCTTAAAATAAACTTAAATTTAACCCTTGTTTTACGGGGTTGATAAAATCAAGCCGTTGCAGTAGTACTGGCAACAACACTGTCATTGATGGGTGCATAAGTGAGTATTGTGAACGCAGTTTGTACACTTTTTTAGGCCGTTCGATGGTCCATCTCGACTCGATTTCAAGTCTTCTTTTCTTTCAGGAGTTTATGTTCGAACTTCACCACAAAAAAGTCGAAAACGACATCAATCAATCAAGGTCTTGTTCAAGATCAAAACATGATGCCCACCAAACTGATTCAGAGCTTTTACATTCTCTGAGCCCTCCTAAATGCCCAAGAACTTCTGATGAAGAACAGGCATCTCTGTCCACTATTTTTAAGACCTTACAACAACACTTGCCAGGAACAGTCAGAACACTCTTGGTAGGTTCATCGTTTGATGCAGTATGAAGTAGCCGCCCTTTGAAACATAGCTTTTTTGCCCCAGCAGAGATTGAAAACTCTTTTAATGTTGCATTTTTAAATTTTTGTCCCACTGTTTACATGCAAGAAAAAGGTAAACTTTGATGTATCTTATCGGGGAATCCTTCGATTATAAGGACCACAACCACCTTTTATGAGCCCGCGAGGATGAGCACCCCCCCCCCCCAAAAAAAAAAACCCATGTTATAACATAGCTGGTAAATTCGCATAGTCAGATTCAATTGTACAAGCATGCTTCATACTCCTATTGTGCACACTGATGACGTAGCAGAGGGAATTTCTCTTAGTTTACACAATATTTAAACTACCACGTTGAAAATGTTATAAAACAATAAATGGTTAATGCGTCAGTTGTGTGTTCATTGAGATCGGCTATGCTATGCCTCGAGCAACTCTTACGCATCTTTCGTGCTCTCCAAACTTCCTGTGTGCTTCACATCTCAATGAACGCACGCTGACGCATGAACCAATTGTTAATTTTCACTGAAACAGCTGATCACTGAATCTGTGTTGGTCATTCTTATCTAAGGTCTTCCATCTTAGCAGCTCCAAAACTTGGTTCACCCTCATGCTTTCCATATAATGGTAAACATATTAAATGAGTAACCACACCATCGGGTAAATAAAAATGGAAGTATTTGCATGGAAATGCTTCTACGCAGTCGTTAAGAAATTCCCGTATGAAAATTTATAGCCTGACACAGCGAGAATCCGGCCTGATTCTGGCCGTAAAGTCATTTTTGTGGCGTGAAATGAACGAGACAAAGCAAGACAACAGATTTGTCCCGCTGGAGTAGCTGACCGTGTCATTTGTCTTGCTATGTTCTGAGTGATAATATGGCCAGAATCTAGCGTGACTGAGCAAGACTGATTTTCCGTCATTTTCTGGAATGAATGTGACATTTGTCAGGCTGTATTATGGCCAAAATTTCAACAATACGTCAATGTGACAGCTAAAAGATTATTCATCTCTTGGGTTTTGTGACCATTGTCTTTTCTCATCGTTCTTATCTGGCAACAGCTGGCTCTGAATATGTTTCAAACAATCAAGATAAGAAACCCAGAGCTACTGTTCGTGACGATGATTGATCACTGAACCGCACGTAATTAAAGCCTTCAGAAAATAGGATAAGCTTAATTATGGTGCACGTCGTGCACTAAACCAAATAAATTTATTTACATCGTAAATAATAAACTTCAATCTAGTTTGTAAGGATTTCAATTTTCGTACAAACGAAGCATCTACATGTATTTGTAACATGGACGAAATTTCTGGAAAAGATTGACATCGCCATATTTTCATGTTTATTTCCGTTTTCATAATGCTGTGAAGATAAAGTCAGTCAAGAAGAAAGTAAATGCACCTTTTCTGAAGTGCTTTCATATTTCAGATGTCACTCGTTATGTATCTTTGGATTGTAGCTTTTGCACAAAACTGGGTGAGCTATGGCAAGAAATTTCAGCTTTGCAGCAGAAGACAGTACCCAGTTGTACTTGGCGATTGCCAAAGCCAGGTGTTGTTAGCAAGAGCTGGCGGAAAACCATGCAAATTCTCTTGTGCAGACCGAACTGTCTGCGGCAAACTTCGGACAGGCAAAGGGATGGTAATGTCTATAAATAAGCTGGATTTGTCTTTTGCCATCCTTCAGCGTTTTGATCATTAAACATTTTTCGTTTCTCGGAACGTTTGACGTGCATGCTTACTATCAGTCTTTGACTCGCTCATAAACATGAACAGAGGTCAAATTTCATCATCAGATATCATATTCTGAGGGATTGAGACCCTCTGATTGGCTCCCGTTTCAAAATTCCATCCATTTTGGCGCATTGTTCGAGTACAACAGTTAGTTCTAGCTATTTTTGACCGTTTTGCGCCTGGATTACTTGTCCTGGTTTTTCCAAACTTTTGAAGCTTTTTCGATTTCAGAGGCAAAAGAATTTGTATGCTTATTTGTATTTTGCTAGCGATAATTAATAAGGCCAGTGTTGTACTGAAACTCTCAGTGTATACTACACTACTGGGAGTTTCAACTTAGGAGTGAAATATGGCACGTTCAGGGAAAGCAGCGAGTGTTTATTGGGACCATGGGCACAATTGGGTGTGTGTGTTTATTGGGACCATGGGCACAATTGGGTGTGTGTGTTTATTGGGACCATGGGCACAATTGGGTGTGTGTGTTTATTGGGACCATGGGCACAATTGGGTGTGTGTGTTTATTGGGACCATGGGCACAATTGGGTGTGTGTGTTTATTGGGACCATGGGCACAATTGGTTGTGTGTGTTTATTGGGACCATGGGCACAATTGGGTGTGTGTGTTTATTGGGACCATGGGCACAATTGGGTGTGTGTGTTTATTGGGACCATGGGCACAATTGGGTGTGTGTGTTTATTGGGACCATGGGCACAATTGGGTGTGTGTGTTTATTGGGACCATGGGCACAATTGGGTGTGTGTGTTTATTGGGACCATGGGCACAATTGGGTGTGTGTGTTTATTGGGACCATGGGCACAATTGGGTGTGTGTGTTTATTGGGACCATGGGCACAATTGGGTGTGTGTGTTTATTGGGACCATGGGCACAATTGGGTGTGTGTGTTTATTGGGACCATGGGCACAATTGGGTGTGTGTGTTTATTGGGACCATGGGCACAATTGGGTGTGTGTGTTTATTGGGACCATGGGCACAATTGGGTGTGTGTGTTTATTGGGACCATGGGCACAATTGGTTGTGTGTGTTTATTGGGACCATGGGCACAAGAGAATTTGCATGGTTTTCCGCCATGGGTATGCAATCACAAGGAATGCCCAGAGATTAAACAGGCCAACGAGGTCTTCACACAACAAATCAGTTACACAAGAAGAAAGATGATTAGAGCAAAACCTGCAAGCATTGAATTTAATATGATACAGGACCATCACTGAAAGTGAAAGTTTTTTTATGACTCATCTTGCCATCTGAAAACAACTCCTGGGTAGCTTAGCGGTTGGCCAGAAATGGAGCTGCAGTGTTTGTCAAGGATTATATCCAAGATAGCAAGTCTGTGATGCTACAACAATGTTAACAGTAAAGTGAGATTTTGACATACCGTAATTTGTTTTGATCATGAATCTGTCTGTTCTTTGTAGCAAGGACTTTCCTCACTCTTCATCTCTGAAGCTATTACACATCAAAAGGAGTTGTTTTTGCTAGTTACTTCAACGTTCAAAAGTACCCTTTGCAGGTATAGTTTTGTAATTTTTATGGCATACACAAATTTCAAAATAATATTATTAATCCTCCTGCGTGCATGACTATGGTGGACCGTGCGCAAAATCTATCCATAACAAAGATTCATGATTCAAAGAAAACTCGTAATTCATTAACTGAGAAGTGTTGGAGACGAAGGGGATAACACTGAAGGGAATGATAACAAAGGCAATGAAGAGGACACTGGAAACGGTATGCAATTACTTGATACATTTTGCTGATTTATGGGAACGTAGCTGTCCCAAATATAAAATTAATGAACAGTCCCTTGTACTACTCTGGTTTGTGTTCTTTCTCTGTTGAAGCGAATGCTTTTCACCTTTCGTTTAATTCATTACATGTAAGCTAATAAAGCAACTATTATCGATTTCGTTTAAGACTAAATAAGAATGTTCTTACTGCAACAGGAATGTGATGGCATTGAATTTATTGGGAGAGTTTGCCATCGGGAGTAATGTGGCATTTTAAGTACCGGTAATACCGCGAAATATTTTCATCGAGCGATTTTCTTTTTTCAACATTCAACACTTTTTTCTATAGCTTTCATAGTTAGGCAGCATATTTTGCTGATGATTAGGAGATCCAAATGCCACAGCGGTACAAATATCTTGCTCTATGGCATGAATCTCGCCCATATCTCGTCAAGAATTTCTGTACAGGCGGCCTTTCCAAATGCCAGCGGTACAAATGCATCGCTCCATTCTCGTTCATTTTGTATCGCTCTTGTCAGCCGAACTATCGCTTTGTATTGTCACATTCGAATCTCGCTTGTTAGCGTGATTTTTTACGGCCTGATTCCCGTTGATGTCTCGCCCAGAATTTTCATACGGGTTACTTCAGGGGTAACAAAATCACTGAAATTGCATACTTTTGAAAACTCAATTCAAATGTGGACAACAAACTGAAATTCCAATCATTGAATCACTGTCAGTTATTTTTTAAAATTAAAAACAAAAAAGTATAAAGTGGGAATCACTTGGAATTTAAAAGGATATAACTGAACTGGTATCTACAATAATGGGAAATGGAAAGCCACAGTGATGGTTAAACCTGAAAATTCATACCTGTCCCAAAATGATTCTGCTGAAAATGGTGTTCTTATCTTTGATTTTAACCTCCAAATCCATAAAGGTCAACTTGTTTGTGCTAACTTGAAAAGCATCATTTGTCCAAAGACAACCAGAGAACCTGTAATTTAAAAAGAATCTTTCATTAAAACCTATAAAAACAACAGAATCTCCCCAGAACACACTAAAAGAAAAAAAGAAAAATCTTATACTGTTGCTGCTTCTAACATATAAAACATGTGTCCATGATGTTTCCTCTGGGAGCCTGCTTAAGGTGGCTCATGCCAGTTTCTAGCACTTTTCAGCACATTTTGGCTCAGTTATTGGCATGGCGTTAGCGTTTGCTAGTATATTGTGGGTTGCCGGCAGTCTTGTAGCCTTCTGGCTTATGTCTGATGTCTTCAGGCAGTCCAGTGGTCAGTGGTGGTTGTTACATTCTATGCGTGCACCTTTTTCCATGTGCTTGTAGTTTTACTTGCTCTACGTACGGGGCGTTGTAGCTTGTGTATTTCCCCTCCCTCCCATCCCTTTAGTTTTATTATTATTATTGTTATTTTTTATTATTATTTTTTTCTTCCACTGAACTCCTAGTTCAGTGTGACGGGTGCTTGGTTTAGGGCTTGGGTGTGGCGGGCGGGGCTCGTGGCTGGGTTGTGGGTACGGAGGCTTATGGGGTGTTCTACCGACCTGGGTTTGGGTTGGCGGTACCAGCCCCCAGGCCCCTGAGCACCCAACCTCCACTTATAACATAACTAAAGAAAAGCGCGCACTCTGATTGGTCAATTAACCATTTACTATTTGCCCATGGGTGAACATAAATGATGATAGCTGACGTGTGCACTGTTTATAAACTCAAATTTCGCTTTTTTGGGCGAGATTTTACAAAATTTGTATCGTTTTAATCATCATAGTGTCTACCGAAGTATTACCGGTAAGCCGTTGCAATTTCTGTGAATGAAGTTTTGCGCGCTTGTTTTTCTTGGTCATATAAGTTAGTGCAATAAAATAGGACTTTGCTTTCTCTACGATGTTCATGTTGTTATAAAACAAATGGTAAACGGATCGGCGTGCACTATTGAGTTATGGATGCACTTGGGAGGTATGCTAAGCACTCAAGAAGCTAGAGTCGCTCTCAGCTATGCCTCGAGCGACTCTTACACTTCTCTCGTGCTTAGCAACCTCCCGCATGCATCCATAACTCAATAGTGCACGCTGATCCATTTACCATTTGTTAATTGCGACACAGGCATTAACCAAGTTTAACAGTACCTGTTGTAACACTCTAATGGAACATTTGTCTTCTTTGGAGGTTGGCACCATTC
Organism: Pachyseris speciosa; assembly: GCA_016490735.1. Classification (NCBI taxonomy): domain Eukaryota; kingdom Metazoa; phylum Cnidaria; class Anthozoa; order Scleractinia; family Pachyseridae; genus Pachyseris; species Pachyseris speciosa. The sequence continues at coordinate 1,462,318 of JAEMWC010000057.1, read as the reverse complement.
AAGCCTGACAATCGCAACAAAAAATCAAAAGCCCATCTTATTTCATTTAATAACAACATCAGACATTATATGCTTAATGTATTGTCCTGAGGGAAACAGTTTTGTTTTTCCAAGAGTCCTAACGTTTCCACAGTTTCCTTCCTTCCTTGTTCTCCAATATGAAAATTTGATGTTTTCAGAAACATTTTGAGGGGAAAATAATTAACTAAAGTAGCAGGACCTAATTTTAAAATGCGGTGAAAGTTGGGCCTTTCTCACTAAAATTCTAGACAAAGATCTGGGGTCTGGGGAATAGACATGACGTCATTAATTTGTGTGTACTCAGTCGAGTGCGTCTCTCTCTTTTTGTGAGTTCCGTGGAATAAAAATGTCGGAGAACTACCAAGATTCACTACCGAAGCTGCCAGCTGTGCAAAATTTTCCAGGTTTAAACTTTGTTGCCTTCTCAGATATGTTTCACACTTGAACATTACACACGAATGACGGCACATAGACGTTTTTGCCACATGCAAAATGGCTCAAATTTCAGGCCATGGTGGGAATTTTTGAACCCCCACAAATAGTGAATCCTTGTCACAGAAAGGAGGGAAACAACTCAAAATGAAATATGGGGATTATACTGTAAGCTATCTAACAACATAAAAAAATTGTTAGTTAATTTCTGATTCATGTGCACTTTAACAATCTTTTATGATTCCCGAACTCTGAAAGTCATCTGGAACACTGGTAATTAGATCAACCTTTTAATGTACTACAAAAACCCATGTATTGCAGTGGATCATTCGGATGGACAAATGTTCTAACCAGTAAGTAAAAACCATTTAATTCAGGTTAAACAAAATCCACGCTAAAGGTACTGTTTTGTTGAAATAGCAAGGTCAGTCTGAAAAGGGTAACATACCATAAAAGCTCTATTGAGCCCCCTGTCTCTTTTAACCCCCTCTCTAATAAGCTCCCCATTTGTAAGTGGGTTTTTGTAATAAGCCCCCCCCCCCCCTCTAATAAGCCTTCCATCCCTTTGGGACATGAGATTTTGTACTTAGTTCATCCTATATTCTCTCTCACGAAATCCATATCATGCAGTCCAGTTGGTTTGTTTTTAAACAATTACACACTCAAACACATAATACTACTTGCTGCTCTTTATTAAATGACAAGATTTCACTGCAGTTTTTTGAGTTTTGTACAAAAATTATTTTACGACAAAAACAGCACATTTAAGATTTGAAATAAGCCCCCCTCTCTAATAAGCCCACTGTTTACGAAGCCTGAAATTAAATAAGCCCCCCCCCCCCCCCTTGAGGAAGGGGTTAATAGAGCTTTTATGGTAAGTTCTATGTCCGTTTAAGACTTACGCATCTATAGCAGTGTATGGGATGAGTCGCCCATTCCAGTAACACTCGAATACTGGCCGGCTCCCTCTTGGTGCACGGCTGTCTCTTTCCATTGTCTCTGCAAACTCCTCTGCAGTTTCAACAACTAGCAATTGAATTCACCATACAAGATAAAGTTACTGCGCTAGAAACTGCCGGGGCTGTCATAAAGGAATGGGGGCCAACGATTTTCCCCGGAAATCCTGAGTTAGATCCCCGGCTAAGTACTCTGATAGATAAACAGCAAATAATTTGCTGCAAAATCAACCCTGCTGCCTTTTATTCGGCCGAGATTCATGCTCTGAATGCTGTGATAAGTTGAGGAAGTAATTCTGCCCAAAACCATCATAAATTTTACTTAAGACCAATGTCGCTTACAAAAGGAGCCTTGATTCGACTACATTCGCCAGTAAGGATGATGCAATCCTTTTGTCCGATTGGTTCCCTTACTCCCAAGGGACATCATGTGATGTGTTATGGATGGACAAATTCGATGACAAAAGTGTGAGCTACCACAGGTCGCCCAAACAAAAATTAGTGACAATCCCAAACTGACATCTCTTGATGCTACTGCAGTGCTGCTGCTTCTGTAATCTTTTGATGACATCTTTCACGACTTTTTCAATCACAATCTCTTAATTAAACAGAGAGATCCAATACTGCATTTAAAATTATGCAAATTAAAAGAAGTCTGTTTGTGTGCAATAATTTGAGAATTAATATTTTACCTTGCAAAAGCATGAGATTTAAAAACCTTCAGTCATAAAGATTTAAATTCATTTGCAGATGCTCGCTAAAACCCTTACCTGGAATTTCTCCCTCAAATATTGGGTAAGTTTCTCGATCATAAAGAAAAGGATGATAACGGAGAACACCCTCCACAATGCCACCAGACTCTGCACGGGCACGGAACTCAAACACTGAAGCTGCAGTCCTAATGTACTGTGTCTGCATGTCATCATCAATATCTCGCAGCTCTATTCTCTTTGGTTGTTTGCCTTTCTCATGAAGCACAACCTGAACAGGAAAAAGAACACGCAGTCAAACATCCCATAACAAGACACCATTGGGACAACCATAGGTGAACACTTACAGGAGGTTACAAAATTTATAACCAGTAGGTGGACCATACATTCAAATTATGTATAATTTCTGTGGAGAAATTGTTGGTGTCCGCTTATGAGAGGGCTGCTTACAGGAAGTGTCTGCAAGCCAGGCGCGCATTTCTCGAATCTCCCGAAAAGACCTCAGGCCCGAAAAACTATTTTGTACATGCATTTTGTGCATACATCTTTTATATAATTAATAACTTTTTAAGAAAGCAGGTTATAAAATTGAGAAATACATTGGGCTAGTTTGTTCAAAAAGCTAGTATCAAGTGATAGAAAACCGAACTATACATAATTTAAACAGGATAACCCCATCAGTGTAACAAACACTGGTATCAACGGGGGTCCTGTAATTAAAATACATACAAAAAATGGTTATAAAATACGAAAAGGGGTAAACAGTTTAAGAATCGATAATCTAAAACTCTAAAAAAGCAAAACTACTTGAAAAAATACTTCTCAGGCCTGAACTGATTTCTGGAGTTTTGAGAAATGCACACCAGGGACTGGTTCCTGAAAGGTGTAATAACTCTATTCCAGGGATAAATCTGCCTTATTCCAAAATGCATACCTGGAATAAGACAGATTTATCCCTGGAATAGTGTTATTGCACCTTTCAGGAACTGGTCCCAGGTTCATATCAATTAACTATCAAATGGGCAAAAGAATGGAGAAGTCCGAGCAACCAATGGATAGTGCAGGTCTACTGTAACAACATTTCCTAACCTACCTGAATGTCAATGTTTCTGAAAGGACTTGCCGTAGTTCCTCTTCCCAAACGGACATCATTTCCACCTGGCCCATGAATGTAATAGTGGTAAATGTGCCTATAACCAAAGAATAGCAATGATCTGAGATCTCAACTCTTAAGTTGTACTCCATTGATAAATCAATGTGGTTTGATGGTATTGCAGTGAAATTAATACATGCTGTTCATGAATGCTAGTAATCTGGCAGCTGGCTGTTATTAGTATGAGCTGCAATAGGCCATTTCCAAATTACCTTTGGCCTCATTTTTCAAAGCGAGTCCTAGTGCTCATCTTTTCATATGAAAATTAGTTTTCATTCACATGCAAATTAAAGTCATTTTCATACGAATGAAAACTAATTTTCATATGAAAAGATGAGCACTAGGCCTTGCTTTGAAGAAGAGGCCAAAGGTAATTCAGAAATGGCCTATTCCATATACATGCATGGCTAGCAAGCCAAACATTCGCAAATAACACAGTGGCTGTAGCATTTCACCAGCATGTGCAAGCATGGGCTCATCTCTGGGACTCACAAAACTTGCCTATTTTAATGATTCTCCAACAGGTTCCTGGACAGACAACACACGTTTTGTACTTTGGCACAGAGAAGTTTATTATAAAAGATAAACAAGCAGAATAATATTAAACCTCTCTGCAACACTCATGCAAGAATACACAGGGAGGATGGGTGGGAAAGCAATCCAGTAGGATTTGTCACAAACAAATAAGTACATGAAAGTGAAACTCAAACTGTGATATTAAACCTGATACACTGTACCTATAGGTTTACAGCCCTGTTAAACGTATTTGAAGCAGTAGGCAGGATAAAAGGAGTAAAAGGCAGCAATGGCCTTCTAGGGGATCAGGGAAAAAATTTGGAAAATAACTGCTTCAAATGGTTCCAGCTGGGGTGCTTTAGAGGTAAACTCCACTCCATTTTCACAGGTTTTTTAGAGTTTATGTTTCAATCATCATTTACCACCAGTAATTTGCAAGGGAAATGCAAAGGAATTAAGAAAGTATTTCTTAATAACTATGTTGTATGTCAAGTATGGGTAACCTCGCAGCTCTTACAATGTCTCACCTGATTGGAGACCGCCCTTGAGGAGAGACAAAAGAACAAACAACAGAAACAATGAACCCTAGCCTAGACTGACTAGACTTCACAGTCCTCTATTTTTCCGTGAGATCGTCGAGACCGAGAGCGTTTTACTGAGTGTCAAATCTACTTAGGGGGCGGGGGAAGGTTTGGGAGGAAGCGAGAAAAATAGAGGGACTGTGATAACATCACTGCGACTCGCGTTCAGGGGGCGTGACAGGAATTTAACGCCTATCGTAATTAAAAACATGGCAAATGAAAATACCCAGACGTACATTTGATACATCAATGTCGTGTGATCTCAAAACGTCGTTTTCCAATGGAGGCGGTGAACACGCACGCTCTCTTCGACACCCAAAAAAAAAAAAGGTTAAACCACCAGCTAAAAAGCCAGATATTTCTAATTCGTGTCGTATTTGTTACGTTGATTTTACATCTTCTGGCAGATACCATGTTTTTGCGGAGAACTTGTTTAAAATTCCACATAAATCGGAAGTACAGCAGTCCTCTTGTCAAGCTGGTTGGAAAGTATGTCGGAGTACTACTAAATTTAGTGTTGCCGTGAAAATTAACATCTTTAGTTCAGTAGATGCCATTTAGATAATTTTCCCCTCACCTGAAATATTAAAACATCAACTTTTCAGAATCCGAGCTGATTTTTGAATTGCTTTTGAAACATAAGAAAGATCTGCCCTGGTGAAAGTGCTATATTTCCTGTTCGCCGCTATCTTAAAATCAGTGACACGCATTACATTCTGCTTAGGTGTAAAATACTTTATTCCTTCAATTCGGTAGTAAAAGACAAAAGTTATATACCAAAACAAACTACTAACAATGATGGCTACCACTATCAGAACTGTTTTTGATTTAAGTTAAAGAGAAATCATTGCTTGCGAGTAAGAGAGAAATGTTGCTGTGAAAATTAATATCTTTGGTACAGTTGATGTCATTTAAATAATTTTCCCTTATCTGAAAGCTCAAAAACATCTATTTTTCAGAATGTCCTTCAAGGCTTCGCTGAATTTCTCGAGACCCTTGGCTGTCATGCCAAAATCGTTGTTATTTACTTGCTTTTCCACGATGCTGCGAAGCGGGATAACTAAACAACACGGACCAGTGACCCCGCCATTTCTTTTGCAATTACAAAGCTTTGATATATCAAGATTTTCCCGAAGCCAGTAGGAAGTACAGCAAACACATCTTTGCCATCCAGCAAATGTTTCAACGCTTCTTCTTGTTTGTCCTTCAAAACTAAACCTCCACGCGCACGCGAGAGCCATTTTTAGAACTGTTGACTTGTCAACGGCTTGTCACTGTTGGCTTGTCACTGTTGGCTTGTCAACACGGCTTGTCACAGCTTGTCAACGTGTTGTCAACACAAATTAACCTCTATTGTCTAATGACCAATCAGATGGCTGCGTTGCTTGTAGGAGCAATGTGCTCCTTGAACGCGAGTCGCAGTGATGTTATTACAGTCCCTCTATTTTTCTCGCCCCCCCCCCAAAGATATATAATCCCCGACGCCCGCTGACACGGTACATTTGAAAATCAAGATGGTTGCCAGTAAGACGCACTCGCTCTCAACGATCTCACGGAAAAATAGAGCACTGTGAACAGTCTAACCCTAGCCCTAAATCAATAGGGCTGCGACACTATCCCCGCCACTTATAGGAGCTGTGAGGCTACTGTCAAGTACAGCCGACATACACTCCTCAGAGTCTGTAGTTTGACTGGATGGGCTGGGTTCAGTTGCACAATTTAACCCTTTGAGCACGTGTCTACCCAAAGGGGGTAATAATTTGCTGCCAAGTTCATAGCAAACTCAATGACCACTGCTTGACTTACGACAGTTGCCGACACCAATGTTTGAAATGGGTCTTCAAATATATGATGTGTTCTTGCTTGATTCCTGTTATAACTACAGCGGTGAAGCTGTCTTTCTTTATCTCCTCTCGCACTATTTGTTTGACATTTTCTTCGTCTGTAAGCACGTGGTCATGATCTCCAGCCTAATACAATTTAAAAGCAGCAGAGTTTTGATAACTAAGACAGAATAATCGAGAAGCTTCCCCTGCTTCAAAATGAAAGCCATTTCCCTGATTTTATCCATGCAGTAATTTAACCTGCACTAAATTTTCCAACTTAAACAGTTTCTGATGTGGTGTTCTTGTTGGGATGGTTCAGGATACTAGGTAGAAGAAGTTAGTTTCAAAAGAACAAGATAATTTTTTTTAATGACAATTTTTTAAAATACTAATTAAACTAGTGAGAAGCACTCCTGTGAACTGGAGTTGTAAAACATGTTTATTCTCTGATGCATTTCATCTAACTTAAGCATTTTGGGGACCAGAGTTTTAACTAAAAATATCGCCCAAAACGATTTCACGCCTTGTGTAAATACTTCACAGCTTCACCTGTTCCCTTTCGTAAATCCGGTCACACCTTTGTGGTCTGTGTTCCTTGAAATAGTCACAAACATGGCATAAATACAGGCAGTTAGTGTTAAGTTTGTAAAACTCCATGAAGAAGTCTACGCTGGTTAGATGAAACGTATCGGAGAATAAACAAGTTTTACAACTACAGTTCGCAGAAGTGCTTCTCACTAGTTTAGTATTTAAAAACACCTTGCTCACTTTCCATTGGAAAGTAAATTTACCTTTTGGAGAGTAAAAAAACAAAAGTGAACCAGAATACTTACCCAATCTGGAAAGTAAGTTTTGGGCTATGATGGAAAGCAGATTTTTCTTTTGAAATGCTTTAGACAAATGTTTGCAATTAAATGAAATGAGAAAACAACTCTCCCATGTTTAGTTCTTGTTGAGGGCAAATTTCACATGATACATTTTCGCATTTTCCGCCATATCAGAGGATCAAGAAAACTCCCAAGGAAGTCTGGGTACAACAATAACACACATGGTAAACGAGTGCGGAATAATTTATTAAAGAGCGGTGACAGTAAAGAATGAGTCCTTTCTGGTTTGGTTTTACACAGGCAACTAAAAAGATACTTATCTATCAATAAGAGATGGTGGGAAAAGCATTTTTATTTGTACTTAGCAACCGTGATACTGTAATCCATTTTGCACGGTAAAATTTTGAGGTGGAAGGTAAATTTTGAAATCTACTTTTCAAAGTGGAAATTGGTGTCAAAACAAAAACTAGAGCATTCAGCAGTCATATTCTCTTCAGAGACACATGGAAACCATAAATCAGTAGATTGAAGAATTCTTACCCTTCTGTTTAGTATTGCACCACCATAAATTGACTCCTTTTTCTTCTCCCTGCGCTCAAACTCTGCTTGGGATATACACAGCTCATGGATGTCACTGCAATCCTTGGATTTTGTAATCATCTGAAATAAAAGTTCTCAATTTTGTAAAGCCTACGGCACATTATGGCCAGGGACTGCAGGGTTAGACATCTAGTCTTCTGAATCACTAGCCACCAGGCTAGTGGCCTTTAGAAATAAAGCCCACAGCAAATCTTAGTGATTGACCCAAGTTCCTTCCCATGATCTTTCTTCGTACATGTATTTTTCTTCATTTCTTTCAAATTCATTTTCAGTTGCCTTAGCCTTTTTGGGTGGTTGGTGGTTTATAGTTTGACAGAAATCTCTTCATCTGCGATTGAAGTTTCTCTGAAATGTCATCAAGTGCAAGGTGGTGCAAAGTGTAGAGGGAGAGAAGTCTGGGGAGTACATTAACTAATATGGTTGGGGTCTGGGTTGAAGTGGTATTCACGATTGACACAAAAAGAGACAAGACCACCTGGAATGGTAGTTTTTAATACCGTCTTTATTGAAATTATTGTCAAAATAATATTATACTTAATTTGTCTTCTTACTGGTTGTCAAGTGGAGATAATCAAATAAAATAAAGTTTATTTCTTGAATTCTACAAGCCCACAGCTACTGAACGTGTGATTTTTACTAGCCCAAGTCCATTTTTACTGGCCTCGGGCTATCAGGCTAGTGGAGATGTCAAACTCTGGACTGAGCAAAGGAGGCAAGAGGGGTGGGAACAAAGACAGAACAACAATCATAAGATGTCTGGAAGCAGGAAAATGTTCTAGATAGGTCATCTCCAGGAATATCAAGTACGAAATATTAAAATTAAGTAACACATAAATTTGGGATCATAACATGTATCTTGAGATCTAACCGCACAGAAAAGCAATTCTTTGTTGTTGCTTTTGTTTTTACTTCAGTCTTTTTTTCTTTCTTTTTTTTTTATTTTCAATAAAAAAGGATTTGAACATTAGATAGATAGATAGATAGATTCCATAAATAGATAGATAGATAGATAGATAGATTAGATAGATAGATAGATAGATAGATAGATAGATAGATAGATAGATAGATAGATAGATAGATAGATAGATAGATAGATAGATAGATAGAAACAATATTTAAAGAGGGTGGCAACAAAAAGCTAACACAAAATTAATTAGGGTGGCCCTTGTTATTATAATTTACAACAATTAATAAATTAAAACATTGAAATATGGTAATATAACAAAAGAGAATGAGAAAACTTAAATGTTTTTAAGACGTAAAAATTCTTTAAACTTATCGAGGCTATACCCTCTCACGTCTACAGACAAGGTTCCAAGCATGTACTCCACAGTATTGAAAAGATGTTTGTCCTGTCTTCGAAGATAGCTTAGGTATGGAGAGGTTTAACACTTATTATCTTATCATTGATCAAAATCACTTACCCGGGTAGCATCACCAATGAAAAAGATGGCTTGTTTTCCACCAACACCAAAGTATGAGATATCACTGTTTAAAGACCTTGGAGCATCTGCCACACTTAGGAGATAATGTGTTATAATGATTTGTTAATTATTATAATGTATATGTTACAATGTGTGTGTGTGTTATTTTTTATTTCATGATATTTTAATTCAACAATTCCTTTTCTTACAAAGGATAACAAAACACTACTCTACCTAAAATACAGATTTACACATTTTACACTGAAGACATACAAATTTGGTCAAAATAGAAGACAGGTGATGAAGAAAATTACTGCTTACATTAGATTTAAAGGTTGCAACAGTGAAAATTTCAGGGTTTCTTTGTGATCGCAGGTTGACAAAAGGATATTTATATAGAGCACTTTTTAAGGAAGAAGAACTGCCCATCTGAGACGAAAGTTTGATAAGCACTTATTAGTGACCGCAATCTGCTCTAAAGTCTGAATTTTATCAGAAAGTCGTAGAAGGAAGCTCTGGAAGCTCAGTACACCCTTGCCTTTACTTGTTCAAAAGATGTGGTATTCTGCTATGAGTATTGAGTAGTTTAATGCCTGCCAGTATGAAGATTTAAAAAAAAAAAAACGTAAATTATAATACTTTGATTCAAAGAAAGCAATTCATGGGTCTCTTGAAGCCACCAATCTTGAAATGTTTTCCAGAATGACTGCACTTCAGTGCAGAGGACAAACAAGTGGTTTATAGTTTGTTTTTCATTTTTGCACAGAGGGCAAAAGTCACTTTCAGCTATTCCATCACGGTGTAAACTAAATTGAGTGGGAAGAATGTTGTGTTTAATTTTATACTGAGACATTACTATGGTGCTGTTATCAGGTTCAAAATTCAAAGGTGTAGATTCTCTGTGAATTCTTGATTTCATCTATAGAAATGCACCAGAGCTTTCAATAAATTTGTCAAAAGTTTGAATTCGTTGAACTCTTGAATTCATCGAAATCCTGAATGCATCGAATTTCAAACTCATTGAACTCTTGAATTCATTGAAATGCTCAATTCGTCGAACTCTTAAATTTCATTGAAAAACTGAATTCATCAAAGCTTTAAATTCAGTTAACCATTTATTACCGTTCTCTTGAATTCATCAAAATCCTGAATTCTTCAAACTTCACTCTTCTGAATTCATCAAAATCCTGAATTCTTCGAATTTCTGAATTCATCGAAATACGAAACACCTCGAACCAGTCTGTCGCATCCATCAAAGTCCCACAAACCCTTGCGAAGCGCTTGCCGTGCGCGCGAAGTTCACTGCTCTCTTGCCTTACCGGGCATCTGCTACAGATGTTATGAAAAATATATTACGAGACTGTGCAGAGAGGCTAATTTCAGCAGCAAAATAATGGTCTAGCTGGTACATTGACACCCAGTAACATGCAGAGCACGGATGCAGAAGTCAATGTTCAAAATCAACAGCAGGCTTCAACAACAAATACAACTGTTACGTCTGCACCACCACCACCAGTAAGCTCAAGACCTTCAGCTTTAGAAGAGGACCAAAGAATTTTCCGTTACCGGCCTCTGTCTGGGGCAGTAAGACGTCCGGTTACAGCCGGTAGAGCGACAAGAGGTCGTGCAAGACCTCAGTATTTTTTGCCCCAAAACACATTCACCAGGGCTTTTATTTGTTTGGCGAGGACTAATCAGGTTTCAGGGCCAACAGCATCAGAGAGAATTCGCTTGACTTGACCATACTGCAATCTTCTTGAAAGATCTAAAAGATGATTTCTAAGTATTCTGCTGCGTCCGCCATTGATAACAAACCTTCGCAAAGGTTTATGGGGCTTTCACGGACACGCCAGACTGGTTCGAGGTGGGTTTTGCATTTCAATGAATTCAGAAGTTCGAGGAATTCAGGATTTCGATGAATTCAGAAGTTCAAAGAATTCAGGATTTCGATGAATTCAGAAGTTCGAAGAATCCAGGATTTCAATGAATTCAGAAGTTCGAATAATTCAGGATTTTGATGAATTCAAGAGAACGGTAATAAATGGTTAACTGAATTTAAAGCTTTGATGAATTCAGTTTTTCAACGAAATTTAAGAGTTTGACGAATTGAGCATTTCAATGAATTCAAGAGTCCAATGAGTTTGAAATTCGATGCATTCAGGATTTCGATGAATTCAAGAGTTCAACGAATTCAAACTTTTGACAAATTTATTGAAAGCTCTGGTGCATTTCTATAGACAAAATCAAGAATTCACAGAGAATCTACACCTTTGAATTTTGAACCCGATACAGCGCCATACATTACGAGTTTGACTTCTTTTGTACTTTTAAACGGAAACAGGTATACCTGGGTTTTTTCGGTAAAGCCATGTCTCAAAATTTTAGTCTGGGAAGTTGGCGGTTTAAAAATGTTAAGATTGTTGAGTAGATAGAACTTCTGGAGGAGTTTGTTACGGGGTTTTCGACAGCGTTAGTATGAACCTGCTGGGTTATTGTTTTTTTTCCATAAAGATGGAATGGCATCTACCAAACCATAAAAGGTAGTAAAAGGTACTTCTATGTTGTGCAACGTCTTAAACTCAGGGTAGTTACAGAAATTTCCATGTCTGTTTGAAATATATCACGTATGTAGACGATCTTGTGCGAAAACCATCTTTTATAGAAAACTGGTTTCTTATTTATTAAAATATTGCGATTATTCCAGAGAATTTCATTTTTAAGGTCTGCTTCATTTTGTTTTGAGTTTTTAAAATCACGCCAATACACCAGAATTGATCAGTAGAAGGAGGGAAGGTGTTCCAGCAAGAGCAAACTAGGGTCATAATTGCATTTGGTCAAGAAAGAGAGATCACCGTATTGTTGGACCATGAAGTCAGGAATAATTTTCCAAGAAGATGTGACCTCGTTTTGGATTCTTTTAATCCATGCAATTTTCAAAGCTTTCTCAATGATTGCAAAGTCGCACATTTTTCACTCTTTCTCCTATGATTGTGCTTCTTTTAACTTTTGCGGGGTTACCGTCCCAGATGAAATTGAAAGTAATCTTGTTTATTTGTTCTACATATTGCTTGGGGACATCCAAAACAGAAGCATTGTATATCAATTTTGATAGCCCTAGTGTTTTAACAATGTTAACTTTTCTGTAGAGGGTGAGTTTTCTTCTTTTCCAAGTGTTTAAAGTTTGTTCCAAATCTTGCACTTTAGCACCAAAATTTAGCTCCGCGGCATGCATACAATTGTGCGAGAAAAAAATTCCAAGAGAGAGTATTGGTTCCTTTGGCCATTTAAAACCAAAGGGCATGTCTTTGTTATTTTTCCATTGCCCAAGCCACATTGCACATGTTACAATGTGTTACCAAAGCATAAGTTTGGCTAAAATTTGATCATTATAAACCCAGGGGGAGAACCCACAAAAATGTTTTATTGTGGCATACACAGGGAAGTGATTCCACTCTTAGCTCCAGCGCTGAACATCACAGAAAATTTGGCTTGCTTACAGCATGTATAAAGATGGCATGAATCACAAGGGCTTAAAATTGATTGATTGAAGGCTTCTTGTACTGTCCATAAGCACTTGAAACCATGCAATTTTGGGTCACAAGAGGTACTAATATGAACTTAAAGTTTATACAATAGTTTTGTGAAAAGGTTGTTATGACCCTTTTTCCTAGTTGATGCCTAAGCACAGTAGCATCCCAGGGAAAACAAGAGGCTACAATTAGCCTAAACTCGGGCTTTCAAAAAACAGTATTGTATCCCTAACTTAGCGCTAAAAAAAAGAATAGAGGGAAGTCTGTCTTTCTTACATCAGATGCATTGTGTTTAGCTTGTGTTGGAGTCTATTTCTTTAGACCCCTATCAACATATATTCCTCTAAAATACAGCTCAACCATTGAGAACAATAATTATAACACTGTCTTGTAAAAAATATTTCTAAAAGAACAAGAAAAAGAGAAACAGAAAAAATAAAGCCCGTGATATATACCACTGAAAGACATCGAACCCAGGTTAGCTGCGTCACAGGCAGGAACAATGACCTTTAGGCCACAGAGGTTTATCGTTATGCAAGGTGATAAAAATAGTGTATTGATTCCAAAAAAAAACTAAGCACACTTGTTTTCGCTTCGATGGATAATTGTTTGAGAAAGGAAACGCTTATCGAATGATGTAGGATTTTTTCGCATAAACGTTAATGGAGTCTCGGTGAAATGTGAGTAGAAAATTAATTAGCAGAGTGAAACTGTTTACAAATACGTCAATCCAGGGTCATTTGAAATACAAGAAAGGAATGTTTCTGGACAGTTTCAAGTGACACTAGTACATTTGTAAAAACTAATCGCTTATCATTCAAAAATTAAAGTCCAGAAATTGAGATATTGTGGGGATATAATAAATAAACTACCTGTCAAAGTCTCAGGGGTGTGTGATATCCCATACTTGAGTTATTCAACAAAATGTACATGTCAATGGAGCGTATACGGGGAACACGGCAGTCCATCTGGAGTTAAATTTTGGTCATGTTAAAAGCTTTCTTCTCGCTGTTGAACTTGCAAACATTCGTATAGACACTTCTCTTAACCCTTTAAGCCCCAATAGTGCCATATGGCACAAGATGCAATTACATGCTCAATATTCAGTCAATTTGCATGAAATTTGCACAACTAAAAGATCTTGGAAAGATCTCAACAATGAAGGCATAATATCATGCCCCCCTCCTATACAAGACTTGATTTACCACCCCTGCAACTTTTGGAACTTTTTGTCTTTGTACTTTTTCGACCAAGTTAATATCTGACAACAAGCAATGCATTGGGAGCTGCAAATTAAGCTATAGTTTAGGGGGATACCCAGTGTGTACAAGGAACAGGAAAATTTTTAACGTTTTTATTTTTTCATTTTGGGAACTTGTCAATCCAATCTGTGGCCTCCTCCATTTCTTTTAGTGTGATTTATAGCATACCCCAGAAAATACCTTTCAAATGGTATATCACATGTGGTCTCCTGGTTCATAGTTACTGATTTAGAAAAACTTGGCATTTCCCTTGGGCTTAAAGGGTTAACATATTAGTTGTTCAGACTTCAAAGACACAAGGTGAATTGACGTTTTCCGATACGTGACAACAGGCATCATTCTTGCTGTTGATATGAGATTTACACTTCCGAATCACTCAGCCGTGAAAGGTCAAACTCCCTTTGTCTGTAGTCTCTCATTTTTGGCACTCCCCTCGCGTCGAGTCTCCTCGCAACTTCGCGCGCGCACGTGTCTTTCGCCTGCCCCACAATTCATCGCCAAAATTAGAGACTACTCGCAGTCTACTGAAGCAGACACGAGGAAACACGGCAGTCCATCTGGAGTTAAGTTTACTCATGTTAAAAGCTTTCTTCTCGCCGTTGAACTTGCAAATATTCGCATAGACACTTCTCTTAACATATCGTCTGTTCAGACTTCAAAAGCACGAGGTGAATTGACATTTTCCGATACGTGACAACAGGCATCACTCTGTTAAAAATAGTTAGCGCTTGTGCAGAAACACTGGAAGTGAGCTTTGTGGATGATACTCGACGACGAAAAAGAAGAACCGTTGGTAATTTTAGACTCGGGCGCCGCGCAAGACGTGGGCAGCCCGAGTAACAATTGAAGAGCTGAGAGCATAACTGTCTTATGCGTAACTGTCTCCATTTTTCCCCAAGAGTTTGGTCACAGCTTGGTTAGAAAACCAAAAATCAAGTAAAAGTCGACACAAGATGGTAATGCTCTCAGGTTATGCTTTGTCACTGCTTGGAAGCAAGGTTTTAGCCAGAAGGGTGTCCAAGCATCCTGTGGACGTCCACTTTTAGAAGAAATTCAAGGAAAAGTCACTTTATCTCTTACAATTTTATGGGAAAACATGCTTGCTGGGCACCCAGTTTTCAATTTCTGGCTAAAAGTCTGCTTGGAAGTTTGGGTAAAGGTGTGTGCATTACAAAGCAAACCCCACCGATAACCAGCCTCCTACGCAGACATCTTTGGGCTCGTCACCCTTTTCTCACCCCCTCCCCCCACCCCAAACCTCTGCTCGGCTGAACTCCCACTTTCGTTCACCAGCAGTTAGCCTTTGTTCTGAAGAAATCAGTCAGTATCTGTCTTTTGTATAACAGATAGCCCATAATGAGCTGCATAAGGATGGAGATCAACACCAATGGAGTATTATTTCCTCCAAAAGATTCACATGCACTGTTTGGGAAAATAATCACAGGGGTCTTAGTCCTGTTTTCCATGCATTGGAAGATGAGCTATGATCGCCTAACCGGTGGGGAGCGGAAGTAGCAGTTCAGTTGAACAGACTTTGTGGGGGAGAAATGCATGACAAGCCCAGAGATGTCTGTGTAGGAGGCCTGGGGGGAGGGGGTGCTCCCTAAAATGGCCTATACAGGGAGGCTCCACCCGAAAGGGGTACCTTTTTCACACTTCAGGTATATGAAAGGGTAGGGATTTCACAAGTCAAAATATATGAAAGGGTAGGAAAATCTGTCAGTTAGGTATTTAAAAAGGCCTTTTATTAAAATATTTCAAAAACACATACAACTGTACCTTATGACTGTACTGTTTTAATTTATTGAATGCTGCATGGAAATGACAAGAAGACTTCCTGTTTTAGATATACGAAAGGGATACCATCTGTCAATGCGAGGTATACAAAAGGTGTACCTTTTGTGTCCTTTTCTGTCAAAAATGCCCCTCAGGGCGGAGCCTCCCCGTATTAAATTTTCTTTAGTAACCATCCAGGGTAGGAGGCTAACGGATAATGTGTGGATGTACATATATTATTTCACTTACACTTTCTTTCCATTTTGGCGATTGAACTTTGATAAACGGTAGATGGCCCAGTTGTTAAGTTCTTTTGAAGTCATTCCAGCACCATTGTCAAGAACACACACCACAGGCTTTCCAACAGAGTCATCAAACAACTAACACACAGCAAAGAGGATGAAACAAGTTACAAAACCATTCTACCATAGTTTTAACCACAAATTTTGCCCAGTTTAGAAAATGTTTGATTTCACAAAAATAAAGCTGCTCCAAGAAACTAAAGAGTCCTTATCACTTTGTAGAACTAAGAAACAAAATGTATTTATTTATTTCATGGAAGATACAGAAGTGAAACAATATACACTGTACCATTAAGACTTGCAGATAAGCTGCACCTTTTCCCCCAAAATTGTCATTTGAACTTGGGGGTGTGGCTTACCTGGAAAAGGTGCCAAGGTACACAGTCCTAAACCTTCGTTAACAGATCTTTTAAATGCTTTATGGTCACTTTACTTGAACAGGAGAAAGTCACACATCATGGAATTTTCATTCCCCCACAAAGTTGTTTACAATGTTTCCAACAGCTTATAACTTCAACAGCAATCAATCCTCCACGAGTGAGAAAACACCACGCTATTCATGACTTAAATTCATCACCCACTACATTTCTTCGCCAGTGTCCAGTCTGCCATTGGCCAAACTAATACATAGTTACTAAGCTACACACATTCAGAATGCACAACCAACATTTTACTGTCTATTGAATGAAGAAATATCTGACAACTAATAACAGAATAACATAATTCATATGTCATAGTTGGTGGACATAATGTTTATTCTACTAAAGAGCTAAAATTGTGGGTATGGCCTTGAAGTATTTTCCATTTCAATTTTGGCGAGTTTACATTCAATGAAGACAGAAGACTTCTTAAGACTCAACTTTGGATTTCTTTCAAGTTTTTCCTGACTTCTAGAAAAACTTTTTTCCAAAATTTGAGTTGCTAAACTAGGGGTGTGGCTTATCTGCAAGTCTTTACAGTATTCAGATTTAAATCAATAGCAATAATAACACTTAGTAGCTTAATCTTCTAGTTCTACTTTTTACATTGTATTATATAAATGTTTTCTGCAAGCCAGTGCAGTGTGCAATTAATTATATTTCTATATGAATAACAATATATGACAATCACATATTGATGTGAAAGATTATGGCAGTTGTAAATTCTACTTGAGCAGTAGTACAAACCATAGCACAAATTATCCTTGTATTGATGGAATGATAACATTTACAGCCTTACCAGTCTTATTTCAATTTTTCTTGGCCCAGCATTCTCTGCAGTTGCAGCCAATGCATTGTCCACAAGCTCCGCAAAAGCGAATGCTGAGTTGAAATAATATATCACAAAGCAAGGTTCATTTGGATGGAAAGACTTTGCTTACAACTATCACATCACATGTGATGTTTTCTTGTTACACGTACATAAACAAAATTTAATAAATAACAAATAATGTCACATTCTTCCCATTGTTACTGTGCATATGTTATGGTTCAAATTTATCCTTGGTTTAAATTTTTCTTCCTTTGTTTTTGGGTATGCTAAAGGCCTGGCTAAACTAGGGAACATTGTTACATGGAAACATTGTTGATGAAACAAATTCCCAGTTTAGCTAAGTGGGGAACATTTGTTGTGGAAACAAAATTTGTGTCCAGGAAACAAAAATGTTTTTGGCTGAAAGTCAAATATTTTTTGTTTCCGAAACACAAATTTTGTTTCTGCAACAAATGTTTCCAGCACGGCTAAACTGGGAAACATTTGCATCCTCAACAATGTTTCAGCAACAATGTCCCCTAGTTTAGCCAGCCTTAATGTATGGTAATGTATGATAATTAGTTCAAACAAATGGCGAAAAAAGTTTAAGTACACCTAACCCAAAAATGTTTTTTTTCTGCTAATATAAAACTTTTCACCTTTTCCAAAAACATGCAGCCTTTATTTCCAGTTTTGGACTCTTTTCTGGGCTTCAAAACTTACGATAAACTAAGCATCACTTGATACACGACTGAGCTAGTAAGGTGAACAAGTCTATTCCTGATTTCATATCACAAACTGCCTTGCATGTATGTTTACAAAGACTTACAGTGGTGCAAATTAGTTTGTGATGTCAAACCAGGAATAGACCCATACCCCTTACTAGCTTGGTCCTCTAACAGATGGCTAGACTTCATATAACTTTTACAGCCTATAAAAAGTCAACATTTGGTTAAAAAAAAAAAAGGTGTTAAAAGACGCAATGCATTTCGAACAGATGCAAAGATTTACTTAAGCAAAAAATAAATGGGGGTTAGGGGCACTTTAAACCAAGGATAACAATAAACCAAAACATATATGTATTCTGTAGCAAATTGTAATTTCCGATTGCTTCTTGGAAGGCTGAGTGAAGGCCAATATGGCCTCTAGTTTGTATTTATAAAGATGTTGGGTGGTTTATATAACTTCAATCTATGGGAAAAGCAGACCTTAGCATTGCCTGTTGAGGCAATAAACCAAACACTTTCCAGGAACAATTTAGCTTCAATTTGGGAAAATATTGCTATGCAATCCATTAATCACAGTTCCGTAAGCCTCCCCAAATAGAATTCCCTTACATTTCAGACGTCATAATACTTTCTCTAAAACTTCTTTTGTATCTGAGCCTATGGACTGCATGAACTTTGCAGATTCAAATATCAGCAAATTCACCACAATTTTCGCACAACCTCATACATTAATTGTGCATCTATTTTGTGACTCAAGCTCTATTCATGCTTGCCGTTTTTGAACAGGGTTAGTATGACAGGCTGTGCAGAAATCTTTCCACAAATTTTTTAGTGGATAGACTTGTATACCACTATGCATCTCCCATTTACTGAAGGGGAAAGATTTCTGCATACTCCATACAACAATAAATTATAGAGGGTCCCCTATACTTTTTTCTTGAAACATGATTGAGCCTATTTTTTCCTTGTGAAACGTGATTTAAGTTTTTTATTTATTCATGATTCATGATTGACCGTGTCAAGTCCATTTTCACATGAGCATGAAAGCGGTTTTTGAATTAAGCGTGACACGTTAACGAAGACTTAAATTAAACGTGATTCGTGAACGATCTTGTTTTGTGTGAACTAATTTAAAGTTATTTTAGTGTTCTGACCCGTAATCGAGCTTCTGTCATCTTTTGTATTAAAATTTTTTATCTGCGATGGAATTGAGATACTACATAAACCATTTTGTCTTGTAATTCGTATCTGTGAGACTTGTTTCTCCTGTGACATCAATGACACGCCATCCATCAATGAACTCAACAACCGCTGAGTCTACTCTCACCTGCTACCATCTCTGCACGAAGGAAACCAGTTAAAGTGTTTCACAAACAAGGTGATACAAGATTGTTTTCTATTTGAAAAACTGAGATTACTTTGTTATCTCGTTTTGCTGCTTGAAATTCTATGGAAGAAAGCCGCAGAAATTTCATCACATGAGTTGGTGGGCGAATTAAAATATTTGAGCCGTGAAAATATTCACCAGCGGCACCAACAATAAGGTTAATGATTGTTTTAGTAGATACTAAAACAGCGAGATAATACAGTTCAAAAATGGTCATTTTAACTCATTTATTCCCGTCAACAATAACTTTTTTCATGCGCGAACAATTGAATTGCTCCGTGGTGAATAGCTAGCACTTGCTTTCCCGAGTTTGAGTAGCCAATCATTTCACACGAAAAACGCCATCCACTGTTTTAGTTTACACTGAAAAATCGTATCATATTGTCAGCAAGAGGGATAGATTCCATGACAGCCCCACACTATTCTTGATGCTATGAATTTTTTTAATCCTTGGTACTATACTAAGTCCTCAATCACCTAGTATCAGCCGAGTGGTTCACAACCCTCAAAGTCTGTAGCGTGAAGCCTTAGCATCATTAGGGGTTCTTGCCCATACCCTAGCATTTGTTTGGAATATTGTCTGCAAAGAGCCATTAAAATTCCTCTCAGACCTAGCGACATTGAGTTTACAAGTACAACAAGCTACCTTTGGAGTGTAAACAGCCTAAACTGGTTACTCGATGGGAAACATTAATCCATGAATTTGTTTTTCAATTTAACGAGAAATGTGAATTACTCAATTTTTGCATAAATGTGAAGGAATTTAGGGAATTATCCGTGACGCATGAAAAGTCCCAATATTTTTACGTGACTGAATGCATTTTACTGAGGGGTATAGGGACCCTCATAATTGTTGACTTCATACTAGAAGCTAAGTTAGTCTCAAAGTAAGCACTTGGCTCAAGTGCACTTGAAAATCTCAAGTTGCACTTTAAAAAATTTGGCTTCGCACCTAATGACAAAGTATATTACTTGAAGCACGGGCCGTCGATCATCTTTCGCCGTAAAAATGCGATTCCTCGCCAGTAAAATCATGAGGCCTTCACAGAGGAATTGAGCCTTTTGTAGTTCCCATATATTTTTTTGCTATTTTTAACTCAAATTGTACTTAACGGAGTTGTTGTGGTGCAAAAAAATTAACAGGTTGAAACATAGGCTGGTTTGCATTAATCGCATTTGGTGTCAGATGAAATCAAAAGCGATGGTATAGGCTGTCTCTGTAAATTAAATTCAAATGAGAGTTTTAGTTCAATCATTTGTATCGACTATTCCTTTCTATGTATTCTTACACAGAATAAATGTTTCATATAGTTCTCCAAACTCCAGCCATCCATTTTGAATTTTTCGATCGATCTCAGCAGGCAAGTTGTTTAGCCGTCGGTTCATCAGAATCGTGGCACTGCTGCACATCGCTTTCAGTTGGCTTCCATTTCCTATTGGTCAAGTGTGTTCTCAAGTGTGGTGTAGATCATACTTGGCGGCGAACTTCGGCTTCTTTGAACTACGAATGTTTCCATGGTCACTAAGTAAAGTTCAAGTAAGTACAGTTCACCCCTTCACACTCAAAGTATGTTCCAAGTGCACTTAGATTATACTTAGAAGCTCTAGTGTGAAGCCGAAAAATACATGCATAACTCTCATACAATTTTTTACAAACTAATAATATACATGAAAAAATTTCTCGATTCTGATTGGTTAAGAGAAATGCAGTTTTTAGGAAACACCGGTGCAGAAAAAAGGTAATTCGGTGCAGAAAAAAGGAAATACAGTGCAAAACAAGGTAAAAAACTGAGGATTCTGATTGGTTGATAAACAAAGGCGCTGCGATTGAGCCAATCAAACGCGGCCTCTGAATGGCGCAAAGTCTGAAGAGCTGCAAGCGACTCTGCGAGCCAAAACAATGGCTGGCTTTTTGAGCAGGTTTTCTTTCTTCGTGACCTCAATAACAGCAGAGAAGCTGCAAAACAGCTCAAAAAAGGAGAAACGGCTGCGAAAAGTACTGCATGTTAGCTGTCTGTTTGGAAACAGTGGTGTCCAGAGAAGGGAATTACCGACATAATTGGAATTACGAGTCCGTTGATGGAGTGACGCCGAGATTAATAAACAAACAAGGACAAACAAGGCAAAGATAACGAACAAGAAAGCCTGAAGGTAATGATTACAGCGCTTGATAGACACTTAGCAAACAAAGTAGCCTTATAGCTATAGCCTGTAATTGTTTAGCCAGTTTTTACAGCTAAAAACGCTTTAAAAACATCGAGAAAACTGTTGTTTTGGTTCACCTTATCTTCGTTGCGTTGCTTCTGCAACGTTAAGAAGCTATCTCGCAATTTTTCATGTATATTATTAATAAGTAATCACATGATTTTTCTCGTGCAATTTGGAATAAATAAGCACTTGTAAATTTTTTCAAAGACCACAAATTGCACTCGCCCTACGGGCTCGTGCAATTTTGTGAGTCTTTGAAAAAATTTACTCGTGCTTATTTATTCCAAATTGCACTCGAAATCATGTGATTACCTATACAAATAGCAAGCATGTGGAGAATTTGAGTCAGAAAATGCATGCATAACAAACGTGTGGGCTGTGCAGTAATCTTACAAGGTTCGGTGAATGTTGTTGTTGAATTAATTAATAATAAATGACAAGTAAATATTACTTATGTACACAATGCAATGATTGATAGTACCAACATGTTACTCACGTAAGGGATTTTGTCCTTCACTAGCATAATATTCGTACATTCCACTTTTGACCAGAGTATCGTAATGAGGGATGTACTCCACTCTTTCTGCGGTTGGAGCACTAAGCTCTTGGTCAGCGCGTTGCAAAATGTACAGAGTTTCGTTTCCGTCGACCAACTCTTCTGCAAAAATGACACAAAGTTCCGCGTTTATATACGGGCAAAAAAGGACCTTAAAAATTCATTACAAATTAAAGAGTAGAAACTTTTCGTCCTCAGTATTAAATACATAATTCGGCTTTTTTTATGCACAGGGTTTCAATCAAATTTCTAGTCCACTGTACCGTAAGACTTGTCATCCGAGATTTCTTGTCGATTCGTGGTCACAATCACAAATTCTTCACTTCCTGGGATTTCAAAGGCCTGCAGAAATATTCCCACATTTAACAGTTAACACCAGGTTGTTTTCATTTTAAATCCAAAGGTCATGGTTGTTAGGAATACTTCAGCTTACTTGTCGTGTCTTTTCTTTGAAAGTAGTAAAATTGAAAATGCCGCCTAACTGAATCTTCTCTTCCGGTCGACTCCCAGCTCGCCGATCGTAAATGTATACGGCTGCATCTTCTTCATCTTGTTCAGAGGAGGACGCTTCATCTTTATTTGAAGATTTCATTGTCGCACAACGGAAATAAATTGTAAAAATAAATTTAACAGCACAAGGCTACCTGCACACGAGTGCAACACGCTTCCAAAATGGATGATATAAGACTTCTTCTAATTGGCTAAAAATTTGGGAAAAGATTACCCAATCACAACTTGAGTGATAAGAAGTCCCGGATAGAGAGCGTGCCCAAAATACATGTATTCGCGTTACTTTCTAGCCTCCTTCACAGTCTTTGGGCTCGTCACGAGTTCCTTGCCCACGAACGTCGTTCGTGGGCAAGGAACGCGTGACGAGCCCAAAGACGTTTGCGATTTCCCGCTAAAAGTTTCAGAAGTTTATAACTCCCAACTCTCGCGCATTACGCGTGAGTCTCACGCCTGCGGACCAAAGACGTCGATCGAACGCATTGATAACAATTTCTCAATAGGACAATTTCTCACGCCTGACTTAATTCAATTTTTTATTAGGAAAAAGCCTGGTTTGCATATACTCACGGCAATACACCAATTTGCATATGCGACTACAAAACTAGTTTCGTCTAAAGACCTCGTCAGTTGGTCGCCATGATTGTTTTGTTTTGTTGCAATTTGGTCTGAGCATACGTTTTCTCACAGCGCACGAGCTCACCGCACTACAACGATAGTATAGTTTTGTTGCGATTTGAATCTGAGCATACATCAAGTAAAACGCACGAAAAATAACTCTCGATTGCTGCAACAAAACCAGCATTAACTTAGCAAACTAACACGGAGACATGTACGTCGCTGTATGTAATAAGAGCCCTTGGAACGCGGACATAGTTCCATTCACTTTTGGAGTAATGTGGAAACATTCATATGACAAGCATGGAGCTGCTGTTCCGGACTTTGTCATGAATGTCACGGGAACTTTCCGTGATGATGCGATGCTGAGGCAGATCACGGAATCGGTTCAAGGGTTTTTATGAATAACGTTAAAGAAAGTGAACTGCTGAACTCAAAAGTGAATGGAACTATGTCGCATATGCAAATTGGTGTGTTGAGAGTACATGCAAATGAGGCTTTTTCCTGATAAAAAGTGATGCTAAGTAATACTTTCTTTGCTTCGACCGAATACAATTTTGCAGCAAGGACTTAATTCAATATTTGCCGTAAATGCTCCAACCTGAACGGCGCTTAATGTCGAGTTTGAACCCTAACTGTATCAGAACGCGCTAAAATATCATGTTTCAGTGCGTTACTGGAATACGTCCGAAAGCCATCGGAAAAGCTTCAAATAGCTTCGAAAGTGTTCGGAAGTCATCGGAACATCTTCGGACATGTTCGGTAGTGTTCGGAAGTCTTCGAGAAATCGTCGGAAGTCGCCGGAATATCTTCGGAAATTCCGGTCATGGGGAGATGAAGATCTCACGCATTTGACTCGGAAAAAGTTGGCAGATATAGAAGCTTGCACAAGTTACAATTGTATGGCTGGTTACAATTTTATAGCTGGTTATTACAGGATCCAGCTCTTCTATGTTGCAACGGTGGTCCTTACTAAAGTATTTTCCAGACTTTTCAATTGAACTTGTCCTTTGCATAAGGTTTTAATGTAGTATTAAGTATAAGAATTTCCAATGACCAACTTAAGAGCGAAATTTCGCAAGATACATCCACATTTCAAGTGTTCTTGATAAAGGGTTTTCTTTGAGAGCTCTGTTTGAGGCCATGGGGAGCAGGGTTGGCGCAGCAGGGTTGGCGCAGTGGTAAGAGCACTAGCCTTCCACCAATGTGTCCCGGGTTCGATTCCCGGACTCGGTGTCATATGTCGGCTGAGTTTGTTGGTTCTCTACTCTACTCCGAGAGGTTTTTCTCCGGGTACTCCGGTTTTCCCCTCTCCTCAAAAACCAACATTTGATTTAATTTGATTTGAATTGTGTCTCCAATTAGCAGGTATGCTAAAGCACTTTGACACAAAATTAAAGTTATAAAGTTATTATAGTTAATATGGTGAGGCGTAAAAAAGTTTTTACTGACTTTACTGTCTTTACTGCTCGCAGAATGCCCATCAAGGATCTTGCGTTATTTGAGCGTTACTTGCAGACGTGACGGACCGAACGGAAGGGAACTGGATCAAAGGTTAAAACTACCCACGTGACTTCCTGTTCTTTCTCTCCGCCATCTTGAATTTCTCGAACAAAAGTTTGGTCAACGTGGCCTCTTTCTAATTTGTATTTTTTTACAAATTGCAAGAATCCCACTCCGTAGTTTCCACCTTATCCAAGGACGTTAAGTACTTGGGGATAAGATGAAACTACAGGAAAGCGGCTTTCAGCTGCCCTCGTTTCTACCCCGTCTCTCTTACGAGAAGCAGGACACGTTGCTAAAGCTTCTGATCCTCTCCACATGCGCTGTTTTGTGTAAGTAATAATTGAGGATTCCTGTAGCAATCTATTGTGCCGTGTAATGTATTTAGTGCTCTAGTGAACTGCTCCTTATTGGTCATTTTTAGAGTCCTCTATTGAATATATACGTGTTTTGGGAAAATGTTATTGGTACCCTATCAAGCTTGATTTATATCAAACAAGACATCCATCAATATAGTTAACACATTGAAGGAATATAATCCTTGCGGTTCATTTTCAACCATAAGATTTCCAAGAAACCGTTAGTTATTCTGTATGGCACTGCTCGTTTTAGACAGGCTCAACGTAAACATTACAGCTCTTTTCCTGCTGATAGAAGACTCTAGCTCTGCAAAAATCTTTTGCTTTTAATGTCAATTAACTTACTTCTGTTTATATACTTGTTCTCCCCACAGCATTTTCCACAAGATTGTTCTCAGTGTTGCGTTTTGAAAGTGTTATTCACGAATTTGATCCGTAAGTTTATAGTCATGTTACAGAAAATAATTGTTACACTGAACAAGGAGCAATACTGTTTATGGATACCATTGTTTTGTCTGGTTAAAAAATGCGTGCTCTGTTGCTTCCCCCAAAACGCTATCTTTTTCTGTCCAAAACACGATACGTTTGCTATGATTTATCATATAATTTCTAATTATAAGCTGGTGTGGTTTTACTGGGTAGCAATAATTGCATGAGTTTAGACTTGTCTTTTTCTCTTTCAAAAATTGGACCAACATAATTATGTAGATTTGATTTGTTTTTACTTGAACCTCAAGTATTTTTAAGCAAAGTAGCACTTTATGAATGTATTGAAAGTGGCCTGCTATGGAACTTGATTTGGAACCTTCAACAGGAGGTGTGAAGAAAATTGCTACTGTTTTGTGATGTCTTTTAAAAATGGTCATGTTTTTCAAAACTACCTCTAATACACATTCATTTTCGCAAAGGCTTTCTTTCTTTCAATAGATTGGTATAATGTCCTTTGTGAATGTTGTTGAGTAGTTAGATTTAGATTTAGATTTAATGGCAAGTACCAAATTTCTATTACTACTCAATGAAATGCACAAATGATCCTCTTGCAAACTCTCCCAATTAGTAAAATAAGAATGGAGAATACACATGTTGAGATCAGTCATGTGTTAGTCAGTTATAGATTTTGTGTCTACTATCTGCTACCTTGCCTCCAAAATCATAAGAGACCAAAAGATTTGAAGTGAGCCGTCATGCATTTGTTAAAACAAGCTGTCTAAACATAAGTTTATAATTAATGCAGTGACAACTTAGAAGGCTCAAGTTTCATTTTATGATTCTTTGTTACTACTCATTTTTCTTTATTCTCTATTAATTGATGACTATTGATTGGCACCATTATACCTATTTATGTCCGAAATCAGTTGAATAGGAAATGAACAAGATAAAAGGAACCAAGATGGCTTGTGTTAGCCTTTAACCCTTTCACTCCCAAGAGTGACTTTATAGATTTTACTCTGTCTAACGCCAGACGATTTTACTCGTCAAAGGGAGACCCTTTGGGAGTGAAAGGGTTAAGTGCACAATTGAATCTCTGACCTGGAAGGCTGTGCTCTAAGAAAAATGTCTGTGAGCCCAAAACTTTGAAAAACCTTTGAAATTCAGGGTGCCCAGCATAGTAATTTTGTGTAAAAACTAAGATTCCTTGTCACCCAGAGGCAAAAGTAAGTCATCAGGGGCCACCGGGACTGCTAAAGCACAGCCCAGGTGACTAGTTACTATTTGGACATTACTCCTGTATATATTTTGTCAAAAACACCTATAAATTGAAGGCCTTGGAGCATAACCAACCTATGTCGAATTTTGGGTCGTTTTTCGATTCTGCTCGGATTTGTCCAAATTTCTGCATGTGAACTGCAATTCAATTGAAAAACATTGTTTGGTATTTTTTTCACCGAAAAATTTTTTTTTATTTTTTTTTTATTTTGGAGATATGTGTGCAAAAAATGCATTTTTCCTTGCATACACAAAGAAACCAACCTTCCACGAGAGTGGTTTGCAAACTGCATTACATCTTCTTTTAATCAAATTGCAGTTTACTCTCAACAATTCAGACAAAGCCAGGCAAAATCGAAAAATTACCCAAAATTCGACATAGGTTGGTTATGCTCTGAGCCCTTCAATTCTCTTAGAATCTGCTCATTAACATTCATAAAAATAACACCCAAGGGTATTCTTTATTTGAAAACTAAGCACCAAATTCTCATAGCTGAATTAAGAGAACAGGAATGTCGCTGTTGAAATAGGGTACGCAATGTGCCTTTTTGACTCAAAAACAGCACATGAGATGCCCATCCAACTTGGAAGTGGTCAACTTTTTCAAATGTAGTGCTTATTACCAGTGTTTTGCTTACTGATAGTGCTCAAGAAGCTTCCTTAGCTGGAAAACAGTGCGCAACATTCTTGGTTGACTTAAAAACAGCAGACAGCAGCCTTGGTTAACCTTAAGCCAGCACACATAGATTTTGTCCAACTTGAAAACAGCACTCAAAAGATTTAGGGTTATGGTTAAGTTTAGAGTTAGGGTTAAAATTAGAGTCTCAATCAGCTTAAAGGATTCTTCCGAAATGAAAAGAGTGCACAGGTTTTTTGGTTGACTCTTAATTCTTTCGGAAAGGCTTTGGCTGATGTAAGTGAAGTGCCGAAGAGGGTGGTTTGGTTGAAAATGCCATACAGCAGGATCAGACTTGATTCTAACTCAGTGCTCAAAAAGCTTGCTGTCAGCTGAGAAATAGAATAAAATATTAAAGACG
Organism: Pachyseris speciosa; assembly: GCA_016490735.1. NCBI lineage: Eukaryota > Metazoa > Cnidaria > Anthozoa > Scleractinia > Pachyseridae > Pachyseris > Pachyseris speciosa. The sequence continues at coordinate 1,434,562 of JAEMWC010000057.1, read as the reverse complement.
GCTGTTTTAACTTGAAGATAGGCTTTGGCCAATACCAATGTTCGTTAGCAACACCGAAAATTCGAGTTAACAATGTTCAAGGGCAAAATTAAGAGTTAAAAGAGTAAGCTGTTTCCCGTCGGTTTCCGCTTCGAAACAGAGCTTTGACTGGTGTTTCGTGCGCTTTGGTCATTTGAAATGATTTTGAAGGGTTCATTTTAGTTGTCAAATGGAACCAGTGGAATAAAACTCGTATCACAAACCAATGTAAATGACAACAGTGAAAAAATTGGAACAAAATTCTTCACTATTTTTGTTGGTTTCAAAACGTGAATATTTGTAGCTATTTTTTATCCGTGAAGCGACAACAATGGCCCAAGTTCGGTTTGCTTGCGATTTCTGCTAAATTTACAGCCATTTTTCATCTTTAGCGGCTGCCTGATGAGCATAATTAAGCGTGACGGTAGCTAAGAGTCCACTTCCTCAAAGAATCGAGCAGGGTGATGTACTTTGTTGTTGAATTTGGCTTGTTACTCGACGAACTGGGAATTTGGCCGGTCGAACACTTAGTACCTTTGGGACTCGACTATTGATGAATTTCTCGACCTACCGCCACATATTTTGGAATTTCTGTGTACTGAAGATGACCAGGAGCAGGAAATTTTGGCGGTAGGTCGGAGTGGCTGTAGACTTAGTTTATATGTGAAAGAATTGGGGGAAGGAACGGGCGCTGTCAAAAATTCTCGTCAGTTCCCAGCATGCAATGCGCTCAAGATGTTGAAAATGTCGGGAAGGCCCGAATGCACTGGAACAAAAGGCTATATCTACGCTCGGGAGAAGAATATGAACAAAAAAAGTCATTTCTAAGCTAGAAAAAGGACTGAATTTCGTTATGATGGTTGAATTTTGGTTTTTCGACGATGATTTCCTTAAAAAACATGAAGGCAAAAAGGGGCATTTTTGTTGTTTCTCTTTGACGTTAAAAATGGCCTAAGAGAATAATAATTATTCTCTTAGAATCTGCTCATTAACATTCATGAAAATAATGCCCAAGGGTATTCTAACAATTATTGTTATTTAAGAAATAATAATATTGCTAATTTAATTCTAATTTAAATCTGAAGACAGTGAGGAGTATTTGTCAGATAACATTGTAATAAAAACCATTCTTCCTTTTTTCAGTTACTTCAATTATAGAACTACTAGATTTTTAGCAGAAGAAGGATTTTACAAATTTCATAATTGGTTTGATGACCGAGCATGGTATCCACTGGGAAGAATTATTGGTGGCACAATCTATCCAGGTAAAGGGCAAAATTGCAGATTCTGTTATTTATTAATAATAAACATCCCAATAGATTATTTTATAGTGGTGCATCATTTAGCTGAATTCTTGGTTTATACTTGGTTCAAAATGACCTTTCTGTTTGACTTGCAATACCCTTATTCTGTAATGTTATTCTCTTTTTGTACCATTCATCATCTATTCAACACCGTGGGTAATGTGTTTTTATTATCTGTTCAATTTGAGAAAAATTTGAAAATGTGGTGCACCATTTCATATACTACATGTTGATATTGTATAGAAAAAGTCATTTATCAACCATTCAATTGGAGCAGTTTCCACTGACACTTTGTAAATTTTACCAATTGAAAGTCATTAATTTAACAAGTATGGAATGAGTCACTTGACACTGCACATGGACAAACTTACAAAATGTGGTGTGTTTTGTATTTTCTTTTAATTGCTAATTGTGAATCTTTTGTTGTTTTTGTTGATTTGATGGTTCATTGGCAGAAGTACAATGTATAGTGATAATATTACAGGTAGATAACAATTAAGCTGAAAGTTTTGCGAATCATTGTACCCTTCTTTTTGTTTAGTGAAGTGTGGAGATTGTACTTGTGGTAACCAAACTTTGTTTCTCTAGGTCTCATGGTAACATCAGCGGCCCTGTATCATGTTATGAATTTCTTCCACATAACCATTGATATCAGGAATGTGTGTGTTTTCCTGGCTCCTCTGTTCTCGTCATTCACAACACTTGTGACTTATCACCTTACCAAAGAACTCAAGGTTGGTGACATTAAAGTATAATGACCTCAAGATTCTGTGCAGCGTAAAAAATAGATGTCCTGTTGTAGAAAATACCTGCAGCCTGTATATATCCTCTGCAAAGAAGGCCATATTACAAATTTGTAGAAGGAGAGGAATCCAAAAGGCAATGCTTAAAAAAATTCAAACTTATGTTGGAATTTTTGAGAAGGGGTGGGGTGGGGTGGGGTATGGTGCAAATGAATAATCCTTTGGGGGTGTGGTGTGAGTACATTTTGGAATTTTTTTATATTCTAAAGCACAAATTACTGGACAACTTCATGCGTGAATCCTGCAAACAGTGATATAATTTCCAACTGCAGTGTGCTTGTAACATACCCAGGCACAGTGGCATTAGATGAAAACTGGAAAGCATTTAAAAACCAAGCTTAACTTTGAATTCACACACACAAGACATTAACTTCTCCCTCACTACACAGTTAATCAAACAGGTTCATAAAGGAAATGATCACCAAAACTAAAATAAATTCTCCCCGCTTGTACGATATGAATTATAGGGAACAGTATAGAGAATATGCTCATTGATCTCTTTCTCTTTTGTTCTTAGGACGCTAGTGCTGGATTGGTGGCAGCTGCTATGATCTCCATTGTTCCTGGTATGTCGTTACAGTTCTTGATCACTTTTTTTTGTCATTGCATTAAGGTAGTGTTACACTGTACTGGGTAATGTTCAAGTTACCATCAAAACTTGTTGTGACGCAAATTGTTGCAATGATTGCAGAAACTGTGGTAGCATTTGAATCTTTCACTGAACATGGCATTGGCACAGTTATATTGTAGTTCAATTTTTCCCTTCGTTAACCCATTGACTCCCGAGCATTTTGCCGAAAAATGCCTTTTGAAGCCCGTCAAGCCGTTTTCTGGCCAGATTCTAGCCCAAAACTCTGTTTGCTGGCGGAGTTCATTGCGCCCTTCTGTTCCTGATGCTTGATATTAGCTTTCAAAGTTCGGGCATGCGCAGAAAGCAAAATTTCGAGATAGTTTTTGGGTTGAAAAGTTTCACCACCCCCTCTCCTTCTACCTTTCGCTTTTCTTGCCTGGCTTTCTTTTTCTCTTGCTGGGCATTTCCTGGGCTTCCTTTTGGTGGCAAAAGATTTGTGGAAAACTTTTAGGATTATAGGATTAGGTGGAAGGAAGTGCATGTGGGTAGTGGAACAAGATTTTCATTCAAATTTTCAGCTCAACGTCACTTGGTTTTTTTCGCAATTTCTCCGGCCTGCATGACGGAATTATGCTCATTTGGGTATGGTTTGAAAGATCTCTTCCCCCTACACATGCTACAAGTAAAAGTTGTCCATGAGCATTAAAACTGATGACGTCACAAGTGGTACAACTAAAGGGATGTGGTTCTGCACAACCGGTTTTGTTCGGCACAGGTGCCAATGGGTTACATTATACTGTAGTTCAATTTTTTTCCCTTGTTTCAATTTTTATTTTCTTTTGTTCTTGTGTATGGTATTGTGCGATAAGGAGTACAAAACAAAGGAAAATAAAATTACATGATAATTAATTTATTATTAATTTATTGTTAATTGATTGATTTATTGATTGATTGGTTGGACTATTGTAAAGCTTGTACTATTCTGTAAGAGCATTGAGATTTTAATGTAATGCACTAGAAATAGATTATTATTATTATTATTATTATTATTGTTATTATTATTATTATTATTATGCAGCAGTTACAACTTTTGTATGCTATATACAGTTAAAATAGTAGAACAGTATGACGGGGCGCTTGAGCGTAGCCCGTTAACTATAGTGAAAACTTAGTACAAAGTTGTAAATTTAAAATTTAAAATATATATAAAAATTAGCACTATAAATATTGCTCCGAAAGAAAAAAATAATGGATAAACACTTTAGGACATCTAGAATCTAAAATGGTAATTATAAAATCCTTAAAATTCTCTTAAATATATCACTTATTCGGCAGTAAAAAAAATTCATTGACTGTTACTTCATAACTTTCTTCAAAACGTTTTTCATGTTGCAACTTTAAACGTCCGAGAGATGTTCAGTGTTCCTGAGATTACAGCCTTCTGCATGTTATAAAGAACTCCCTTACTCTTACTTCCGACCAACTCCTTCAGCTCAACTTCTAAGTCTCGACACCATCCCCCTAATATGTCCATTATGATATTATATTGTTTCACTTCATATCCTTGGTACTTCTGCTTTAATTCCCAGCGAAGTGGTCGGTATTTTGTGGTTTTCTCCTCCTTCTTTTTCTCCCGATTTGTGACCCATGGGCAGCTCATCTCAAGCGTGATGACTCACTTTGACACATGGTTGATAATACGCGCATCCACTCTGTTGGCTCTAACTTCTTGGTGCTCCGCAAATTGAGGGACATCCCAGAATGCTTGCGCATTGTTTGACTCGTACACTGGCTTCGGTTTCAGTGGCAAGTACCAAGCTGGTACTGAGTCTACAAGACCTAAGTATTGCAAAATCTCAAAGAAAAGTATCTTCAGGGCTGCATTATGTCGGGTAACGTAACTGTTCTGTGCAAGGGCGACACAACCAGCCAGGACATGGGCGACGCTTTCAGGGGCCTTATTACATAGCCTGCACATCACGTCGCCCGTGGAGTCCATGTGCATTTTCTGACAGGCATACAACCTCGTAGGTAATAACTGTTCGTAGAGCTCAAACATCCCCACCACTGTGTGTGTTGGGCATTGTTTCCAACCGCTTAGCCACCCAAAACATCTGTCGAAATTAAGGCTCTTGTCTTTACTTCTCGCAGAGGTTAGTTTCCCCTGTTTCCCACTGTATTATTGTATTATTGTATTATTATTATTTTTATTATTATTATTATTAAAATTAAAGCAAGAATAAAAATGAACATATACACACACGTCATTGGTTCTACAGTCGACCCTCAGGGTATGGCTTAGTGACTGCTTATACAGGTTGCACAGAATACACATCAAACACAAAAATGCCATTTTGTAACAGTTTATGCTCAAAGGCCCTAAAAAGACACTTATTCGGTTAAGATCTCCTGCACTGAATAGAATGGTAAACAGCAACGCCAAGTTCCTACGGTCAGTATTGGTATTACTAGTATATTTAGTGAAAGTGACCGATAGTAAAGGGTGACAATGACCGCTTAATAGAGGTCAAAATTAAAGTAATTAGGGGAAGTAATTTTTGGGACTTTGATAACTGACCGCTTAATACAGGTTCGATTGTATCTGAATATGTATCACATTCCCTTTTGGATGACTGTTCACGTACAACAGTCCACTCCAATCCTTGGAGCGGTGCTCATCAACAGAAGGTCAACTGTTGTCAGTTGATGCCATAGAAACCATATTAACTATGAAATTTTTTATTGGATGAGTGTGACAAATTTCACCCACTCTTCTTAGGTTACATCTCCCGTTCTGTTGCTGGTTCATATGACAATGAAGGTATCGCCATCTTCTGCATGCTGCTGACGTACGCCCTGTGGGTGAAATCTGTCAAGACTGGCTCACTGTTCTGGTCAACCATGTGTGCTCTCGCTTACTTCTACATGGTGAGTGTGACTGACATCTTTTTTCTCCTTACCAATCAATGTTCTCTAGAGCAGTCAAGTAAACAGAGTGAAGAAAATCATCAACAGTAATATTAGAATCACTTTCATGGCTTATCTCCAAGAGGCTCTCTTTCTAATTTCTGTCTAAAACCTGGTAAGTTGGAGGGCAGGGCAGGGCAGGTGGGGTGCTTGCATTAGTTTCCTCTCAGTTGTTAGGGGGTACTGTATTTTATTATATATAAAGCGAGAATTTTAGGCAATAAACCTTGCAAATAGAATTCTATATGTGCTATATTTTCACTTGTGAAGAAAGTGATACGTCCAATCAGCTTCACGTACAGAATTCTTCACATGTGAAAATATAACCAATCACCGTCCAGAGTAGAATCGCTCAGCCAATCAGAGCAAAGCACTCAAATGGCTTCCGAGAAGCGCGGGCTTCAACTCAGCGCCCGTTCGAAGTTTGTGTTTCAAAAACATGGCTTCGGCTTCCCGTTTTATTCCACTGGATTTACCGTTAAATGATTTTATTGGGACGCAATCGAACAAAAACAAGGGGCGAACATTCAAGGAGGAACATTCAACATTTCTATAAACAGTGTAAGTCAACAGAGTGCGAATTTGTTGTTGCACAGCGCGAAGCGCCGCCATCACATGATTGAATCTGACAGCCGGATTAAGGACAAGCGAAAACATTTCACTCTTTGTATTTACAAATTCTCCCGTATTTTTCAGTTATTCTAAATAGGAAGTGATATTTAAGCTTGTGTAGCCTCTTTGTCTACTTGTTGCTGTCCTGGAAACCGGACATGTTTATTTATTACGCTCTGTTATGTAGATCAGTCTTGAATTTTTGCTGTTCTTCATGTAAGCTTATTGAATCGGGAAAAACAACTGATTTCAAGTATAGGTTTAATTCTCGTTATATATATAATAAACAAATTACAGCATAGAAAGTGCTTTGTACGGATTTTTATTCACTCGTTGCAAAACTTTGGAAAACTCACTCGTTCGCTGCGCTCACTCGTTCGTTTTCCCAAGTTTTGCAACTCGTGAATAAAAGTCTGTACGTCGCACTTTCTATGCCATAATCTATATGTATAGATCTACATGAACTGACATGTTTACCTTTAAATTCATGTAACAAAACAAAAAACCATTTTTCTTAGCTAGGTTTGTTTCACCAAATAAAAATAATAAATAAATAACTTTGTTTAATGAGGGTGACACTTAATAGTCGATGATTGACAAACCTGTGGCCCTCAAAATTCCAGATCAAATTGGAATTTGGCAATGTTGGTTTTTGAGGAGAGGGGAAAACCGGAGTACTTGGAGAAAAATCGGTCGGAGCAGAGAAGAAAACCAACAACAAACTCAACCCACATATGGCATCGAGTCCGGAAATCAAACCCAGGTCACATTGGCGGGAGGCGAGTGGCTTAACCACTACGCCATCCCTTCTCCCCAGTCCAGTCCAGTCCAGTGAACACATGGCTATGTGTAAATCTTCTGATCAAATGAGGATGTTGCCGGTATTATCCTGTATTTTGTTTTTGTTACGTAAACGTTATATATATTTTTGTTTTCTTGCAGGTTTCCTCTTGGGGTGGGTATGTGTTTCTGATCAATTTGATTCCTCTTCATGTTTTGGCTTTGATGGCAACTGGAAGGTTCTCGCACAGGATCTATGTTGCATATTGCTCTGTAAGTACAAATTTTGGTATTGTTTTAACCAGGTGGTTCTTTAGGACTTTTACCTTTGCACTATTGGTAAGCACACTTTACAATCAAAGTTTCCTTGTCTGAAATCAATTTTATTTCCTTGATTTCAGGTTTACTGTTTAGGAACAATTTTGTCGATGCAGATCTCTTTTGTTGGATTCCAGCCTGTCCAGTCCAGTGAGCACATGGCTGTAAGTTCAGTTCACAGTTCTAACATAAATAGCAAGTTTTAAAGGGAACCTCCACTCTTACAACAAATTCATGCTAAATTGTTGGAAATAATTACTAGCTTCCAAATTTTGTTTTGAAACGTGGATATAACATTTTAAGTGTACAAAAAAATCGATATCATTATTGCCTATTTTTGCTTTCAAATTTTCCATGGGCCGCCATGTTGGATTTGATGACGTGTAATGGTTGCAGCTATTGTCAGGAAGCAAATGAAGCAGAAAATCCGTTGTGTTAAACAGTAGGGCAACCATTACACCCCATCAACTCCAAAATTGCCACGCCCGGGAAATTTAAAAGCAAAAATGGGCGATAATGATATCAGTTTTTTGGTACATTTAAGTGTTATATCCACGTTTTAAAACAAAATTTGAAATTTAGTAATTATTGCCTACAATTTAGCGACAATTTGTTGTAAGAGTTTAAAGTTTTGATGCCTTGAAAGTAGCATGAACTCATATTGGTAGATTCTCAAGAAATGATGCCTAAAACAATAAAACTGAAAACACTTTTTTAAAGTTTAAATGATTCTCGGAATGGTGGCCAACTCACCATGATGATACCATACAGCTTTAAATTCTTTTTTTTTTTTCTTCACCTACAATGATGCAGTGCCACAGTTTTGTAGAAACTAATACCCTTATCCTCTATGTAAGGTAGCATATAACAATTATTGAGAGGATATTGAAATGATGAACAACAGAAATGCAGGGGTTTCATTGGAAGCCGTCAACCGGCGAAAATCGCGCTTACTTTGTCAAAATTTACCTCTTACTGCCACCTACTTTGTTCCATTTTCATTCAAATTGTTAAAAAAAAATTCATCACATTGCCATCTACTTTTGTTAGCTCAGACGGCTATTTCAAAACTTATTGAAACCCCTGGAAATGTCATTGTGGCCTAGGGGCTGGGGATTTTTACTGAATACAGTATTTTGAGTTAGATCCCTTTGCTAGAAGTGCAACATAAAATTATTTATTATATCTCTCACTTAGTACGCGCGCTGTGATTGGTCAATTTTGCGGGCCGTATTCTACAGTACGGCCCGCTTGACTTCAACTAGTTTTTTTCCTGCCCGCCGGATTAACCTCAGAGATATAATAAATATCTTACTAACCTCGTTTTCTCGGTCCGTATTGTAAGTTACGGATCCTCGTTTTTTCCCATTAATTCATGACCCGCGCGCTTCGCGCTTGGGCCATAAATCAACGGGAAAAAAACTCGGTCCGTAACTTACAGTACAGACCTAGAACTCGGTTAGTAAGAGGTATTGACTACCAGTATACCATGACAGCAGGAATCCCCAGCTACTCTTTGCTTTGCATACCCACCTACTTCAAAACTTACTCACATCTCTGAAACACTGATCTATAATTATTTGACCAAATTAATCTTCTTTCTCTACAGGCATTCGGCGTGTTTGGTCTATGCCAGATCCATGCTTTTGTTGACTATGTCCGTGCGCACATGCCCAGAGAACACTTCCAACTCCTTTTCAAGACCGTGGTGTTGTTCGCTGGAGTTGCTGTCAGCATTGTGGGTGGCATACTCACCTTCACTGGTAAAATTTCTCCATGGACAGGACGTTTCTATTCTCTTCTGGATCCATCTTATGCTAAGAACAACATTCCCATCATTGCTTCTGTCTCTGAACATCAGCCGACAACATGGTCCTCATTTTACTTTGATTTGCAGCTGATGGTGTTCATGTTTCCTGTCGGGTTGTACTACTGTTTTATAAGCTGACTGATGCCAATATTTTTATCATCATGTACGGGGTCACCAGCATCTATTTTGCTGTAAGTGGAGATAGGTTACTGTAAATGCAATACGATGGAATAGATAGTGAGCAGTGTTTGACAACAAAATGTCGGCCGCTTCACGTTTTCGAAGTGTCTGCAAGGAGGATTTAGATTATTAATGTCCTTGTTAAGTTTTGAGCGACCAGTAGATTTATACTGAAACAATGAGATTATTTGCTAAAATTTCAAAACGGGTTTTCACACAAAATTGGGAAAGAATAAAACATGAAATATGGACCTTTCAATTCAGATATGAACGTTTTAATTCCACAATATTGTGTGAAGACCACCCACAAATGCTCTCAGTGGTATCGCTTTATGCAAACCTACATGTATTTGCCACTAATCTTAAATGGTGAAGAAATCCAGGGATAATGACAATTTTTTCTGAACTTTGATAGTGCGAGCATTTTTATAGTGACAAGTTGATGTGTTTGCGGCGTCACAAATTAAAATTTTTGCGTTATTAAAATTTTGTTCTCCTTATTGAACTTACTAAAACGGCGTCAATGTTTGTATATGAGCACCTTAGACTGCCTCTATCTTGCTGTAAATGGTTGCCCATACGTGTTAATGCATGTTTATGAATATGTAAATATGCTTAATGAATTTGTAAACAACGAAAATGAATGACGGTCCGTTGAAATGAATGTATTTTCACGTTAATGAACGTGATACCTGCGTTATTGAAAGTATATTTTCTGTAAATGACCAGCAAATGTTGTAGTTTTAATATAGGACATTGCTTTTGCAGTGGTGGGCAGAATTATGGGTACCATCAGTTGACTGTTAATACCTCAAAAAAATGTTTTAAGTTTTCATTAATTCATTTCAGGGTGTGATGGTTCGACTAATGTTAGTGTTGGCTCCTGTGGCTTGCATTTTATCTGGAATAAGTGTGTCTACTGTACTCACGACGTACATGAAGGTAAAGTGTCTAATTAACTTCATTTAATCTTTTGCCAATTTGCTCAAGAAATTATTGTTAGAACTACATTTTCAGGATTTCTGTGTGCAAACACTGTTAACCCTATGGGTTTTTGCTCGCTAACCTCCACATTTTTTTGTGTAAAAATTATTAATAAAATGTATTGCTGTGTGGAAATTAAGAAACCTTTTCCCCTCTCTTTTCTTAGAATTTGGATGTGTCTCGCCGTGACCGCAAGACAGCAAAGAAGGCAGACCCGACTTATCCAATCAAGAATGAAGTTGCCACCGCTATGGTAGGCCTGATGTCAGTATTGCTTATTACCTACACGTTTCACTGTACTTGGGTCACCTCCGAAGCTTACTCTTCGCCGTCAATCGTGCTCTCCGCCAAGCAACACGATGGTTCTCGGGTCATCTTCGACGATTTCCGTGAAGCTTACTACTGGCTACGACAAAACACTCCTGAGGTAAGAAAATCGGGCAGTATGAAATAATGTATGGTACCTTTTCCATTTACAGATGTTAGAAGTACAAACAATAACCACTCTGAAAAGCATCGTGCAAACTTAAAATATATAATTTGAACAAGAAAACGAGACAGAAAACTAACGTGATACATTTTGGTGCTTATTATCAAACGGTGCTTCGTTGGCTTTTGTGAGACCATTATCATCATGTGCGCTGCCCACTGCTAACATAGTTATCGTGACAAGACACATGATTATATAGCCAATCGATAAGGAAATTATGTTTGCCTTTTGTGAAGTTGTTTTTCTTCGAAGTCTATTGGAGGCAACCACTGAAATTAAAAAAACTAGATCCTTGGATAAAACGAAATGTGGAAATTCTGGTACGATTAACTTCCCGAAAATCCCTAGTTGGCAAACTTAGATAAATCAAAATTCGCCACTCTTAACAAATAGCAATAAGCGTGAATTTCATTTAACGCACTTACATATTCTTGTGGAAATTTTCAGGACTCGAAAGTGATGTCATGGTGGGATTACGGTTATCAGATCACAGCTATGGCCAATCGAACGATATTAGTGGACAATAACACTTGGAACAACACGCACATCTCCAGGGTGGGGCAGGTAAGCTAGCCGGCGTGCTGACCACTCTCCGGGGAAGGGCCTGTCGGCGCGTCATCGCTATTTTTCTTGACAGAAATTTTAGGGAGACTGGTGCGGGTGTGGGATCGTTTGGATTGACTCAATCTCAGTTTCAATATAAATTGGCGGTGGTTTGTTGTAAAGGAAAAAGAAGAATTAACAAGTGGTAGTCTGTTTTGGTGGAAAAGTTGTTTTAGACGAAGCAGAATAAACAAGAGCTGAACGACAGACCTTCGAAACGCCGAAAAATTCAATAGTGGTCATCATCTGTCTGCCCAAACGCTCGCTTAATTCCTCACTCGCACTAGTCTCCTCGCAGTTTAATAAGAATAGGTTGAAGGAAATGGTGTGGTCTTTTGAGCGAGAAGTGTCTTCAACAGGGCACAGACTTTGACCACTACTATTTGAAAAAAAAAATGAAATATGCTCTGTCTTATTGTGCGATGGATCTATTACATAATTGCCAAGTTGACTCGAAAAGAAGGAACGATTTAAGGGTCCGGTCTGAAATAAGGATATATAGCATATATGCTTTATTATCCTCTCCCCGTCGGGGGTAATTTTTGCAACACTGGCCGGGGAACTTTTGCCAGACTCCTTTTAGCACAGTTTACAATTAACGAAGTAACTAGTTGAGTTATGAGTGCCCCGTAATATAAATGTGAATATCAGTCGAGAAAAGCTGTTGGCTTGTTAATAGATTTTGAATTGAAATAACGAGTTCTCTCTTGTGAGGTTAAACAAATTGTCATGCTAAGAACGGAAGTAATGCAAACACTTTTTCTTAAGTCCATATCTAGTACCTACAATTCTATATAACATGGTTTGTAGGTCTCGCTTGTGGACGATACAAAAGCCTTCAAGTCCAAGTCATCGAGTCCTTGTGCAATTTAGTTCATTTGGTCGCTTGATTGAAGGCAACAGTTTTGTCTTCTCGTTCGATTTTTTTCTCTGAAAGCAGTCTAGGGGAGCACCATATCGGAATCTTGTGGTGACGGTGATATTTCTTTTCATGTTGATTGTTGCAGGCCATGTCGTCGAGTGAGGACAGAGCGTATGAAATCATGCGAGAGCTGGACGTCAGTTACGTGTTGGTGATATTTGGTGGTTTGACGGGGTACGCCTCAGATGGTGAGTACATGATCGGCTGTGAAACACCACCCTACCGGCCTGTGTAAAATCCCTCTGTACTATCAAACTTAGCAGCCAATAACATCACAGCTTGACTGACAGACTATCAAGAACATCACGATTGTGTTGTCCAATCAGGTTGATAACCGGTAACTTAAGCTCGAAATGTCAGTGAATGTTACTTCAAACAGTCCTTCTCAAGACTACACTCACCCGGTTGATCGTGCTTCACCAAACTGTTGCTGAGGGATTATTGTTTCGCTGCGCAGAAGTTCTTTCCCCACACAAGTTTGGCTCAACCGTTCTTTTTTTATCGAGTTGAACAGGGAATATTTGGGTTTCACGGCGTCCGATCTTTCAGTGGCAAACTTGTCGGCTCCACGTGTGGGTTGAACAGCCTTCAGTTTTGCCCACCCTCTTCAAATTCGTTTTTGGTTTGTTTCTTGTCACGGATTTTAGTTTATACGACTTTTTTTCTTTACAAACGTTTAGGCTGTCATGTATTTGTATGACCAAAGGTCACAAGGCATCACTCATGGGAAAGTGAAATTGGCGTTGAATCGTTGCGTTTGACCGTTATTTGCGCATCAATTCCCAAGGCTCTGGCAAACAAGGACACATTGTCGCGGACACATTGTTGCTCATGATGATTCTTGGGTGAACAAACGAGCGGGACACGAAACAAATGTTGTGTTTCCATGCTGCGCAAACTGGGAAACATTTGTTGAGGACACAAAAATGTTTCTGACAAAACTTAGAAACATTTTTTGTGTCTCGGACACAAATTTTGTGTCCCCAACGAATGTTGCGCGCGCGGGCAAACAGGGAAACATTTGTGTCCGCACCAATGTGTCCCCAACACTGTGTCCTCGTTTGCCAGGCCCTTTACCTGTATTCTGTTCTTGTTGTAGACATCAACAAATTCTTATGGATGGTGCGTATTGGCGGTAGCACGGAGAAGGGCCAGCACATCAAGGAGCATGACTACTACACCTCCACCGGCGAGTTCCGTATCGACAAGGGGGGCTCTCAGGTCCTGTTAAACTGCCTGATGTACAAAATGTGCTACTACCGCTTTGGCTCCGTTTACACTGAGCAGGGTGAGTTTAGGTCTTGTGTGTCACTACTTACCCCTCCCTCCCTGGTGAAGATTTTGTTCCCTTTGCCCCAGTTATTGTACGACTTCAAGTGAAGCTCACGTAATATTCTGATTGTTGTGACTTTTTTTTTTCGTTCTTGTAGGAAAGCCAACTGGTTATGATCGTGTGCGCAACGCTGAAATCGGAAACAAGGTATTTGATTTCTTTTTTAGTTTCAGCTTCGCAACTTTTTGTCTCAAATGACAACAAGGGACAAAAACAGCAACCATAAATATTGTTTAGAATCAAACTAATCACAGCCCCTGAAAAAAATATATACCGATGTCAAGCGCGGGAAAACGTGACTGGTGGCTGGAAGCGCTGAAGAACATATAAACTTAGGCGAAGCGCGGGAAAACTTGTGACTTGTTGCAACTAATAGAGCGTTTCCATTCACGTGACTACCGGCCATATTGGTTTACTGAAACAAAAGAAAATATTTGCATAAAAATAGAGTTCAATTCCCAATGGTTTAGTTTGGAACATCGACATGGCCGCCGTTTCTTTGTTTGGTCGTCGTGACGTCACGTGAAATCGCTCTATTGTAATGTCAACGAGCGCGGGAGACTCGTCTATTGTAATGTCAACGAGCGCGGGAGACTCGTCGCGTTGGCTCTGGCCTTGTACAAGGTGACGTGATTGACAGGGAAAAAAACACCCACTGTGATTGGTTGAAGGCTGAAGCGCGATGGACCAATTAAGTCGCGGAAACGACAAGCAAAAGAACCACATAATCGCAATAAAATGTGCTGGAACATCTGATAATTGCACGATTTTTTTTGTCTTACAGGAATTCGAGCTTGACGTGCTAGAGGAAGCTTACACCACCGAGCACTGGCTTGTCAGAATCTACAAAGTAAAAGATCTGGAAAACAGAGGCTCATAAAGTTCACAAGCCGATTTTTTTAAATACTAGAAATGTATGAGGTGCTAATGCATCTGGCTTATTACAAGCGCGCTAGTTGTTAGACAGTTTTCAGAACCGAGTGAATAAAACGTTAATTTAATAATCTTGTATTAGTTCGTTTTTATCGTTTCTCTTTTCCGTCTTTGTTAGATGCAGAAGGTAGATAATTCCATGGCGGTTTTTTAAGTATTCATCTTCACTCAGTTATCCATCTTGCTTCCATACTCTCATGAGGAAGTTCCGACTGTCATGTCAGTGGGTGAAGATCTAAAGTGTGGCCATTCAAATGAAAGCTACTGAGCAGTACTCGTGGTTCTAGGTTTTGAGTTTGTAGATGAAATCCCAAAGAGTGACCATTCAAATGAAAGCTACTGAGCAGTACTTTCCTGTGGTGCTGTTTATTATGCTGTGCAAGATGGTTCTACCTTTTAGGTTTGTGGATGAAATCTTAAAGTGTGACCATTCAAATGAAAACTTCTGAGCGCGACTTTCCTGTGGTGCACTTTATCGTGCTGTACAAGTTGTTTCTAACTTGTGAGTCGTCGATTTAAATTCGAGAGTGCTTAACCTAAAGGCCATTAAGGATTGATCTCTATGATAATTTTTGCCATAATAGAAGTCTTAAATAATAGAGGGTAACTTAATTCCTCTCGACGGCTGTCAGTTCTTCCAGACACGAATAACAGTTCCTATACTCATGCGTTAGCCTTGGGCCGCCATGGTTTCGTCGACACGGTCCCCATTTCCTGTCGGACTTGTTATCAGAATTTATTTTCACAAAAGCAAAGTAACGGTCTTGTCTGTCCTTGACTCTCTTAACGAACCCATGACCTCTGCTAAACCGGTGCAGTGCTAGACCAACAGAGTTAACAAGCCAACTGGGAGCTGGTCATTTTGGTTGGTTGGTAGTATTAACCAATGGGTGATGAATACATGAATGTGAATATATGTTGTTTCTCTTGAATGTGGTTTTTGGCAGGAGGGAGCTGGCGAATGAGCACTCCAGAGAAAGGATGAGATTTAAACTTTATCATACGAGTGCTCGGCATCCAGCGTTAAATGAATGCATCAGTCAGTGCCATAAGTGCCAAAGCGTACCATGAAATACCATCCACCTCCCTTGAGCTAGCCTCAAGCCTCCTGCCAATAAGACCGGTCAGTCGTTTCCAGGCTCTTAACGGCGCCATTGCCAAATGCGCTGTATCATGGGAAGGCCAGTTGGCGTAACACGACACCAGAACACCATCAACAAGTAGGGTGCCTTGTGCGGTTAAGGGAGCATACGCACCTATCTCGGTTACCATGGTGATTCTTGTCACTGCTTTGAATTTAGAGCCACTCCCATTCGAGATTGATAACAAATCTTCGAGCTTAATATCCGAGGCAAATACCGCGGAAATTGAGGACGAAGAATCTTTCTTTCTAAAAATCAAATGTTGTGGTGACAATGTTACGGCATTTTCTCCATTGACCTCAAGTCTGTAAAAGTTTGCTCGCGTTCCTGTTTCCTTGTGTAGAAATGCGATCACTTCGCTGTAAGTGATTTCTCCATTCGTTCCCAGTGTCCGCACTCTGTCACCAAGACGTAGCTGCCTCATGCTGATGCTTGCGCCAGACTCCAGCGTCACGAGGGAAACGGCGGGAAAACACAGACGACGCGACCTATCACAGCTTGAACAACGCAGTTCTAGAAAAGAATATTGGAGAAATAGCAGAAATAATGGTTACATGGCTTGAGAAACCCAAGTTCACGTACTCAGAGTTAAGGTGGGACTTAACGTGAATTCGAGTGTTTTAAAGAGGCCGGGATTGAAATGCACAAAAAAAAAATGGTTTGAAACAACACCAGACAGTTGACACCCCCCAGAGGGGCACTCTAGGTTGCTGGGGAACTGTTTGGTGTCCGTCTACAAATTTCCACCTTGAAATTCTAATTTAAAACCTTCATGAAATCTTCAATATTTCCTATTTCCCTAAACATTCATGAAATATTCCACAACATGGTTTCCTGAGATAAGTATAGGAATTTTTAATTGCTTGAAACGCGAACGAGATATTAACATTGAATTCACGTTAAGCGACTAAAACGCGATGTTCAGGTGAAATCCCGCCTTAAGTCTCACTATCGACCAGCCGTTAATTTTGAAACAAAACGGCCGGCCTCCAGTGTTCTTCACCCCTAAAGTGTTCTCCTTGCTATTCAAGTTAAACAACGCCATGTTCAACAAAAACTGCGGGCTCAGACTAGACTGATGCTGGTATTGGTGAGAAACAAGGGAAGGGATTTTAACGATACTGGCGGTATGCCTTATTCATACTTACCTCTCTTCAGCAGTAACTGTACATTCGTTATGCTTACCATAATCGTTGAATCTATACACAAAGTTTGCGCCAGATTTTCCAACGCCATTTTGGCAGTCAACCGATACTCCGTCCCGTCCATAAGTTTCCTCGGCCTTAGTGCCACTCCAACACTCGGTATAAAACTGGATCCCAAAGACCTTGAATCCCCTTCCTCTTGCCTTCTCCGCGCACTCCCTAATGGTTTTGTTGGTATCTTCACGACCGATAGTGTCTCGGAAGTCGGATAAAAGTTCGGGAAGTGGTCGTGGCTTTACGTACGAATCTCGATAACAACCGATAGGCTTGATTGTCCAGGAACTTGCTGAAAGGGCAGATAATTGTAAATGCTGACATGGTTAGTATGGTACAACAGACCTGGAGCCAAACACGTAAATCATAAAGGTGCAGCTAGGTGAAAGCACTTTTAACTAAAGGTAATTAATCCTGACTCGTTTCGCTTTAATCGGACATCAGACGATTAAATCTGACAAAAATACGTCAATCTGGGTGATATTAATAAAATTTATTATTGTGGTTTGTCTCACGATGTAGACCGATGTAGTTACTTGCGACACTTTTTGGGATAATGATGATGATGATGATGATGATGGTGGTGGTGGTGGTGGTGGTGATGACGATGATGATGATAATGATGATGATGATGGTGGTGGTGGTGGTGGTGATGACGATGATGATGATATGATGATGATGATGATGATGATGATGATGATGGTGGTGGTGGTGGTGGTGGTGGTGGTGACGATGATGATGATAATGATGATGATGATGATGATGATGGTGGTGGTGGTGGTGACGATGATGATGATAATGATGATAATGATGATGATGATGATGATGATGATGATGATGATGGTGGTGGTGGTGGTGGTGGTGATGACGATGATGATGATAATGATGATGATGGTGGTGGTGGTGGTGGTGATGACGATGATGATGATAATGATGATGATGATGATGATGATGATGATGGTGGTGGTGTGGTGGTGGTGGTGACGATGATGATGATAATGATGATGATGATGATGATGATGGTGGTGGTGGTGGTGGTGGTGGTGATGACGATGATGATGATAATGATGATAATGATGATGATGATGATGATGATGATGATGGTGGTGGTGGTGGTGGTGGTGGTGATGACGATGATGATGATAATGATGATGATGATGATGGTGGCGGTGGTGGTGGTGGTGGTGGTGGTGGTGACGATGATGATGATAATGATGATGATGATGATGATGGTGGTGGTGGTGGTGGTGGTGGTGACGATGATGATGACAACAACAACAATAATAATAATTTTCGGCACATTTAAAGAAATCTCAATGCGCTTACAGCGTTAACCTAGATCTAAGAAAAACTATATACAATAACTATTCTAAAAAGAAAATTGGTCAAACAATGCTTAAAAATGGAAACAGACTCAGAGTATTTAAGATAAGACTGAATAGCGAATTAATGATGGATCTTTGTTTTCGTTATGGCTATAAAATACAGTTCCAAATTGAAAAAAAAAATAATTGAATTAATACGTGAGTTAATAAAGAACTAGCTGTAAAATCAAGCTCCCAAAATAAATATTTTAAAAGACTGTCCTGTCTGTCACAATTTTCAACACAAGATTGCTCAGTTGCTGGCTATCGCAAATCTACTACCACAAATGCTATCTACAGATTCGCGGATATAAGAGAGAAGGATTGAATGTTGTTCAGTTATACAGGGACCGAGGAGCAGGGGTAGCTGGAGGTCTCTAGCCGCCCCAATAATTTTTTCAGAAATATTGTATTTTATGAAAAAAAAAATTTTTTTCTTAAAAGAGGAATCTGTGGAACTTATTTCACCCATTCATTGCCGTGTTAAAAAAAAACTGACAAAATTGAGCCACAAATGAGATGATATTTTTTTGGTGATTATTAAAATTAGACGAATTTCCAGACTGTAAATTTCAAAATTTTCCGAGGGAGCATGCCCTCGGACCCCACTAGAGAAGCTCGCGCCTTCGTCGATCGTTGGCTCGCGCTTCGCACGAGCTAGCCGCCCCGATACAAAATATGCTCCGCGGTCCCTGTTATATACTGCATGACGTATGCAGTATTATAACCTTACTGTTTGCTGTCGTTGGAGACACTGTAGCAGGCGTGTGCCCAACGGTACTAGAGACAGTAGCAGTTGAGGAAGCAGTCGTTGAACTGTTGTTGGACGATGTACCTGAAGTAATAATAATAATAATGATAATAATAATAATAAATAATAATAATAATAATAATAATAATAATAAGACATTTGGACAAGGGTCCAAAGGCGCTATTTACAGAGTCAAAGTTAGAAATTTAAAATTTAAGTTAAAACTACAAAAGATAAGACAAAATAGTTAGGTTATAAAAGACCAAAGTCACGTCATGAATTAAAATAGGCGCGAATAAAAAGAACAGTTTTCAGCCGTCTTTTAAAAATGTCCAGTGATTCAACATCCCTAATATGCTGAGGAAGACTGTTCCAGAGAAACGGCGCAACAACAAAAAGCACGACGGCCATGACTATTTGTGTTAAAAACAGGGACGACAAGTAGATTTTTCTTTGAAGACCTAAGATCTCGTGGCGGATGGTAGCTTTTAAGGAGTAGTGTTCCCTGTAGGGGTGTTACCCGGGAGACTAGTTGGGGAAGACGTCGTTAAACTAGTGACAGTAGAAGTTGGAGAAGACGTCGATGAATTGGTGCTGGAGGATGTACCTGAGGTAGTGTTCCCTTGGAGGGCAGGGGTGGGTGTTTTCGCTGAGGGAGGCCCAGGTTCCGTGAGACGCTTGGTACTAGATGGGTGTGGCCAGGGTAACGGCGTTTCAATCAGACCAGGCTCGGTACCAGGCATTGGCGTGCTGATATTCAGTGTCTGTGGGGCCGGGGCAGGGTGAATTCCAAAGATAACGTGTGTTGACCAGGAATTCTGGCGCTGTTTTGGTGTTTCACCTCACGATGGCAAAAGAAAGAAATAAAGATAGAATGATGTGCTCAAATCTGTAGCTAAACAATTATTAAGTACGATAAGTCGTCAAGCGGGCTTGTGGAAAAGTAGAAATGTCAACCCACCTCTAACTCCTGTTAATATGCAGATCCCAAAAAGAAGAAGACCTACGCGGGCTCTCATTTTCATCTTTTCTGGTGACATAACGGGAGAAAACACGGAATTTATTGGACAAAATCAAATTGAGCAGAAGTTTCTTCCACGTTGTGCGACCAAACAATTATGTTCGACTTCCTTTCGTACTGGCCCATATTACAAAAGGTAATTAAATTTGTCGAGATACCAGCTCAGAAACTTTCATTTCAGTGATCAGACTTAGCATTTCATCCACGGAATCAAAAATTGTAACCACTTTGCAAAACATATTAGCGGCACCGCGGTACTGGAATGGTAGCACTGATCTGATCAAACGCGAGAAAGATATTTTGGTTGATACACCTTTAATTTTGCCACTTTTGTCAACGTATGTACTTGCACCTCCTTATTCCTTTAAGAGAGCGAATCTATAAGGGTTCGCATTGGAAGCGCCACGTTCTTACAAGTACGAGCGATTTTTCAATGCGAAGTCCTCAAACCTTACCTCCACTCCAGCGTGTATTGCTGGCTCTTTTGATCTCATTCGGAACTCTTTCATGTGGTTTTAACCCTTTTTTCACAGGGGATTCCAACAGTGAAATGAAAACAGCATGGGTCATTTGTGACAAATTTAACTAATTTCCTCATTCAGTTTCGATCGGCGTTTAATAACGGTAAAAGAAAATCTGTAACACTTACCTCACCGATCAACTTCAAACTATCACTTTTAACATCTTGATTTGGCATATTTTTTAGTTCTTGTCTATTGGCTCAGCATGTGGCCAATTATCCAATTTCACGCCTCTCAAGTCGCCACGAATTTTATGACCGGTTAATTATCGAAAACTAGTTCAACGGATTAATTCGTTAAAAGCACTCGAAACGCTATTTTTTTTCTTAAAACACAATGAAATGACAGCTAACTCTTTTAACCCGCTGCCCGATTCACGATTGCATATGACAGAGGACCAGGAGAACTTCTCAACCAACTTACTTCTCACTTAGGCGCTGGTCAGAGCGCCCGGCGAGTTGCGCCCAAAGACCTAACAAGAAGAGATAGCAATACCGAAAAAAAACAAGATATTTCTTTGTTCCAGAAGTTTCAAATCACGCACCCTAACCACAGAAAATTTTCACTTCTTACCACATTCTAAATTCAAATGTACTTCTGCTGAACATATACTCACCCACCGAAAATACTTCCACTATTCCCTTGGGGAAAACGCAAACAATTTCAATTATTCATTGGTGGTATTCCGGTGGTTAAAACAAACAGATTTTGGTGGTTAGTAAAATACAACGGAATGGTGGTCTTATTAGCCTTGAAACACTCTAAATGATCAATAAATGTCATTTCCTGATCTATTTTAGTCATACACGAACACAGAAAAAAATTTCCATTTTTTTTTCAAATTTTGGCCCAAAACTGGCCTAAACCGCAGGCACAACAAAAATTTTGAAAACCTCATATAAACTCTTGTTGGCCTTGTAGCCACCCTAAATCATCGCTAAATATTATTTCTTGATCCCTAAATATCCACTCTCTATACATCTTAGCCATACAGAAACACAGAACAAATTTAAAAAACAGATTTTGCTGGTTAAAAGTAAAACTTTCAGATTTTGGCGGGGTTTTGAGTTTTGAGATGTAAAAGAATGGTAGTCTGGATGGCTTGTAACACTCTAAATAATCATCAAATATCATTTCTTGATCTATTTTAGCCATACACCAACACACAAAAATTTCCAACATACTTATGGAACCATGCAAACACAGTTTGCCACTCAGCTTTCGACACACATCTCTATTGAAAGAAAAACTTTTTGCCCCGAGTCGGAATCGAATCGACGTTCCCCAGTTACTAGTCGGGCGTGATAACCACGACACTACCGGAGCAACCACGCTGGCAGCATGGCCACTTTAGGAAGTGAGTAGTATCGCACGTCGGCCATTCCTCGAAACATTTTTTTTTCCGAGACTTTTGTGTGTTTCCTGGCTTCTAAATTCCCTGAACGGGAATTAGAACTATATATGTGTAAATACCTTCGAAGCCATGAAAGCCGTAGAACAATATACTTATGGAATCATGCAAACACAGTTTGCCACTCAGCTTTCGACACACATCTCTATGGAAAGAAAAACTTTTTGCCCCGAGTCGGAATCGAACCGACGTTCCCCAGTGACTAGTCGGGCGTGATAACCACTACACTACCGGAGCAACCACGCTGGCAACGTGGCCACTTTAGAAAGTGAGTAGTATCGCACGTCGGCCATTCCTCGGAACATTTTTCATTTCCAACTTTTCTGAAATCTTGACCCGAAACCATAGGCTTAAGTACGATGATTAAAACAAAACAGATTTTGGTGGTTATTAAAATACAACAGAATGGTGGTCTTGTTGGCCTTGAAAACACTCTAAATAATCAATAAAAATCATTTTCTCATCTATTCTAGTCAAACACGAACACAGAAAAAAATTTCAATTTTTTTCGAATTTTGACCCAAAACTGACCAAAACTTCAAGCTTACCCCCCTGCAAAAATTGCCCAACCAAAAATTTGAAAACCTCATAAATACTCTTGTTGGCCTTGTAGCCACTCTAAATCATCGCTAAATATTATTTCTTGATCGCTAAAAATCATTTCTTGATCTTGATTTTGATGGTTAAAAGTGAAACTTTCAGATTTATGAGGTTTTCAAAATTTTGGTTGGGAAATTTTTGCTAAGGTGTATGCCTATGGTTTTTGCCAGTTTGGGGTCAAAATTGGGAAAAAATTGAAATTTTTTCTGTGTTTCTGTATGGCTAAAATACGTCAAGAAATGATATTTAATGATCATTTAGAGTGGTTACAAGACCAAAAACACCAACATTCTTTCACGTTTCAAAAACTCAAAACCCCAACAAAATCTGAAAGTTTTACTTTTTAGCAAAAATACTAATATTCGTGTTTTGTCGTGTTTCCCAACCAATTTGGCATTTTATGGGCAAACTGTACTGGGTTGTTTTATGCTCAAAGGTGGATATTTTCAGAAAACTGTATACTTTGCTTAACTATTTGGCTCCTGAACATTTTGCCAAAAAAACACCTTTTAAAGCTTGTCGAGTCGCTTTCTGGTCAGAATCCAGCCGAAAAGAACCAAAACTGCCTAAAACTCTGTTTCCTGGTAGAGCTCCTGGCGTCCTTCGGTTCCTGATGCTTAATTTGAGCTTTCAAAGTTCGGGCATGCGCAGAAAGCAAAATTTTCGGGTTACAAAGTTTCACCGCCCCCTCGCCTTCTACCTTTTGCTTCCTCTCCTCCCCTTTTCTTTTGCTTTTCTTGCCTCACTTTCTTTCTCTCTTGCTGGGCATTTTCTGGGCTTCCTTTCGGTGGGAAAAGATTTGGGGAAAACTTTTAGGATCGTAGGATTAGGTGAAAGGAAATGCAGGTGGGTAGTGGAACAAGATTTTCACTCAAATTTTTGGGTCAACGTCACTTGGTTTTTTTGTGTTTTCTCCGGGCCGGAGAAAACACAAAAAAACCAAGTGACGGAATCGTGCTCATTTAGGTATGGTTTGAAAGATCTCTTCTCCCTACACATGTTATATGGTAAAGTTGTCTGCGAGCGTTAAAACCGATGACATCACAAGTGGTATAAGGGACGTGGTTCTGCACGGCCGGTTTTGGCCGGTGTAGGAGTCAAAGGGTTAACCACCAAAATGTGTTTTTTATTTTTCTTCTGTGTTTGTGTATGGCTATGACGGGTCAAGAAATGATGTTCAGCGATCGAGAAATAATATTTAACAATGATTTAGAGTGGTTACAAGGCCAACAAGACCATTTATGAGCTTTGAAAATTTTGGTTGGGCAATTTTTGGTAAGGTATAAGCCTGTGGTTTTTGCCAGTTTTGGGTCAAAATTGGGAAAAATTGAAATTTTTTCTGTGTTTGTGTATGGCTAAAATACATCAAGAAATGATATTTAATGATCATTTAGAGTGGTTCACCTGGCAAGGCCAAAAACAACAACGTTCTTTCACTGTTCAAAAACTCAAAACCTCACCAAAATCTGAAAGTTTTACTTACTAAAAGCAAGGATCTCGAAAGGAGGTTCAAGTCGTCAAGGTTCCGTACATAAAATTAAATCTTGTCCTTTACAACGCAAATTAACGTTTCTTGAGATAAAGGCAAGGTGTGGCCTCCAAAGCGTGATCAGCCCTCGTCGAAATCAAGGTGCGTGGAGTTGTTGGAATCCACTTTGTATTTATATTTATCCTTCACTGATGAGTCACTTGTCTTGTACATGCATCCAAAAGTGCAAATGCAAGTAATGAGAAATGGTCACATGTTTATTTTACTTAGGTGAGGACGAATGCAATATACATGTTGATTTGAACAGACTTTGTACTTTACTGAAAAGGTGTAATTAGCCTGCGTCGAGATCAAGGGTGCCAGCCCAGTTGTTGCTCTTCTTACTGCCTTGTAAAATATGCGGAATACTCAACTGACAAGAAATACCAGAAGCAACATAGGACCATTCTGATAAGTGAGCCGCGTTAACGTGTTAATTGCTCAGTGTTCTCTGGCCGATTAAAATATTTTTCATCGTACATTACGTTATGAATTTTTAATATGGTATAAAAAGAGGTGAGTCACAAGACACACCCATTAGTTCTGGCGGTGTCCGCCGTGTGAACAGCCTGGAGGATGCAAGAATTGAAGAATGGCCGCTTGCATTTTTCACGAACTATTCTAGTAAAAGCACACGAGAATTTCATGCAAGCAAGACCAGTGTCTCATTTTGGTCATTTTCTTGAATCCTTAAATGTCATAAATAGAGAATTTCAGTTAAGTTAATTAATTTGAGGTAAAATAACGTTTTTCGATGACTTCGCATTTTCATTTCCTGATGACCGACATTTCACACCGGCACGTCAGAGTGTACCTTGCTAATCCTGGTTTGTTTGTTTTCTCATAATTTTTTAGTCACAAACCAAGTCAGTGGACCCTAGGGATGGATAAACTGGCAGGAACAACGGTAAGATTTCTTTGATCTTGTCATATTTTACTTTTGCATGATACATGCCAACTCAAAGTTAGTTTTACTTACCTATCTCAACCTCACTGCTGCCATTATGGATTCTTGTATAAAAGTGCATAAATTTTGAGATTTACTTGTGAATGCATGGTTAAATCCCTCGAGTATTTCTGGTTGTTTGAGAAATAATTGGACCGGCTTATGTCTTTTTCAGGTTCACATTGGAAGACGTCAACACAAAAGAGGCATTTACAGAAGAAAACGGCAGTTACATGTACATTACAGAAATGAAAAAGATGCATCAGGATTCACCGGACCAGCTAATTCACGTAAGTTAACATATATTCAAGTCTTAAGAATTAATAAGAAGAGTTCCGTATATATTTGCAAGGGGCGAGGCCAAAACTGAAATATGCAAACGTACTTCATCAAATTTATGAAACCAAGAACTGAGCTCATCGCGGCTTACCTTAAATTTCTGACATTTTATTTGCCGATATATATTCACAATTTGGCAGATTCTCACCACAATAAAACCAGATTTGTTTCCTTGCACGGATAGCGACCAAATACAGAAAATGAGAAACCGATATAAATTTTTAATCTAGGCCCATACATGTTGAAAAGCCACCCAAGAGTAAACTGCAAGCCAACAGACACCATCAGACATAGGAATGCGTTCTTTCATTTTCAGTAACTGTTAGTTCTTGTATTGCTTCGAATTCGATAAGTGTCGTTTTTGATTGAGCTGGTTTTCTGAAGTTGTTACAGAGATTTAGATCTTTGTTAAACGTTTTGTTTATTAGGACTTCCAAATCGTCCAGCTTTTCTAGCCTCTGATTAATTTGTTTAAGTTGTGTGATAATGTCCTCCGCCATATTAGGTGCTGTAAAAATCTCGTCTCCCTCGGATGAAGAGCTTTCGGTTGCTTTGTACCTCTTATCAGCAGGCGAAGATGTTGAAGCACTCTCTATGCTAGAGTTGCTCGATAATCTATCTTTTCTTTTAGAATTTTCCAAAAGACAAATAGCCAAATACTTTGTAGTTGACGGAGCTCCGCATGGCACGTAGTCTTACCACATCGCCATCGTAAAAGTATAATAGCAACCACAATAAAAACTGTGCTACCTCATATCATTCATTACAATGAGACGGGATATGAAAAAGGTCGCTACATTGGGGAAGCAGTAAGATCGATTTTGGACATTATGGATTTTACAGACATAGAAGATATCCCCGGGCTCTTAATATCTATTGATTTTGAAAAGGCTTTTGACAGTTATAGTTTGGAATTTCCTGTTAGCAGCTTAAACGCTTTTAACTTCCGCCCAGTGTTCATGCGATGGATCAAGACTTTTTACTACAATGTTCAAAGCTGTGTAATAAGCAACAGTTTATCGTCAAGTTACTTTAATCTCGCACGTGGTGTTAGACAAGATGACCCTCTCTCTCCCTATCTGTTTCTTCTGGCCGTCGACACTTTAGCAATTGCAGTAAGGGAAGACGTGATTATAAAAGGAATTGTGATACAGCAAGAAGAAACAAAACTTAAATACAATATGGTATAGCCGCCTGGCGTCAAGCTGCCGAGGCTCGTATGACAAAACTCTTCTTTTCCAAAAGCGCGTTCTTCGATTCATATATGGTGTGGAATACAGAGCTCATACCATACCACTATTCATTTCAGCAAATGTTTTACCAGTTAATATGTTGTATCTTAAAACAGTGGCTTCCCAAATGCATGACGTATCCTCTTGCTCTGCCCCCTCTAAAATATCAAATCTTTTTACTCAATCTCGGGAAATTCACACATACCACGCAAGATTTTCCAATGCTGGAAATTTCTTTGTCTACAAATCAAGGCTTAATCAACAACTCTCTTCTTTTTCAAGATTTGGCACCAAAGTATGGAACTGTCTTCCAAATAGTATGCGTTCCCTACCTGAAAAGTCTTTAACAAAAAAGTCCTTACACTTTTATTGAAATTACTTAACGATGAAGATGATTACCTTCCTAAAATAATGATCGTTGCTAAAATATCTGCTGGATTTATGGAACCAAAATATCAGCTTTAAATTTTAGCTCCTGTTATTGTAGATTATCATGTTACTGTAAATTATCTCATTTTCTTGTTATAAGTCAAAAGATCCAGTTGTAATCTGTACTTTGAATTATTTTTAATTAATTTTTGTAATTTGTGTAATTTTCCTTCTGTGTTTTTAACATCCTTTTAACCCACCCGACTCGACTAGCGTTTACTACCCTCGGGTGGGTACTTTTATCTGTCAAAAGTTGTTGTTGTTGCAAATAAACTGCTAAACGTCTCCAATATGCTGATGACACCACCGCGGTTCTTTCAGATGAAGAATCAGCTCATGAATTCTTTAACTTGCTGGAGATCTTTCGAAAAGTAACCGGTCTAAAATTCAACTGACATTTCTAAGACAGAAGGCTTATGGATTAGATATTTGAAAGATAATGGATCAAAGCCCCTAGGTATCAAGTGGCCTTTTGACCCAATCAAAGCGCTTGGAGTATTTTTCACCTATGATAAAAAACTATTTAACCCAAAAAGATTTTCTGACAATCTAGATAGCATTAAGAAACTAATTAATATCTGATCTTCAAGAGGACTATCCATTTATGGAAAAGTTACTCTGATTAAAACTGTTCTCATTAATAAGTTTATTTTTGTTGCCTCATTACTGATAACTCCTGAAAATATAACTAAGGGTCTGAATTGATTGATATATAAATTTCTGTGGAAAGGCCCAGATAAGATAACAAGAGCTTCTACAATCAATTATTAGGAAAGAGGAGGCATTAAAATGATCGACCTTGAATGCATGATCAAATCATTTAGGCTTGCCTGGCTCAAGCGAATTTTTGGCGACAACAAAGGTGTATGGAAACATTATCTGGTTCATCTTACAAAAGATTTGGGAGGTCTGTTGATTTTCAGCTGCAACTATGATATTAAAGATTATACTATTAGTTCATATTTTATACGGAACTACTAAAGTGGTGGTCTCAATTTCGCGAATTAAGAAAACGCGGATGATAGTTCATGTTATGTGGTATGGAATAATCCGAACATAAGAATAGAGAATAGACCAGTGTTTTATAAAAGATATCTCAGTTCTGGAATTCTAACTGTAAACGACCTCCACTATAATTAGCATTATTGAATCTTAAGAGCTTTTTGGAAAAAGTATAGAAAAGTCAAATATTCTGGAATGGATTGTCTCCGTGATTCTGTCCCCCTTGAAGTGAGAAACCTAGTTTCCGATCTAAACTTCAATATCTCCAACCCGTCTTTCAAGGTTGGCAGTGGTGTTTTTTATGTCACCCCAAAAATCAAAATATTATTACTCTGTTTTCGCCTTTAAAAAGCGCGACTTTCACAATTATACACAGACGCTAAAGAGGGACTTTGAATTAACCGATGAGTCTTTAGAACAAGTTTTTCTACTACCTCATTTAGTTGCTTTTGAACCATACGTCAAAGCTTTTCAGTATAAGGTGTTAAACTCTATACTTTATACTAACTCAAATTTATATAAAATAGGCTTCACTTCAGATGATTTGTGTACTTTCTGCGAACAGGCTTCAGAAACTTTGCATCATTTAATTTCTGAATGTCAATGCGCAAAATCATTTTGGAAAGAATTTGAAGCCTTCTATGATAGTCTAAGAAATCTCCATATTAATCTTACTATGAAGGGTATTGTCATTGGTATTCCAACAAAAGAATACGCTTTACTGAATTATTTAATAATCCTAGGGAAATTACATCTGCAGGAGGAGAAAAGAACTTCGATATATTCAAGGTTTTTGGCAGAAAGTTAAATTAAAGTATGAAACGGAGAAATATTTTCGTACGAAAAACAAAACTGAGCCAGAATATTTCAATAAGAAATGGAGCATTAATTTAACTTTAATGTTATAAGGCATTTGTGAAATTGTAACTTCCTAGCATGTGTGTGTGTGGGTCTGTGTAACATTTCATGTTAACGTTCAATTATTTTGGATTGTAAAATAATGCGTGTGTGGAAGGACACTAATAAAAAAGAAAGAAATGAAAAAAAGAGATTTAGATACGTTGTTCACGGAAAATGGCCAATTTAAACCTCTCGTTCATCGTTTGCCGTTCACCAGAAGACGAATTTTAAGAAGACGAAATTTAGCAAGCCTTAATTAAGGCCGTAGCACCTTGCCTCTGCGGACATGGAAATGATAAAACGGCTCGCCTGTTTATCCAGTTTTTATTGAAGGCAAAGAAAAAACGACCAAAGATTTCCATAGATATAAAGACTTAAAATTTCTGATTTGCAGCTTAAATTAACAGGCAAAACAACTTTGAGACTCACCTTGTTTACTTTCGAGGTTGTCGAACTTCGCCAATTTTGCCCTATTTTTTCACAAAGACCAGAGAGAAACACTCTGTTTTGTGTTATGAAATCCAAATTGATACTTCTGAAACCTGCTGGCTTTGACGCACCAACGGCACACGGCCAAGGCGGGAAAATCGTGACCATTATTATAAGAACGTTGACGCTAGCCGAGATTGATCAAAATTTTAAGAACAGGCTAAGAACTTACCCATACTGCGTATTGCATCGAGCATATTGCATCGAGTTACACGTCATGATAAACATTAAGTGACAACGGTGTGAATAACCGGTTTCTATCGAATTGTTTTCTTTGCAAATATGCCTATGCGCTGTTTTCTAGTCCTTCTGAACTATGAAATATTAATTTGTAAGACCATGTTCAGAACGTTTTCACAAAACACGAAACAATAAAAACATTCAGTTCAGCCTCAGCTGGAAAATAAGACATGCTTATAAAGAATGAAATATAAGCTTTCAGTCTCAGAGTGTTATGGGAAGTTTTGCTCACCTCATCGAAAAACCAATTTATCGTTTTTATGGAGCTGAAATGCGCTTCTAGCAGATTATCATCTCTAAAAACGTTAAAAAATCTCAAAAGATTTCACACGACAATTATTCCACGTGGATTTTAACGCTAGCTAGGTCTCACAATGAAACGACTCACTTTTCTCAGTGTTTGTTGTAGAGCATTCACAACAAGCATCACGTTGATGTTTCCTCGTTACTGAGTTATGACCTTAGAATTAGTACCCTTAACAAGACGTAGGGAAACAAATCATCATCAACAACAACAACAAATACTCCACAAATAAAAGTATCTTAACAATGCATTTATCATCTGCTACAACTTGCCGGTAAACATGTTACTAGCGATTTTCGTTGAATATTTTTTTCAGTTTTCAAAACTTATAAGGAGCCCAATATGTAAGACACCATCTTGCATTTAACTTTTTTTTTTAATTTGAAATGTTTCCTTTTTAATACCATTTTACCAAATTATTACCTCTTGAGAGAGGAATCCACCACTGTGGAGATAGTCACATATCACATTACTAGCATTCACTGATCGCTCTGTGATTTGTTTTCAAATGTGATTGGATGAGGAACTTTATTATCTAAGACCTTCAGGTGTTGGACCTTGGCAATAAAGGCCGAGTTTTTTCTCATAGACATAACTTATGTTTATAACTAAGCAATCAGATTACACCTTAATTTTTCTAAATTAAAACGCTTCTTACCCGTTTCAGATTGTCTTGGAGTGGCTAGGAAACCGTTAGTTAGAGGAACTTGGCACGTCACGAACATGCACAGTAAAGATCGACAACCTGTGTGGATCGGACGTTTTCAAGCATTCCACCACTGCCGTCGAATCGATCAAGGTTACCAGAGAAATGCCAAGTTCTGCGGCAACTCCAGCCTGCGTGTTTTACTCAAGTTTGTTTCTCACTCTGGAAAAGACAGTACAAAGGATCCCATCTGACTGCAAAGTCTGTCAGGCCACAAGTTATACATGGATACAAGCATGTAAGCTACAGTTACAGCTTTCAGCAACTGAGAACTCTTACAGTTTAGCGTTTGCCCTGATAAACTAAAAACACTTGATACAAGTCTAAGTAAGTGCAAATCGCAGTATTCCAACTAAACGAAAATTATTTCTTGCCGGCGCCACCCAAAGTTATGGAATCGTAAGCAAACAAAAATTAAGAAATCACAAAATATGAAGTTGGAAGAGAAACTGTTCAGCAATTTTTTAGTAGACCTTAGTGTCTGATTCTCATTTCATATAACGAACACTACTCTATTTCTTTGAATGAACATGCAGCAACGGAACCATAGAATTCTGAAAGCAATTTGAGACATTTTTCCAATTTCTTTTCTATTGCGTTCCAATCGAATTCTCTTTTCACAATCTTCAGACTCAGCCAAAGGCATCTGGGAAATTTTATAGTATCAAATTTTAACCAAAAGACACTTGGAAAATTTTATAGTGTAAATCTGTTACCAAAAAGCACTTGAAAACCTTTAAACCGTCTGTGTGTTTTGCGATACTCAGTTTCCTTTTGTAAAAGTTTCGAAATGTCTATTTTCAGTTCGTATAGATTTCGTATAGATTGAATTGTTCTTGTTCTAGTTTGTAATCGTCATCTAAGCCGCATTGTGCACTGCAAATCATACAAAATTAATAGAGTCAAAGACGGACGAATTAGTTTCAAGTCTTGCTTTAGATCATATTTTGCGATGCTACTTTCTTCTCAGGCTCGTAGAAGGTATCGGAATGTCGATTTTCAGTTTGCTAGGATTTAATTGTTTCTGTCCTAATAGGTCATCGTATGCATTGCATGAAGACTGCAACTATGTGCAACACTACTGACAGTCTCACACCATTTATAATTATCAATGTCTGCTTTACATCAGCTGTTTAGATGAATCTTTTTTAAGGCCGACAAAACGATCGTAATATCCAATTGCTTTTGAGAGGCCAGAACGAAAAACAGCATCAAGGCAATCACGTGGAGTGCGTTCGTTATATAGTAATTGATACTGATTTACAAAATGAAACATTTTTCTTCTCCGGCAAGTGATTATTCCAGCTTTATTATACGTTTTGAGTCAGATAAGTTTCCACCACACAAAATATTTGTAGTAAATATTATAATCATGAGCACCCGCGATTTTACCGATTAGGGTTAATCCGGAAGCAAGAAAATTGGAAGTAATAGTTTCTGGTGATCAATTTTTGCACTGATCAAGTGTAGCAATAACTAAAGCTTCTTTATGACGCGTTTCTGATTAACATGCTATTTGCCTTTCCTTTGCTTGTCTGGAAAGAAGAGCATAAACTGTTAGTCGATAACGTTTAATTTTTAGTGCTGCAGTGATGTTTGTGACTCCCTCGAAAACCGAAAGGTAAGTAAGAGACGTTGTTGTTTAAAAGGAAAACAAGCGAAGCGAATAAATTTATAGTTTTGGTAGGTCCAGAAAAAAATTCAAAACTACGACGGGCAATATTTAAATGGAGCAAAGAAAGTAATTATTTATTAACTTTACAACCAAAAGAGCTGTTACAATGATGCAATGATGCGTTTCCCATTAACTGAATAACAGTTAAAAGAAAAATCGATCACATTAGAAAAGCAAAACATTGAGCAGTTTTCAAAAGACGAAATGAAAGCGTTAATTAGGGATTGTGAAAAGACTCCATAGCATCAAATGATCGTTATCAAAAACAAAAAACTTTATCAAGGTTGCTGTTCATACAAAGAAACAGATTATAGCTAGAATACTTTCGCAAAGTTGTACACAACAATAAAAAATCAGAATTAAACTTCTGGTCTACTCAATCGTAAAATCTTAAAATATCTATATGAAAATTTTGCACTAATTTAGCCTGACTCTTAAGTAAAATGCACAGAAAAAAAATAAAATCGATAACTCTATAAACTAGTCCTACAGTAACTAGAATCCTAAATGAAAAGAAAACAGCCGTAACTAAAAAGCTAAGAAGCGAAAAAATAAAGAGGCAGACTCCTCCACTAGTACTATACATTACTGAAAAAATAAAGTGCTGCAACACAACTTTCTGTGACGCAGCAAAGCTCTGTCTCCTTGATTTACTTCAACTGCTTAACACACCATAGAGAGTGCTTCCCTGCACTCTCTCCTCCCCCTCTCTTTTACCACAGAGGGGGAGAGGGAGTGTAGGGAGGCACTCTCTCCTCCCCCTCTCTTTTACCACAGAGGGGGAGAGGGAGTGTAGGGAGGCACTCCCTGCACTCTCTCCTCCCCCTCTCTTTTACCACAGAGGGGGAGAGGGAGTGTAGGGAGGCACTCCCTGCACTCTCTCCTCCCCCTCTCTTTTACCACAGAGGGGGAGAGGGAGTATAGGGACGCACTCCCTGCACTCTCTCCTCCCCAGTTCCAGTGGGCAATAATAATAATAATAATAATAATTTAGAACTTATATGGAGCATTTTCCAGGTGTATATGATCAAATGCGGTTTACTTTTTGTTTTTTTTTTCTCTTTTACTGCAGCGTTTCTATCAGTTTCATTTTCTCTTTTAGAAAGGACTACATCGATTGTCTCCATCGATTGTCTCCATCGATTGTCTCCATCGATTGTCTCCTTTTTGTACTTTGTTCTCAAGACCGAGATTTGGATTTTCTTTTTTTGAACCCTGGGTACCAGTGTCCTCTCAATTTTTCTTCAGTCATAAACTGGCAATTTTCTCTCTTAACAGGCTATTTTTCCTCCATATTATTTTCGTACCACTTTTTTCCTGCCCTATTTTGTATGCATGCGTGTTGTGGTGGGGGGAAGGGGAGGATGTTGGATTTATTGTGCATGTGAGAGGTTGTCACTCTTGCTGACAATTTACTTTTATCGCGAGGACGGTGGAACTACACACAGCTGTAGTAGAGAGTAGGGGGCACTTTAAATTTGTGTTTGTAATCAGCACTTTTTTTAGGCAATAGGGTTGGAAGCACTTCTAGCCCATAACCATGCACTATTTTCCCAGCGTAAAAATAAAATGTAAACTGACACAAAGGCAGTTTAATATTTCTGTTTGTCTTGGTCCTGATATCCATGTGTTTCCTCTCAGATTACCTTTCGCAACAGCATGACGGAAAAGCAACGTTATAGGTTACCATAGCAACTGAACCCTAATTTTAGCGTTAAGCAACAATAACACAAAAACAAGCTTGGCAACCGTCACTTTTTATTGTGGGGAAATAACCAGCACAGTAAAATACAACTGTTTGCAAAGTTAAAAAAAATCCTACAAAATGGGGGTCACCGAGCACTCTTGAGGTATTGCTACTTGAAGGTAAAACCAAGGTTGTCTCTAACAGGTTATAGTGTTGCTATGGCAACCTATTGAGTAGAAATAATTTTCCTAACTTGTTTCCCAATGTTTGGGCATTTGTTTGGTACCACTCTAAAGCCAGTTACACACAAGCAAGTTTTCCTTGACAAGTGTCATTAACAATTTTCATTTGCTCATTTTTATGAACAATAAGTTTTCTTTGACAAGTTTTGCCTTCACAAGTTTTATTTGCTGGTGTGAACAAATGAACAGTTTTCTTTGACAAATATTCACTGTAGCCAGGAATTCAATTACACAGCGGTCAACAATTTTCTTGACAAGTTTTCCTTGTTGACTTATACAGACGAGCAAGTTCTGCAATGTGTCACGTTTTTCCCTGACAAGTGCACCTGTTCAAAAACTAGCATGCTAGCAAATAAATTTTGTTAAGTCAAAACTCGTCAAGGAAAACTTGCTTGTGTGTAACCGGCTTAAAGATAACAACTTATAAATATTGGTGGCGATGATTCATCAAATGAAAGTGGAAGAGCTGGAAAGTGTTAAAAACCAATGTTTATAGCAACCTTAAGCAAAGACTCACTCTCTGACTGTAATATCCAGCTATCTATATAATTATATGACATGGTGAATTACTTTTAGTCTTAAATCCTGACCAAATTACCTTGAGACACCTTGTTTGCCCATTGTAATAAATTTTCTCTGCTACAGTAATTGATAGTTTCATCTGATATAAACGCATACGATATTCAGATGTGATGCTGTACGATGATTGCTGACACCCTCCTGTGCATCACACAGCCCTGAACATATTTCCTTGAAACACCACTCATTATGTCTAAACAGTTATATTAGTTGTAAAAACATTGAATTGGAGAGTGCCAGTCTATCCTGAAGAAACTGTTTCCAGGTCCTGTGTGGGCAGGTTTCAATAGACAGTATTCGTATCCTAGAGTGTTTGGAGCTGTATGCACAAAGGCTTAAATTGAGGAATTCTTAGCATATGTAAATGTATTCCCCCGCAAGAGCCTGTACTTTGTTAATTCTTCATCCATTTTTAATTTCCATCTATTTGCAGATGATTCTAACCTGCTTTATTCTCATAGAAATTTACAACATCTTGAGCAAACTTTCAATAAAGAAATTGATAAGATTAAGACCTGGCTTTGTGCAAACAAACTTTCTCTTACTATTGATAAAACACATTTTGTAATATTTCATTCCTATCAAAGAAAACTTAATTACCCTGTGATAATTGAAATTGATGGTAAACCAGTTAATAAGTGTAACAGCATTACAGAATTTGGGCATCTTATTAGACTGTCACCTTAACTAGAAAGAACAAATTCAACAAATATTCAAAAAGGTATCCAGAGGTGTTGGTGACTTTTCTAAGATGAGGCATTTTGATGACATCAAAATTTTAGTTCAATTATTATACCATGCTATTATTCTGCCCTTTCGTTCTTACAGTTGTATAGTTTGGGCTAACACCTATGAGACTAACATAAAACCACTTTACATATTGTAAAAGAAAGCTATCCATCTAATTACCTTTTCTAATTTTGATGCACATACTAGTACTCTGTTCTCTTTTTTGATCCTGTACTGTGATGTAATTGCTTCTGTTTCAATAGACTGGCCTGCCACGATTAGCTAAGCTACCTGTAGGTCAGTCTAAATTGTAAAATTGTAATAACAAATTGTAATAATAATAAATTGTAAATTGTAATAATCATTGTAATTGCAATAATAATAATAATAATTGTAATAATTGTAATAATAATAAAATGTTGTTGTCACAGCTCTGTTAGCTCAACTTTATCTTCTAAAACTTCAAGATCTGATAATAAAAACTTCAAACTCTTTATCTTGTACACTGTTTTGTGACTAGAAATCTACCAAAGATCTTCAATTTGTTCTTAACAAAGACTGGAAGCACACTTGCTTTGCAACCAGGTCTACCTTCTATCTTCCCAAAATTTGAACAAACTTAATGGTAAATTCAATATTCAATTTACTGGTCCTAAATTGTGGAATAAAATAATTGACGAACAATTCAAAATATTAACTTCTAATAGATTTAAAACATTAATAACTTAGTTTAATGCATTTTTTTCTGACTGTTATGTATATGGTGGTCACCCAACTGGTTTAGCTTCAAAGTTATTTTGGGTGACCTGTTACTGTATGTAATATGTACAATATTTAACATTAACATGTTACCCCAACATTAATTATTTTTTATAACATAACTAAAGAAAAGGAGATAGATAGATAGATAGTTTATTAATAATCGATTTGCAACTAAAAGTTGAATTATACGATTATTTACAAAAAATGGAATATTGATAATTACATTAAAAAGACTACAAGTAATTTAAAACGCATGCTCTGATTGGTCAATTAACCATTTACTCAAATGAAGAATGATCCTCGCAGTTGATTTTATTTCCGCAGTTCATATATGATTCATTTCATATATCATTCATAACCATTTACTATTTTCCCATGGGTGAACGCTGCTGATGATAGCTGACGTGTGCGCCGTTTATAAATTAAAATGTCACTTTTTTGGGTGAGATTTAACAAAATTTGTATCGTTTCAATCGTCATAGTGTCTACCGATTGGAAGTATTAAGCCATTCAATTTCTGTGAATGAAGTTTCATGTGCCTGTTTTTCTTGGTCATGCAAGTTAGTGCAATAAAATTGGACTTTGCTTTCTCTACGCTGTTTATGTTATAAAACAAATGGTAAATGGATCCGCGTGCACTATTGAGTTATGGATGCACTTGGGAGGTATGCTAAGCACTCAAGAAGCTAGAGTCGCTCTCGGCTACACCTCGAGCGCATTTACGTTTCTCTCATGCTTAGCAACACCCCATGTGCATCCATAACTCAATGGTGCACGCCGATCCGTTTACCATTAATTAATTTGTAAACTGTGCAGTACTTACTGAGAATACAAAATAATGTATGTTCTATTGAGTACAGCAAAACCAAACCAAGTGGCTGATCTGGCCAATCACAACAGACATCTCAAAAAGAATCAGAAGCAATGTAAATACGAAGCAAGTATACTATGAGTTACATACATAAAGTATACAAAAGGCATGCATACAAACAAGTCACCCACCATGGGCTTTGGTTGAAGTTCTAAAAGTTATTGGTTGAGGAAGCGAGAGGTCCTTTTTAAGGCCCTTTTTTTAAAGAGTGTGATATATTTTTTATGTATTTATTTAAATTAATAAAAGAGTGTGATATGCCACAACTAAAGATGGAACAAATTGCAATTGACATTCAGTGAGCTGTTTTGCACAAGTTAAATTCAAAAGTGTTTGTTCAACTCATGTCCTACCACAATAAACAGATATTTAAGTATTCCCTTTGAACTGAAGAGACTTCACAACCAATAGATAAGAAAATTAATTGCAATCAAAAGTTCTTCCTGGCATCCTTCGTTTGAACAATCACACTTACGAAAACTCAGTTCATTGGCCCCACATGGCACAAGGCTCTTGTTGTTTCATGGATAGGGTCCATGGTTCAGGACTTTTGTTTATTTATTGCTTTCTCAGCCAATCCTGTGAGATGTTCCAAGAGCTTTGTGGTGCTCCAATAAAGATGGTGAGTCAGGGACCAACCAGATATTCTGCGGAACCCCGAGGGACAGAAATCAATAACAAAAGTCAGTCCTTAAACAGTTTCATGGTTCACGTTAGTTAGAGACACAGCTTGGCCTGTAAATGGAAACAAAAACAAATCACTGCAGAAGAGGATTCACTTTTTTAAAAGTTAACAACAACAACACTGCAACAACAATCTTTACTACACCTATTATACTGTTAGCATTCCATTATTTTTTAGAAGCATGTGAGAGCTACCAAAGGGGAAAAGAAAAGCTAAACTATTAAGTTTAAAGGTGTTTAGGGGCTAAATAAACTAAAGTTTTCTAGTTGGCCCCTAGCTAAGCAAAGATTATTAATAAAGTATACAATTTGTTAAATTTAAATTGAATTTGTTTAATTAAATGCAATTTGTTCAAGGAGCTATGTCATGATCATTTTTATGTTTTGTTGGTCAAATTGGAACTAGGTACCATCAAATATCATTGATCATAATCAAAATGCCCCTGGAACACCAATCGTGGTGCAAAACTCTGAACAGTCTTCCCACTCGAGCTAAAAATCAAACAACTTTGAAGTCTTTTAAAGAATCCCTGACGGCAAACTATTTCTTTTTATAATAACAATCTGATGTTTTCAAAGTAATCGCTCCATATTCTAATCACATTTCAAGGTCCTAAAATTTGGAATTCTCTCCATACTTCAATTACCTGTTAAGTAAGTTTTCTTACCTTTAAGAAAAAGATGTTCAAATTTTTATTGAAACAATCTTGAATCTGTCATGCCACACTCACACAGCACCAAATTTTAATCATTGACCACAATCAAAATGTATGGTGATTGAAACCAAGGTTGTGATTGGTTGATTTAAACTACGACTTTGAATGTGATTGGTTGATTTAAAATACTACTTTGAATGTGATTGGCTTATTTAACTGTCCAATAACAAGGAATCCGATAACAACTCAGCAAGTGAAGGGGGGGGGGGGGGGGGGGGGGGTTACGCTTTCTTTCCAAGGCTAGCAAACCTGGGAGAACTTAAAAAACAAAGTTCTAACTCCTGTGCATACCCTTCAGTCATCACACGTCACATGTGGTATGCACACTTACACCCTTTGCACCTACCCTGGCCTGCAAGCAAGATCTCTATTGCAGCCTCACAAGAGATTTCTAGCCTACGACTACCCCATTCTGAACTGCCTCATTCAAACCCACTGCACAAAAAAATTGCAAAATAAACAGTTTTAATAAACTACTTTTAACACGTAAAAATTGACGTTAGCAAAGTAGCAATCAATAGTACTATATTATTACTACAAAATTTCTATTAGGTTAGTTATACAGTTTATGAGGAAACATCAAAAAGATCGCCAGAGATGAATGTTTGTACCTTTTAACAAAATTCTCCTAACAAGTGGCATATAAAATCTACCAAAACAATGATGACAATTGAGTGCTATGGTCAAGAGCCTCAATCTGATTGTTTAAAGTTTGATTTTACGGACACTGGTTCTCTTCCAGAAGTTTTCCAGTCCTTCTGTTTGAATGAAAACTGAAAATGACAATGTGGAGGAAAGTCATGGACTATCTTGAATGATTATGCATGTTATCATGTTTGAAACAATTTCATGCAAGTCTATTTCAGTGAGTGTTAAGGTTGCTTAGTTTGAACTTAAGTTGAGACATTAATCATTGTTATATGCCTAGACTTTCACTCAACAAAACAAGCAGTGATTGTTTGATTCTTGGCCATGTGCCTCTGATCAAATTCAAATCCATCCTGACTGGGATACAATTCCACAGTTGTTGACCAGATCAGATGCAACAGTATGTAATCAGTGCATGACTAAAAAGTGGCGTGATATTCAGCATATGCCATCTTTCTTCCTTTGTTAGTTTTTTTGTTTGCTTTGATTGTTAAAGGGAAAGTCAAGGTATGACAAAGCACTTAATGTATGGTCCCATGGGAAACTATGTAGTTTTGTTTTCCCTCAAGTCCTGATGCTTCCTTGACTTCAGGAATCTTGGGAAAACAAAACTAACTGTTTCCCTCAGGACCATACATTAAGTTTATATTGTTGAATGGCTACTCAATTTTATGCTTTAGTCTGTACCAATAAAACATGTCTGGGAGTGCGGACACTTATTCTAAGAGCCTGCTTAATACAGAAACCTTGATAATACAACACTTTTGTGTTTTGCAGAGTTGAAGTCAGAATTGCAAGCGATGGTGCTGTATACAGGTCAAAGCATGATTTCTCTTTCCCTGTAAATACATCTAGCTACACAAATAAAAACTGAAAATGGGAAACAAATCTCTTGAATATCTTGCAATTCTTAGATTAATTCTAGATTTACATCAACCAGCATTCAAACAGCCAGGTCCTGAGCATTTGCTCAACTAGGACAAGACACTTGCCTAGGCATAGGTCAATCAAATTGACTGACCTAAGAATTTACCCTTAGTAGCTAAGGCCTTTACAATCCCTATGATGTTTCAATATTACTGTATTGTCAGGTGCGAGTTTGCAGTGTTCCCCATAGGAGCTGGGTCTTCAATAATAGTCATAAAACTAGAGCGGTTTTTAATTGAGTGTCGTAAAACCAAAACCAAAGCTGCCAATTACTCTGACCAATCACAATAGACCGAAACAGCGCAATGAACCAATCAGAATTCGAAGCAATTACATGTAGCCGACGTAAAGCACGGGAAAATATGTGCGTGCAAGTAAAGATTGGTTTTGATTTTGCTTCTCATTGGTTGAGAAAGTGGCGCAAGTTTTCCTGGCCAATCACAGAACGAAGCAACGCAAAACCAAAGCAAAACAAGAATTACTTTCGACACTCAATTGAAAACCGCTTTAAAACCAAAACAATAATTGTTGGTCTAACCAACGACAACAGACACAAACAGCACAGTGAGTGCTGGGGAAATGTGCGTGTGCAAGTCATGATTGGTTTTGGTTTTGCTTGTCAATGGGTGAGAAATTGGTGTGAGGTTTTCAACCAATTACAGAGCAAAGTAAAGGAAAGCCAAAGTAAACAAGACTTTTCGGTACTTTTGAAAACCACTCTAAGTTCTGCAAAAAAGCTGTTTTTAGATTTAAAGAGATTCCAGTTTCAAATGTCTATAACAATAAATACGATTTACAGGTAATTATGTTTTTGATCACTTGTCTTTGTTGATTCCATATTTTTCCTTCATCTTCTCTAATTCTTGTCTCTTCTTTTCCTTGTCCAGCTTTTGGAAAGCCTAAACAAAAGGAGAAATTTATCAACCATATCTCTCAGTTATCTGGGTTTCCCCTTTAAAATAGAGATGGAGATGAATAATTAAATGAAGAATGATCCTCATTTGATTTCATTTCCGCTGTTCATATGTGATTTATTTCATATACATCATTCACAGAAGAAGAATTCTTACTTCTCAATTATTACCAGAAGGAATACAGTGTAGACAAAGAAATAATACAAATTCTTTGAGTTCTGGCATAGTTTTAAGCAAAAGTCAGAATTGCAACTACTGTAGCATTGCTTCTCGGTGGGGAGAACAAGCTATCACCTGCATAAATGGAAAACTTTGAGTTATTTACAATTCGCTTCCTTCTTTCCTGTTAGTTTTTTGTTTGCCAGCACTAAACATATCTTTCTTGCTTACCTTGGTGGATTGGTAGTACAATACAACCAGGTAACGGTTACAGACGTTAAAGCCCGATAGATGGTCACAGGCATTCTTAGCATCAAATATGTCTTCATACACCACAAATGCTGTCCCTCTTGTCTCTGGTGTGTTACCACTGTAACACACAAAAAATTCACATTAGTAACTAGTGTTGAGAATTGGCTGAGATTTCATAATTGATCGTCAGAAATAATAATTATTTCTGACGATCAATTATGAAATCTCTGTTGGATTGACCCAACCAATCGATCATCGACTATAATTGGAAAAAATCTACTGATTAGAAAATTCATTTATTTTTCACCTGTGTACAATAAATTATTCAAAGTACCCTTGTTGGTGTATTCCTTTTGACATATCCTGGAAATCACCTTGGTCATGAGCAAATTCTCTAAGTAATATTTAAAATTAGGTGTGGCCATGCTGCGCCGTGTCTTGGAACACAACATAACATAACATGACAGAAAAGTGGCAATCAATGGCTCATAGCTGCTGTTATGAGAGACCATTAAAAAGGCAACACAAAAATGTTAATATTTTATTTGTAACCAATAACACAGGAACACATTGTCTGGTAACACAAGTCACTCTAATGAGCTAGGGTCTACATCTGGCAACTCTTTAGGAAATGGCAACCTTTGCTGTGTGAAACTTTGACACTGTGTGACAGGCTTTATTTTCCCAACTGCTTAAGTTCTAGTGTTCATAACTGCAACAATCACTCACAACTTCAGGCTGCTTGAAATTATTGGCATGATTTAGAAGTACACCCACAAAATAGTTTGCCACAAGAAAGTCTGTACAGTGATTTTAATTATTTTTAAATTGTAGGACATCATAATGCAGACTTTAATAAATATATTGTCTACTCACACTCTAATCTGTCTGATGCCTCCATATTTGCCAAAGATGTCATACATTTCTTCTGTTGTAATCTTGTAAGGTAGGTTTCTGGAACAAAAAAAAAAGACGAATTAGAACATTATGACAGGATTAGGAATGTTCATGGAACAATTTGCCTTTTATTACCGGTACTTCTTACTGATGAAGCTTAACTTTTGAATACTGGCCTAAAGTTGTCGCCATAAATACTGAGTGTTATTATGCCTGTGTCTAATTTCCCATTAACAAATATTCCTCATAAGGTCCTGAGTAAGTACGGTCAATAAAAAGTTTATTATATGGTTTTCCTTTCACCTCTAAAAGGGAAAGTAACAATGGTTGATTCCTTCATCTTTTTAACTAGGATTTTAAAATTCATCATCTGAATGTTCCCCTTCTCTTATTTTGTTGCCACTCAGTGACTACCCAAGGTTGTGTGACCGTCCATGGGAAAACATGCATTAATGACCTTCCATTAAACAGTCTAAAACATTAGCCATCTGTTAGAAAAATTGATGAAAACTGTTAGTAACGTTGATCAATCCATTAGCTCGTGACCCTTGCCGTTAGAGCGTTAGTCATATCCGTTAGCTCGTGACCCTTGCTGTTAGAGTGTTAGTCATATCCGTTAGTGGCATTAGTCAATCCAATAGCACCTGATCCTTGCCTGT
Organism: Pachyseris speciosa; assembly: GCA_016490735.1. NCBI lineage: Eukaryota > Metazoa > Cnidaria > Anthozoa > Scleractinia > Pachyseridae > Pachyseris > Pachyseris speciosa. The sequence continues at coordinate 1,391,409 of JAEMWC010000057.1, read as the reverse complement.
TAGAGCATTAGTCAAATCTGCTAGTGGCATTATTCAACTGTGTTAGCACCTGTTGAAGCATTAGCCGTGTCTCAAGAACGCAGGCCAGCTATATAAAAACGATATTTGCAAAAAGGTGTCGATCATATTTTGAACCGCTGATTGATGTAATCTTGATGCACACGTGGCATGGCATGCATAAGACAGAAAGTCCAAACCTTTGACTTCCAAAGCTCCACAGTTTCTGATGAACGAAACTCGAAAGACACTAAAGAGAGCTTGATGTTGTTTTAATTCTCTATGTTTGCCTTAGAAATAAGCTCTATCAGGGCTCGAAATTAACGGTAACCCGTTAACCAACGGTTTGTAATTTTTAACGTTTGGTTACTAAAAATGTGTCCAACTAACCCGACATGGTTGGGAAAACTTTCCTTTTTACAAATAAGTGTTAATTTTTAGGAATGGTTTATGTGTTTGTTATCTTGCATGAGATTGTTTTCTGTCTCAAAGAATTTGTTTTCGTCGTCTTTGCGATGGATTTCGAACTTTGCAGCCATTTTGAGCGCTAAGACCCTGGAAATGAGTTTGTATCGAATGTGGGGATCTGAACACAACTTTATCGGGTCCACGAGGTTCTGGCAGTTCGGCATTGAATTATACAGAGTTCTTTGGATAGATTTCTCGGAAAAAGGCAAGCTCCAGCTGAAAGTAACTGTGGTGAAGAGGAAAAATGCCAAGAAAAGGAACCAAAGACAACAAAAGCTACGGAAGACTCGAGCTCCCGTAAGCGTTATGCGTTTGTTTTGTTTTACGAAGAAAAGACGAAACAAGAGGGCAGAACATTTCGACAGGAGTGGAAGAAAACATTTGCATGGCTTCTTTAATTTGTTCTAGTCGTTATTAACAAAATGTTCGATATTTGAGATATCGTACGTTGTGAGCTTGGATACCAAACTTTATAACTTGGTTAGTAAAAAAGATGTCTACTAACCCGAAGGGTTAGTGATCCAAAAATTAAATTCGAGCCCTGTCTATTAGTCAATGTTAACATTGTAGCAAATAGGTAAAACAACGTTTTCTTCCAAACTGGCAGAGAAATCTTGAAACGTTGCTCACATTTTGTGACTCAAACTTCTATTCATTACCATTCTTAGCACAGGGTTAGTATGACAGTGATGCATGTATAATTAATGTATGGACCTGTGTGGAAATGTTTCCAAGCTGACTCACAAAACTATCAACTTTTAAAACTTTTCACATTGATGGCTTTGGACCGGAATGTATTATTTAACAAACAGATTCTATGTTGCCGTGCGTCTGTTCAGTAATAGATCACAGATGACGTCAAAATGTGGTAAAAACGAAGAAGTGGCAGACAAGCCGCAAGTGAGTGTCACTGATGTTTTTACCACATTTTGACGTCTTCTGTGATCTATTTAACAATATTATCTTTGGTGGAGTATGCTAATTAACAATGCCCAAGGGTATTCTTTGCGCAAAAGACTAAGCGCCAAATGCTCGTAACCGATTTAAGAGAACACAGAACGTTTCTGTTCAGTTAGACGTAATGCGCAATGTGTCGTTTTTGCTTAATCATAACACTCGACAAGCTCGCTTGGTACGAAAACAGTGCACAATATTCGTGGTTGACTTAAAAAAAACAGCACACAGTAGCCTTGGTTAATCTCAGGTCAGCGCGCAAAGATTTTGTCCGACCTGAAAACAGCACTCACTCCGAAGAGATTCAGGGTTATTGTTGGGTTTAGGTTGGACTTAACATTAGGGCTAGAGCGTCGGCTAGGGCTAGGGATAGGGTTAGGGATAGGGTTAGGGACATGGTTAGGGTTAGTGCTGATGTTAACGTCAACGCTAGCGTTAAAGCGCGGTTGTTTGAGTCCGAATCAGCTTGACTTAAGGGTTCGGCCGAGTCGAAAACAGCGCCTAGTTGCCTTGGTTGACTCTAAGTTCTTTTGGAAAGGCTTTGGCCGATATAACACAGCGCTAAAGTCGGTTGTTTGTCTTAAATACAGCGTACATCTTAAATCCAGCGTACAAAAACCTCGGTTGATTCTAAATCAGTGCGCAAAAAGCTTGCCGATGGCTGAAAAATCACAAAATATTTAAGACGGCTGTTTTGACTTGAAGAAACTTTTTGCCAAGACAACTCCTATTGGTGACCAACAGCAAAAATTTGAGTTAATCAGATGTTCTAGGGCAAAAATTAAGAGTCCTAAGAGTACGCTGTTTTCCGTCATGTTTCGTTTACTCAGAACGTTGTGTTGCGTAGTAAATTAAAACTTGCGCGTGGTTTCGTCAGTTGAAACGTTTTTGATGGATTCATTTTCATCGTCAAGTGGAAAACAATGGAATGAAAATCTTATAAAAATTAACGTAAATGACGACAGTGAAAGAATTTGACAGAAATGCTTAACTCTTTTGTGAAATTAACTTGGCTCCAAAACGTAAAAAAATTTGCATGAAATTCAATCCCTTTATCACGCGTGATGGATTGTCTCATCACAATGACTGTAGTCGCGAACAAATGTTTATCTCGCGTGAGAATACTTTTTGCTGTAGTTTATTAGCCTCCATAGAAGCAAAAAACCGAGGCGATCAACGCAAAAGTGATTTATGTGCTAAAATTCGGCAGCGTGTTTACCAAATATTCATTCTCACTTGTTCATCAGTCACGGATATGTCACGAATCAACAAGCGCGGATGTTACGGCAATTCACCGGTTTCGCAGAGGTTGTGGGTTCGAATCCCGTACAAGCGGTTTTTTTTTTTCCGTTTTGTTTTGTTTTTTTTTTTTTGGTTTCACTACTGCTTAAGTTGTGTTCATAACTGCGGCGATCGTTCACGTTATCATCCGTTGTTTACGTAGTCTGATTCACACAGACAAATCGCGAGGAGTACCGCTTAATATTGCTTTGAATGTTTGCCGTGCGCGCCAATGCAACTTTTCCATGGATTGTGTTCAAGATACTCATCGAAAACGGGCAGACTTCACTTCGTGCCGAATGAATTTTCGGTAGCGTTTCCGAAGTTCGACCAACTACTTCACGGCTAACAGTAAAAGCAAGCTGGGATTTCATGTCACGAGTGGTTTCAAAAAATGCGCTCTTCAAAATTAATGAACAATGGAAACCTCGGTGCAGCAGCTACACAGTTTTCAAAGTTATTTTATAAGGTAGAGTTTTTACTGAAAACAAGTAATAACCTGCCCCAACCCACTGCCCCCCCCGCGAGAGGTTTTGACTTCAGACAGCGCCCTGTTTCACCGCAATGAATTCTGGGATCATTGTCTGCTCCAAGCGCGAAGAACAACAACTCTTCAAACATACACTTTTCGCCCTAAACTCCAAAAACCACTCTCGCTTTCCCAGCTTTTAGCACCGCAACCTTTGAGAAATGGAACAAGACTAGCAACGACGCGCCGCTTTTGAGACGAGAGTTGGCCTTCAATTAGATTATGTGCACGAGATTTCTATTGCATGATAGCTGAATCAGCTATCACGCATAGAAATTGAGAGCAAATAATCTATCACAGATTTACCACAACTGCTAGTAATCTCGCAATCTGATTGGCTAATTTGCCATTGTCGATAGGAGTCTAGACATCGCTGCTCGTGTCAACTTCAACTATCTTCCTTGCGCTCTGAAATAAACATTTTCTTTGAAGTTGAAATTGTGGTAAAAAACAAATTGAATGTGGGTTAGTGTTGTCTGTACTCTTATCGACAACAATATTCGTCATCACAGTGGTCAAAATTTGTTGTGGACTCACTTGGCTGCGCCTCATGAGTCCGCAACCTTTTGACCACTGTGATGACAAATATAGTTGTCAATAAGAGTACAGACAACGCTAAACCACATTCAATTTGTTAAATAGATAGCGAGTAGTGTAGCCAATCAGAGAACGGCATTCACGATAGAACGCTAGTAGATTTACCGTAAACTGCCGCTTATAAGCCCCTGGGCTTATACAAGTTTGTAAGGGGTTTTGGGTGGGCTTATAAATGGGGGGGCTTACAGTGTATATCCGGATGGGCTTATAAGAGGACGAAAAACAATGTTTCGAAATGAACAACAGCACTGTTGATTTATGATTTAAATTTATTACTCTTACAATTGAAGCCTTAAAAGGGCAGCAATAAATCAAATTCAGTTAAATTTCAAAACAAAATCAAAACTGTAACAACACGAACGTAACTGGAATCCAACAAAACGGAAGTTCAGAGCTCATCCCTGCCGTGATTAGTTAAAGTTTTAACGTCTAGTTCACAGCAGAGAAGCTTCTCGTACTTATAAAATGACGGTTTAATTTCTAGTTTACTGAGTGGTGTGGCCTTCTGCTTCAAACTCGTCATCCTCATTATTATCATAAACATCATCGTCTGAGTCATACATATGTACGTGAGGCACAAAGTGCATTGTATGGACCATCTTCATAATGGCCATGATGGCAAATAGTGTACACAAACAAACTCTTATCAATGTCGGGTTGTACATTGTTGTACCTTTTTTATTTACATTTACAGTGTAACACTACAGGAGAACAATGAACAGTTACTTCAAAGCATTTGGCGAAATGTTGAAATAAAGATTGTTAATAATAAAATGGTAATAAATTATTGTTCCGTAATCTTTTCCAGTTATTTGTTGAAGTAATAGTGTTCTCTGAGAGTGCTTAATATTAATAACACAAGAAAACTGGAGGGGGGCTTATATCCAGATGGGCTTATAATCGGATGTATTTTTTTGTTTGCATGTAGGTGGGTCTATGACCGGTGGGGCTTATAAGCGGATGGGCTTATAAGCGGCAGTTTACGGTATACTAATACTGAACAGACGCATGCAACATGGAATCTATTGAATATCTATTGAATCTATGAATAGTTTGTGCATTGTGATTGTTTCTTAGCTATGATTTATCAGAGGACAGATGCACAGATTACGTCATCACTGCAACTATTTTTCCAGAAATGTGAAAATAAGCAAGGTTTTTGGTTGCATCTTGTTTCTTTATTATATAAAACAACTAGATTCCATGTTGCCGTGTGTCTGTTCAGTAATAGATCGCAGAAGACGTCAAAATGTGGTAAAAACATCAGTGACACACTCGCCTGCAACAAGACAATTTATTCGATTCGACTACAGCATTTTGCACCTATTTAGTTTTCGTTGGAAACAGCAGCATACAGGACAGAATACAGAACAGTCCTCAGTTTAAGAACGCGACAACAATTTGCTAAAGTACTAAGTTAAGAACAAGTAAGAAAGGTATCCGGTCACTTCGTTCCATGGTCAGATCGTTCCAAGTCGGATCGTTCCACAGTATGGTCAGGTCAATATGGATTTCACTGCTAATACATTTACGTTAAAGAACGACAAAATCAGAGTATTACATATAAATTGACCCAAAGTGATTTTTTATGTGTAAGTTCCTACTTTAGACTCAAGCAGCATGACTTAAGCTTCTGTTCCGAGGTGAGAACATTGTGCGTCAAAATTGTCTTTCGTATAACCGGATATAGTTATCGATAAATTCATCGTAATCAACTGCATTTATATTATCAAATACACTTGAAATTTTAAACGAAGTGCAATTTACGGAGAAAAAGACGAGAAGACTGAAGCATCAAGAAAGGTCTCGCACGGATTCATGTCGGTAAATATGGTAACTCGTTTTGTCCACTTACAAAGGAAGTTTTTCTTGACATTATTATTCAGGGAGGTTTTCCTTACTATTTATAAGTGGAACAACTTTTCCGTGGGAAAAAATCGGACTTTTATTGTGGAACTATCTTAGTATGCTGTGGAACGATCTGACTTGGAACGATCTGACCATGGAACGAAGTGACCGTAAACCGTAAGAGGTAAGAAGACCTCCCCCAGCAAGCTTAAGAGCAACGAAATGTCCAATCGTTCTTGATCTGGATATCAACCATTCAAACTAGTATTTGTATAAACTAGTAACCTTAATAACGTTTAGACCCTTACCTGACATACAAAATTCGGTTAACTTCTGGCGGCAATCGGACCTAGAAAATGTGTAAAAGATGTTGATAAATAGGTGAGGACCGTTGTTGAACGTGCAACAGACGTTGTATAAAACACGGAGATTCACCAGAAAGTTCCCACAAAAAGAAGACAAAGGACATGGTACAGTAAGGAAAGGGAACCCTAGAATTAATCACAGTCCATCCTCTCAACAGGCAGGAAAGAGCATCTGAGAAAAACGTGGTAAAATAACAACTCACATTCGCTTTCCTTTGGTTTTGGAGCGCCATCTTGAAATATTACTTTCGTCACTGCAACATCCGGGAGTTTCATAAACAGCTAACAAGGACTTGTGGGTAATGATGCTCTCATTACAGCGCGCAAGGGCATCTGGGATGAAAATATTAGAAGGAAAGATGGCGGCAAAGAACGGAATGGATATCTCTGAATTTATTGTGGATAATAAGGGGAAAGAGGTGGAAGAAAAAGGAAGTGAAGAAGAGATCGCTGAGATTTCTTTGTCGCCTGACCTTGAAGCAGAAGAGGCCAGAAAACAGGAGCTTCGCTTGCAAGCTCAAAAGGTAAAATTAAAAACAGAAGAATTGTCTCGGGATAAATCCGGCTGACACGTCACTAGGGGGCGAAGTAGTACCGGTATTTACTCACTTGATGTAGTTGGCATGACTTCCTGATCTCAGTTGTATCATGTCTTCTAATGGGCTATTAAATACGTTTTATATTGGGCGTATTGGGAGGTATTTTAGCGGATAATTTGCAATGAAAATTGAATTAACTTAATGGCTTCAAATTAAACTTACATTGTATATATCTCAAAGCATGGATGCATATACATTTCTCCGCATTCGTTGTTGTAAAAGCTATCGTAAGTTTCCGTTCCTGACTATTCTTGAAGAATGGCACTGGAAATTATATACAAGCACTGTTAACCAAAGGAACAAATTACCGGTCACTTTATGTATTACTAAGGGTTTTTGGTCTTTTTGCTAAAATCCTTCATGGGACATTTTAAAACATGAAAGATATATCAAGTTTCATTTTGTGTAATAAGGGCACACCTACAGCACAAATGGAGAGCATGACTTCATTTCAGAACCTCCGCCCAGTCCAAAGTCAGATGGCTACTGCCACAGTATGTGGTCTGGATTCTGGTGTGTTGATCAACTGCTGTCTCAGGTCCATAGTCCAAAGTCAAATATGATGAAACCATTTCCATACAATTCTTTGTTATATCTGTAAACTAAATCTTGTTCTTCAGTTATAGAACTCCTTTAGAAGACAACAGTTCGTTTGAGGGTGAAATTAGATGGAACCTTTTTTATGCATAAAAATGAATAAAAGATGTAGTTAACTCACTGTACTTTGGCATAAAGACTGGTTATGGTGTCAGAAATGAAGTTCTGCACTTCTTTTGTGATTTAAAGGCTTGAATTCAGCAAAGTAGTATATGACTTTTGCTTAAAACTGAATCAACTCAAAACAAAAGCTGTACACACCCCTTTTGCTGGAAGCCCTTTAATTGTTGTTAGTCTTAAAGGTTAAGGTCCACAAGTTGGGATGGGCTGGGACTTATTTCCATATTACAGATACTAGCCTTTTTCTATTAAACCTTTGTTATGTAGCACATACATGCACAAGCTTTGTGCCAACAGACTTCAATTTAGATGCCATAGCTATAGCAGTCTAGTACCTACTTCTCTTAGTTGTCTTGGAACCTATGGATTACAGGCAATGGACTGTTAAATGTTTATACTCTAAGTGATGAAAGAACTAAGGACCTTGCAGCCTGGACTGCAATACATGTAGCATAGTTTCACACTTGACTTTGTTATGCATTAGAAGTTGTTTCAAACATAAGTGGCCTTGGACCACTAGAGTACGAAAGAAATTGGCCGGGTATTCTGTAAAATCTCTGAAAGCTTTGCTCTGTAGCTGTCATTAAATGTTCATACCCCAGGGTTTTTCCCATCAAGGTTACAGTTGTGTTTATACTCAAGGGTTGTTTCCCATCAAGGTTACAGTTGTGTTTTGTGAGATAAGGTCTGATTCTGTTCAGCCTCTGTGTTCAACTACCAGTTCAGCAAAAGTAAATGGTATGTAAAAAATGTTTTGTCAGATTGAGGAGGAAATTGTCACTCTGAGGCAAGCCCTTGACCGCAAGGAGAAGCAGTTAGCAGAAATAAAACACATACTGGGTATCACAGCATGGACACAGTTTCGAGATGGGCTTCATCACCAGTATCAAAACCTGCAAGGAACCCAGATGTAAGGAACTCCTTTAAAGTATCGCTATACTTGGTTACCTTAACCCTTTCACTCCCAAAAGTTTTACTCTGTCTAATGCCAGATGATTTTACTCATCAAAGGGAGACCCCCTGGGAGTGAAAGTTTTAAAGAACTATCTCCCTTAACCCTTTCACTTCCAAGAGTGACTTTATAGATTTTACTCTGTCTAAGGCCAGACGATTTACTCTTCAAAGGGAAACCCGTTTTGAGTGAAAGGGTTAAGGCTTATTGAAATGATTTTGACAATGTTTCTTCAACAAAAGTTGTTAGTTTCAATTCTGCCTCATCCAAAGAACTACTTACCCTTTACTTTTAACTGAATTATCATATAAGAAAATACCTTCTCAAATTCATTAAAAATCCATGAATGGGAAAACTAATGAAATCACTACCATGAAGGAGGTTTGGTTATGCAATTCTAATTGTCATAAAATTTGGTGAACTTTTGCTTTGAATTTCTCGAAGAATTGTTAGTGGTTTGAGAACCTGTATCAAATACAAGAAAGAGTGTTTCATCAGATATCAAACACCTTGAAGACGGTAAAAAAATTATACATTATACATGCTTGATTATCTTTTCTCCATCAGGGCTTTTCAGGGATAATTTACAACACTTGCAGGGGGACTTAACCAGACTGCTTGTGCAATTTACAATTAATGAAGTAGCTTATGAGTGCCCCCGTAATGTGAGTAGGGAGCTTAAGCAACGAGGACGACGACAACAACGAGAACGTCACAAAACAATAGGCTTAATGAGCAAAAACAATGACTCTGCATGTGCGTTTTAAATTTTGGTACATTTCTTTGCCGTCCTCTGCAAAACAACAACGTGAAATGACCAAATTTTATGTTTACTTGAGAACCTGAACGCATGACAGCAAGTTTTTCTTTCAATTTCCTAACTTTAACGTCGTTCATAACAATTTAGTCCCTGGACAGTTCGCCAGCTTTTTTTAAGTTCAGAAATTTGGAATAATCGCGAAAGAGTTACAAAAACGAGAAGTTATATTTCAAAATAACGTTTTCGTTGCCGTTGTCGTCATCGTTGCTTAAGCTCCCTAGTATCAAATTAGGACAGACGCTAGGGGTGGTCACAGCCAGAGTTTTGTTACGTCCCTAGTGTTTCTTTTACGTCCCACGGGGTCCGATTAAGTGAAAGTTCTGTGAGACGGGACCTGCGGTTTATTGTCCTTATCCAAGAAGACTAGAAAGTGGAACTGTTTGTAAATGTCATTACAAAGGCAAAACTTTCTCCTCAATTATTTACAGACCCTAAGTGTTGGTCTGGCCAGTTGGAGATACCTAGTTTCTTCAATCCATTTCTCATTGTTTAGATATCTGACGAAACAATCTTCCTCATGTATGATATATTACATCAATCAATGATAGATTTGGATGTTTTCAAAAATGACAGCTCAACTTAAAGTGGTTAAAAAACAATTTCAAGTGTTTCCTAGCACTTATATTCAAATGGATTGAGACAAGCACTCTATTGGTTGATGCTATAATAGTAATATTTATTACATCAAACAAATGAATAGTTTTGTTCTCGCTCTCTTTATTTCTGTTTGTCTGCATTTCTTTTAAAATTGTTCTAAGTTGTTGTGAGTTTTGTTTACTTTATTTCCATTTTATCTGGCAGGTATCAAAAGACATCTGACACTATTAAAGATTTGAATGACAAAATTGTCCACTCTCAAGCGTAAGTTTTCCGTTACTTTGCTATTCAAACAACAATGTAATGGCTTACATGTACTGACTTGACACTGCATGAAATCGTCATAGTCTAGTGCACTGCATGATCAATGGCTTTGTACAAGTCTTGGTTCTTTTCCCAAGTATTCAATGCCTAGTGCATCACAATCTGTCACTTGTTGGTGCTGTCATCAGTTGTGTACTTGCACAGAAAAACACTGCTGGTGAATCATTACTTCTTGCTTCTGCTTCTTGTTTGTGGGGAATAATTTTAAGCCTATTTGCTTCATGTTAAAGAAACCAAACCAAACCATGGTTGTTTGGTCTGACATGAGTGCAATAACTCAATCAACAAGTGTTGTCTCACAGTGTAGTGCTTTTTCACCTCACAGCAAATGTAAAATTAATTAATAATTAACAAATTAAATTTGGTAATAAATTACCAAAACCAAAAAAGGAGCCATGTCACTTTATAATTTTAAGATCCTCATCAATCACCATTTTACTAGGAGAGTTTTCTTTGGTGGTTAGTTTTTAATTGTTTTAAAATAAGACTTACATGTATTAATTGTTTATGATTGTTTTTAATCAATTTTTATTTACCTTTTTGTACATATTTGATACACTTTTTATCTCATAGTAATTAGTTATAAATTTATGTAGGGGCCCTATTGATACCAGCCTAGGACTGAAAGAGCCACCCTGTTAAAATAAAGTTGACTTGACTTGAAATGTTCAAGCTATAGAAAATCTAATTATTCCCATGTTCCTTTAAGTTACAACAAACTCAGCACTGGTGCAGCAGTAACCAAAACGGCATTAAATGATGCAGGTTCACGGACTGCCAGTGCTGCCAGAAATGTTGGATCAGCAACAGCCAAGAAACTAGGAGAAATTAGGTACTGAACACACAGGTGGGGTGAGGGAGTTATTTTTTGAGAGGCTTATTATGGTATGGAGCTACACTGTATGCACTTCAAAAGTGGTTTAGATTGTTGAGTTTGAGTATGTGAGAATGTTGAGGCTCAAATGGGTATGCCATACTGTACTAATCCATCAAATGAAACTCACGCCTATCAGACCTTTAAACAAGATGAAACGAGAAGTAAGCTACATAGTCATGAAATGAACAACTTTATGATGATAAAGTAGTGCAAAGCATGCTCTACAACCATAACTTAATGCATATATTGCAGCTCAATCTACAGTATTATGCCATAATCATTCTTCAGGTTTATATTCTAAGTGGCTTACTACTGGAGGGCTTTTTGCAAATTAGGCACAGAGGGTAGGGTGGGGGGATTGGGGGATTATTATGGGAATTTTATGGTATATCTCTTTTGATGGCTTGGAAAGGGATGAAGCACCACTGCAAAGGACTGCAGAGGACTGATACTAACTTTAAATTTTATGTTTTTTTTTCTGTCA